>CM031373.1:23103638-23419206 GCA_018208015.1 Medicago ruthenica
TTTTTGACTATATTTTTATATGTTTTATTTGTTATTATCTCATTATTTATTTTTACCCTTTATTATTTTTATTATTGCTATAATATTTTATTATCATCATCATTATCCTTAGTATTATTAATGTTATTGTTATTTTATTTTTCTTTAATACTATCATTATTATTTTATTACTATTAGTTTTTTATCCTTTAATATTATTAAGTTTTATTTATTATCATCATTTTTATTATTATTATTATTGTCATTTACTATTTTATTTTCATTATCAATTGCATTTTGCATTTATCATTATCATTATTATTTATTTTTTACTCATTTTTCACCTTTTATTTTTAATACAAAAATAAAAAAAAAGTGGAGTTCGCAGTGCGAAATCACCTTCGCACTGCGACCTCTGCGAAATTTTCTGCAGATTTTTATACTTTGATTTATCCTTTTTGCTTTCAACTACAATTGTTATTAGTAGCATTATTACTTGTATTATTGCTGTTTTGTGACTGATTTGGTGCAGCAAGGCAAGATTTAATGTGTGACATTAAAGGTAAAAGGAAAGAAGGATTTTCTTCCAACCTCTCATGTGATCAAACAAATTGGCTATCCTTGGTCAGCTTTTGTCCCTCCAAATTGACCCCTCACCCAACCTAAGCTTGCCAGCCAGCTGCTTGATCCCTTTCCTTCCCTTTTTCCCTGCCAAAACCAGTCAATCACAAGTGGTTTTTGTTGCAAAAAGGCTGTTTGATGTGCCCTGTTTTGACTTGGATTTCTCCTCCCACACATAAGCCCACATGCTCATTTTGCTTCCCCCAATCTCCCTGTACATGGCAGTACACGTTTTGATTGCTTGACCTTCCAAGATTGCAAGGATTGATCCCAAGAATCATCCCTTTTGCAGCTGCCCTGTTTTACAGTTTTTACCATCATTACCTTCTAGAATCAATGGCATTTGTGGCTGAGATCAGTCAAGACCTTGCCCCTTGGCACAAGGCAAAGCAAGTTCTATCCTTTAGCATTAAATGCAAAGTGTTCTAGCCTGAATTTAGCCCAAATCAGCTAGTGTTTTAGGATATTGTTCATCATTGTTCATCATTACAAAGATTTGCATTTATGCCTATAAAAGGAATGCCAAGGCCCAAGGATCACACACATTGAAACCAGTTAAAAACACAAAAAACAGACCAATTCAGAGAGCCAATACACACGAAATCCACACAAAAATCCCTTGCATTGCAGCAAAAAAATCAGTCCATCACAAACACTTAGAACTTTGTTCATAACCTCTCACAAAGCAAGCAAGCCACTTCCAATCTTGTTCAAGCATTGCTAGGAGTTCTGTAAGTCTCCTATAATCCTTCTTTTTTATTGTGTTTGCTGTTTGCATATCTTGCTTTGTCCAATTTCACTTTGTGAACAAAAACCTCTTTTGAACCTCAAAAAGGACCTCAAAGGGGCCAAGCTTTAAAACTGTGATTTTCCACCCCTTTTTCTTCCATTTTGTCAAGCTTTTTAACCTCCTTTAGGTTCTGAATCTTGCTTAGAAGCAGTTTCTGAACTTCTGTTCAGAAACAGCTTCTGAGTTTGAAAATTCGTATACTTCGCAGAGCAAAGTATTGCTCGCACTGCGAACACACCAGAACCTGACTTCGCAGAGCCAAGTTCTGGTTGCTCTGCGAAGTATATGAAACTCAGAACATGAATCAGGCATTCAAATGTCAAATTTTTGGGATTCTAGCCCTTGATTCAGAACCTAAAGAGGGTTAAAACCATTTTGGTCCAAATCCAATTCATAATCATGCACAACTTTGAAGATTTCACAAGTTCGTGCGACAAATTTTGAGTAACTTGTGAAACAAGTTATGTTCTTAATATTTTCAAAACCAAGTTTGAGCAACAAGCTAAGTTCGTCTATTTCAAAACAAACTTGAACAACCATGTTGTTCATGATTTTCAATCCAAACGCGAACTTAAGCCAAGCTTGCTCATTCTTTTTAAAACCAAGCTCGAATTGAGCCGAACTTGTGAACTTTCTAATTTTGTGCATGTTTTATGATTGTGTTTGTCATTCAAACTTGAACCAAACTCGTTCTTGAGTTTCAATAACTTAAGCAACAAGTAACGTTCATGATTTTTAATAAGATCGAACAACAAATTTGTTCGTGTTTTCTTTTCTTTTACAACTTTCCTTTTAAAGCTTTGGTTCCCTTTGAGGTTTCTCCGAGTGACAAAACCAAACTTGAATGAAACGGGAATGGCTTGACGTATGTCTCCCCAAACCTCGGTTGCACGAATGCGTGACGTATGTCTCGTCGCTCGGGCAATCGTCATTCCACCCTTGACGCGTCTAGCACGCTAAACCTTCCCTTGGCCCCCTTGTGGCCATTTTTATCCTTTTTCTTGGCCCTCGTGGTCAATCCGAACCTTTCGCGCCTTGCGCGTTTATTTTAACCTTTTTACGCCTTGCGCGAATTTTTCGCCTCAGTGCGTTTGTCTTTTGTTTATTCCTTTTAAAACATTCACGCCTTGCGCGAGCTTATCGCCTAGCGTCCATCTTTCACCATTTTAAAACTTTGTACGTCTTCGTACGTTTTTAAAACCTTTGTTCAAGTCCGAGTGGAAAACTTTTTTCATCAAATCATTTACTTTTATGCATTGTCGTCAGTGGCCAGTTCGGCAACAACCCGAACAGCTGACTTTTACTTTTCTTGTCGTCAATGGCCAGTTCGGCAGCAACCCGAACAGTTGACATTTACTTTCATTACCTTTTTCCTTTTTTTCAAACTTTTTTCGCTCGGACGCGATCAAATCTTTTTTAACTAAAACGAACCAACATACAAACGTTTTCTACCAAAGAACTACGTACGCTTTGAATTCTCCGACTACCGGGAGATACGTAGGAGCAAGATCGACATCTTGTCAAGCCCATTAATAAAAAACCTGTTTTTCCCTTTCGTTTGTTTTTATCTCTTTCTTCATCTCGCATTATGTTTTTATATATTTCCTTTTATACATGTATAAACACGTAAGTAAAACATCGAAGCATTTTAAGCCTAAGCCGACTAAGAGGTTCCCGTTGAGTACAACGGATGTGAGGGGTGCTAATACCTTCCCCTCGCATAATCGACTTTCGAACCTAAAATCTTTTCTCAAGGTAATTTAGAACTTTTTTCCTTTTTTCCCCGAAAAATTAAAAGTTCAGTCGTAATTTAGAATTAGTGATTCAATGCTTCCCATAGCTTGACATCCGAAATTCGACGCGACAGAAATGGCGACTTCACTGGGGACAGTGCATTAAACACTTTGTTTGTGCATAAACGAGTCAAGCCTATCTCAGTCGACTTTTAGGCTAATTTGCTTCATTTTACTTACGTGTTTATATTTTCTTGTCATTTACTTGTTTATTCTTTATACTCTACATACATATATATCATTTGTGCTTCATATTCATATATATCTCAATTGTGGGGGTTACTTGAGCGATGTTACTCCACATTGTTCGGGTTAATGCCGGACGTGTGAGGCTCTCTACCCGAGCTCGAGAGAAAACTAAGTTAGAAGGAGGTTGTGTGCGGAAGCCCGCGTTGACGTATGTCCGTGAGGTAGGATGCCCAACCCCGCTTAGACGAGATTTTCATATGGAATTAATTGAAGTCATGTCGACGTATGTCCATAGACAACCCTAATTCCATATGAGATTGATGACTCTAAGGACCTCTTCTTAGGAATCTTACCTATTAGAGCCTACACGTGAGGATGGGGGAAATTTTGAACCTACATATCACACCCATGCATATCATACATTTACATTCATGGAAAATAATTTTCGCATATCACTTTGCTTTATAGGAATTTAAAAAGAACAATCAAATATTAGCAAAGAGAAATATGGATTCCGGAAATAAAAGTACGCTCGCTTTCAAGGTTAAAGCTCCTAGGGTGGAAAGTTTGTTAGCCTTAAGCAAGAGGCTCTCCCCGGTCAACAAGAGTATTTTTGAAGCAAGCTATGGGTTGATACTTGATCTCCTACCCGTGAGGATAGATTCAACGGCATTAACTACTTTGGCACAATTCTTCGACCCACCACTCCGGTGCTTTACATTTCAAGATTTCCAACTAGCTCCAACATTGGAAGAATTCGAGAAGATCTTGGGTTGTAGCATGAAAGGTCGTGAATTATATTTAGGTCCCGGGAAAGACCCCACATTGGAGGCCATTGCCGAATCCTTGTACCTTGATGTCCAAGAAGTAGCGTCTAACTTGGAAATTAGAGGAAATGCTAGGGGATTCACAAGAAAGTTTTTGGAAGCCAAAGCTCGGGATTTACTAGCCAACAAAGAGGTAATGGCATTCAACGCCATCTTAGCCCTCTTAGTCTACGGGATTGTTTTATTCCCCAACATGGATGATTTCGTAGACTTTCCGGCTTTAGAGGTATTCATGATCAAAAATCCGGTTCCCACAATTTTGGCGGATTTTTATCACTCCCTCTACTCTAGGCATGAACAAGCAAGAGGACGCAAGATTTCTTGTTGCACTCCTTTAGTGCAAATTTGGATGATGTCCCACATGCCAAGAAACCGAGACTTTGTGGAAAACCGGGCCAAGCTCAAATGGTCACAACGGATGACGACCCTCGTCGCGAAGGACATCCATTGGTTTTCTCCAAATTTAGAGGACCCGGAAATTATCCTCAGTTGCGGGGACTTCCCTAATGTACCCCTCATTGGTACTAAGGGATGCATTAATTACAATCCGGTCCTCTCTCTCCGACAACTAGGTTTTTCAATGGAAAACAAACCTAATGACCTTTTGTTGGAAGCTTTCTTTTTAAGGGAAGGCGATCAAAACCCGGCATTGCTAGAAAGAATCCAAGGGGCGTGGAGCCAAGTGCACAAAGGAAGGGTCGGCAAGAGGAATTGTGTCGCCAAACCCCTTTATACTCAATGGGTGAAGGAGAGGGTTAAAGCAATCAAATTACCCTTTGTGGTCATATGCCCTCCAAAACCTCCTACACCTAAACCTATCACAATCATTCCCAACCAAGAAGCGGAGGAACTCAAAGCTAAGATTCGAGAGCTCCAAAACAAAAACGGAGACTTAGAATTAAAGCACCTCCAAGCTTTGGGAGAGATCACTAGGACGAAGAGAGATCGCGATGAAGTAACAAACTCTCTTCTAGTGTGCCAAAAACGGCTAAAGATCTCCGAAGGGAAGAGAAATTGGATAGGAGGCGGCTTGGTTAGTGCGGATGCCAACCTTGTGGCCAAGGACGAAGAGTTGGAAAGAATCTTGCATTCCAACCAAGAGCTCAAGAAGTTCGGCGAGCTAGCTATCGAAGCTCAACGGAAATGGAGGTTGAAGTTTCAAGAGAAAAATCAACAGCTCCAAGAAGTGGTCAAAGACTACAAAGAGCAGCTTCAAGCCGAACGCGTCCAACGGCAAAGACATGAGAGCCTTTCTCATCAAGGGAAGCTACATTGCAATCGCCTCGAAGCGGACATCAAGAAATTCGAAGAATACTTCGATAAGATTGCAAGAGAGCATGGAAATCACATTGCACGACTCCTCGATGAGATTAGGCATGCAAATATCCAGCTAGCCCAACGCAAGGAAGTGATTGAGTTTATATGGCAAGATGCCTCCCGACTAAGTGAGGACTTCACTAGATTAGTCGCATTCTCAAACTTAGTCATCGCCGAGCTTCCGAAGAAACTTGCAAAGGCCGAGATGGTCGTGCCGTACTTTGTCATCCCTATGGAAATTCAGGAATTTATGAAGTTCTGCAAGGACACATTAGATTTCTATAGGGAGGAAATAGGCAAGGCCGAAAGGCGAGCGGCTATTTGATTTGTATTAGCATTAGTTACACTTTGTAATCTCAATGTTATTCAATCAAATATATATTTTGACAATGTTAATTTTCCGGTTTCTAATACTTTTAATTGCTAATATTAATTGCTCACTTTTAAAATTCCTTATAAAGCAAAGCAAAATTTTTTCATGCATACATCATTCATTATCATGCATACGGTCATCCTCGAGTCCAAACTCATTTCCCTTTTCTTATCCTCAGGATTTCTTATAATCCAAATTGAGTCTTCAGTGTTTGCATTCTCTCCGCAACACTACGCGTCTTCTCGTGAGGAAAAGTGGCTCATCATCCCGAGGCAACTCACTCCTACAATACCCGAGCGACCCTAAAGAGGAAAATGGAAAACCTCGAGCAAGAGAATCAAGATCTTCGTGAAGAAGTAACATCTATGAGAACGGAAATGGAAAAACTAACGGAGTTAGTGAAACTACTAGCAGCCGCACAAATCCCGGCACCTCCTCCTCCCTCTAGCTCTCAAGCTCCAGCACTAGCTTCCACTTCAACACCGACCTTACATGATGGAACTCAGCGCTACACTAAACCCCCCGGTTGCACATGGGGTATGCCATTTGAGTTCGGCGAAGAGTCCGTCCCTATTCCAACTACCTTTCAAGAAACCCCGGTCATTCAACCCGAGGTTACCTTTACCCAGGCTGCTGCGGCCTTCACTACACCAGTGGTTCATACCACTCAAGGGGATTACGGGCCTATCTTTCACGCCGAAAGTTTAGGCGCCCAGGATAGGATGGCGGATTTCCTTGAAAAATTCGATGAGATGCAAAAGGAGATTAAAGCCCTCCGAGGGAAAGATTTATTCGGGAAGGACGCCCATGATCTCTGCCTAGTACCCAATGTCAAGATCCCTCCTAAATTCAAGGTCCCGGATTTTGAGAAGTACAAAGGGAATACTTGCCCGCAAAGTCACTTGGTAATGTACGCAAGGAAGATGTCGACACAAACCGACAACCATCAGCTGCTCATTCATTATTTCCAAGATAGCTTAACCGGTGCCGCTTTAAAGTGGTACATGGGTTTGGATAGTACCAAAATCCAAACCTTTAATGACTTGGGAGAGGCGTTTGTCCGCCAGTACAAATATAATTTGGACATGGCCCCGGACCGGGACCAACTCCGGGCTATGGCCCAAAAGGACAAAGAGACCTTTAAGGAGTACGCACAAAGATGGAGAGAGATAGCGGCTCAGATTAGCCCGTCTCTAGAAGAAAAGGAAATGACCAAGATCTTTTTAAATACCCTTGGTTCCTTTTACTATGAACGAATGGTTGCCAGTGCGCCAAGTGACTTCACCGAGATGGTAAGCATGGGCGTACGTTTGGAAGATGCGGTCCGAGAAGGACGCTTAATAAAGGAAAGTGCTCCGTCTAGTAGCACAAAGAGATTCGGGGGTAGCTATCCAAGGAAGAAAGAGCAAGATATCGGCATGATTGGCCACGGAGGACCTCATCAAGGGTACTCAGCATATCCGCATGTCTCTGCTATCTCACCTGCCATCTCTACACCTCCAAATTACCAAGTTCAAGTCCCGCAAAGATCTCTCCCTCAATATCAGCAATCTTATCAACAACAACATCCGCAAAATCCACAACAATCATACCAGCAGCCCCGCCCACAAGGTCAGCAGCAATTCCGACCTCAAGCACCTCAACAACCTTTCAACCATCAGAATCGCCCAAGAGCGGCATTCGATCCGATACCCATGAAGTACGCGGACCTGCTCCCGGCTTTACTTGCGAGAAATCTCGTACAAACAAGAGCACCACCTCCCGTACCAAGTGAATTACCTCCATGGTATCGACATGACCTTACATGCGCATACCATCAAGGGGCATCAGGCCATGATGTTGAACGTTGCCTTGCCTTAAAGAATGAGGTCCAGAAGCTAGTCCGTACCAAAGTGTTGACCTTCAAGGACTCAAACCCAAATGTCCAAACTAACCCGCTGCCGAACCATGGTTCCTCAATCAACATGGTTCAAGAACACCAAGGAACCCATCCTATTTTGAAAGTCCAAAACATCAGGACTCCTTTGGTTCCATTACACATCGGAATGTGTAAAGCAGCTATGTTCGAGCACGATCATGCTAGGTGTGAAGAGTGTTCAGTAAGTCCTCAAGGATGTATGCAAATCCAAAATGACATACAAGGACTAATGGACAAGAAGGAGCTCGTTGTCATCAAAAAGGACGAAAGTGTATGTGTCATAACTCCGGAGTTTGATATCCCGGAACATTTGGAGGTAGCCTTCAGCAGCCAAGAGCCTGCCACTACTCCACTTGTAATATGCTTTGCCAGGGCCTGCCCCGTACACTTCCAACAAAGCGGTTCCTTATAAGTACCTTGCAACCATGATAAACAACGGCCAAGAGACGCCTATTCCTCCCTTAGCCCCTGTCGATAATATCACGGACAGCAGTAAAGTGCTAAGGAGCGGACGTGTTCTTCCCACAATAGTCCAAGAGAAGGTCAGCACCCCGGTGTTTAAACCAAAGCCAACCCAGGACCCCTGCACAAGCAAAGAAATGGGTCAATCCAGTGGGGTAAACGCCGATTCAGATCTCGATGAAGTATTGAAGCTAATCAAGAAGAGCGAATACAAGGTCGTGGATCAGTTGTTGCAAACGCCTTCCAAGATCTCTATGCTATCCTTATTGTTAAACTCCGACGCACATAGAGAATCATTGATGAGGGTCTTGGACCAAGCCTTTGTGGAGCACGACATAACCCTCGGCCAATTCGGAGGCATTGTCGGAAACATCACTGTTTGCAATAGCTTAAGCTTTAGTGATGAGGAACTCCCGGAGCAAGGAAGACACCATAATTTGGCATTACATATATCGGTAAACTGCAAGTCGGATGCTTTATCAAATGTACTTGTAGACACCGGCTCTTCATTGAACGTAATGGCCAAAACAACCCTTGACCAGCTTTCTTACCAGGGGACCCCCATGAGGCAAAGTGGGGTAGTGGTTAAAGCCTTTGATGGCTCGAAGAAATCAGTGATCGGGGAGGTGGATTTACCTATTACCATCGGACCGTCTGTCTTCCAAATAACCTTCCAAGTAATGGACATACAAGCAGCGTATAGTTGTTTGTTAGGTCGACCATGGATCCACGAGGCCGGAGCAGTGACATCCACACTGCATCAAAAACTGAAATTTGTGAAGAATGGGAAGCTAGTTACAGTGGGAGGAGAGGAAGCTCTGTTAATCAGCCATCTGTCGGCTTTCTCGTTCATCGGTGCTGATATCGTTGACGGGACATCATTCCAAGGTCTTTCCTTAGAAGATGAGAGTGCCACAAAGAAGGAAGCGTCCATGTCTTCTTTCAAGAGCGCACAAAGAGCAGTGCAAGATGACTTACTCCCGGATTGGGGAAAGACAATAAGTCTGCCGGAGCGTAAGCATAGAGAAGGTTTAGGTTTCACTCCAACTACGAGAGTTGCCGAACCAAGCACTAACATTGAACCGCTCGAGAACATCTTTCGTAGCGCCAGCTTCATTCACTCCACAAAGGAAACCAACGCCATCACTGAAGATGGGCCGGAAGAAACAGCACCTGTCCATGTAACGCCCGGAGGAGCTTGTCGCAATTGGGTTGCTATCGATGTTCCCTCTGTTATCCAGTCTTCCAAGTAATGTGTTTGTCTATTTTATCTTTTTCACAAAAAAAAAAAAACCCTTTCGCCTCGCCCGAAGCGAAAGGAGACTCATGTAGGGCTTGTTTAATATACTATCATCAATTAATAAAAATCGTTGTTTCTATTACAACTTCCACGTATTTATACGTTGTCTTTTTCTTTTTATTTTCAATATCAAAAACCCAAAAACATTTTCTTTTTAATTTCAAAGAGTCTGCATTTTTCATCTTTTACTAAAATCAATCATCCATCACATGCAGACTAAGCACCCATAAACCTGTCGAACACCTTAGCCCTAGACTCCCTCCAAACTTTGAATTCCCTGTTTACGAAGCGGAAGAAGAAGAGGATGAAGAGATCCCGGATGAGATCAAGCGCCTACTAGAACAAGAGAGGAAGACCATTCAGCCTCACGAGGAAACAATAGAGGTCATCAACTTGGGTTCCGAAGTAGAAAAGAAAGAAGTTAAGATAGGAGCGTTATTGGATGCGCCCGTCAAAGAGAAAATAGTCAAGCTTCTTGAAGAGTATGTGGATATCTTTGCATGGTCATATCAAGATATGCCAGGATTGGATCCTGAGATCGTGGAGCACCACTTACCTCTAAAACCGGAATGTTCGCCAGTCAAGCAGAAGTTGAGAAGAACTCGCCCTGACATGGCTCTTAAGATCAAGGAGGAAGTACAAAAGCAGATTAATGCAGGATTTCTCGTTACCTCGGAATATCCTCAATGGTTGGCCAACATAGTGCCAGTTCCCAAGAAGGATGGTAAAGTCAGAATGTGTGTCGACTATCGAGATTTAAACAAGGCTAGTCCGAAGGACGACTTCCCTTTACCTCACATCGACATATTGGTTGACAACACCGCCAAATCCAAGGTTTTCTCCTTCATGGACGGTTTCTCGGGATATAATCAGATTAAAATGGCTGTTGAAGATAGAGAAAAAACGTCTTTCATTACACCTTGGGGCACCTTCTGCTATCAAGTGATGCCTTTTGGCCTAACGAATGCGGGTGCTACCTACCAAAGGGGCATGACTACTCTCTTCCACGACATGATACACAAAGAAATCGAAGTGTATGTCGACGACATGATTGTCAAATCAAGAACGGAAGAAAAGCATGTCGAGTATTTGTTAAAGATGTTTCAACGCCTGAGAAAGTATCGGCTTCGCCTGAACCCCAACAAATGTACGTTCGGCGTGAGATCAGGAAAACTCCTAGGTTTCATTGTCAGTCAAAAGGGTATCGAGGTAGATCCCGATAAGGTCAAAGCCATCAGAGAAATGCCTGCTCCTCAAACTGAGAAGCAAGTAAGGGGATTTCTAGGACGCTTAAACTACATCTCTAGATTCATATCCCATATGACAGCCACTTGTGGACCCATCTTCAAACTGCTCCGCAAAAATCAAGAAGTGGTATGGACAGAAGATTGCCAAAAAGCTTTTGATAGCATCAAGGAGTACCTGCTAGAACCTCCAATACTTATTCCTCCAGTCGAAGGAAGACCTTTGATCATGTACTTAACCGTATTGGAGGACTCCATGGGTTGTGTACTCGGACAACAAGATGAGACCGGTAGAAAAGAGCACGCCGTCTATTACCTAAGCAAGAAATTTACGGACTGCGAGTCCCGATACTCTCTACTCGAAAAGACTTGCTGCGCATTAGCCTGGGCTGCTAGGCGTCTTCGCCACTACATGCTTAATCATACTACTTGGTTGATATCCAAGATGGATCCAATCAAGTACATTTTTGAAAAACCCGCCTTAACCGGAAGGATCGCCCGTTGGCAAATGTTGTTGTCAGAATACGACATCGAGTATCACACTCAGAAAGCTATCAAAGCCAGCATTCTCGCTGACCATTTGGCTCATCAACCAATTGAGGATTATCAACCAATCAAGTTTGACTTCCCCGATGAAGAAATCATGTACCTAAAGATGAAGGATTATGACGAGCCACTATTCGGCGAAGGTCCAGATCCCGAATCTAAATGGAAGTTAATCTTTGATGGAGCTGTCAATGTCTATGGCAACGGAATTGGAGCAGTCATCGTCACCCCTGAGGGCAAGCATCTCCCTTTTGCTGCAAGACTATCATTCGACTGTACAAACAATATGGCAGAGTATGAAGCTTGTATCTTAGGAATTGAGGAAGCCATCGACCTAAGGATCAAGAACCTCGACATTTATGGAGACTCAGCTCTTGTGATTAATCAAATCAATGGAGATTGGGAAACTCGCCACACCGGCTTGATCCCTTACAAAGATTACGCAAGACGCTTGCTAACCTTTTTCAACAAAGTCAAGCTGCATCACATTCCTCGAGACGAGAATCAAATGGCGGATGCTCTAGCAACCTTGTCTTCTATGTATGAGGTCAGTCGCCGGAATGAAATCCCAACAATCAAGGTTCAACACCTAGAAAGGCCCGCACATGTATTTGCAGCCGAAGCAGTCATAGATGACAAACCATGGTTCCATGACATCAAGTGTTTCCTCCAAAAGCAAGAGTACCCGCATGGGGCATCCAACAAGGATAAGAAAACTCTGCGAAGATTAGCCGGCAACTTCTTTTTAAACGGAGAAGTTTTATACAAGAGGAATTTTGATATGGTGTTACTCAGATGTGTTGATAAACAAGAAGCGGACCTCATAATGCATGAAATACATGAAGGCTCCTTCGGAACCCATTCTAGTGGGCACACAATGGCTAGGAAAATCTTAAGAGCCGGGTATTACTGGATGACCTTGGAAAGCGATTGCTACAAGCATGCTAAGAAATGCCACAAATGTCAAATCTATGCGGACAAGATCCACATGCCACCAACGGCTCTGAATGTCCTCTCATCACCATGGCCTTTCTCCATGTGGGGCATTGACATGATTGGTAGGATCGAACCCAAAGCTTCTAATGGACATCGCTTCATCTTAGTAGCAATCGACTACTTCACCAAATGGGTTGAGGCTGCATCATATGCCAACGTCACCAAACAAGTGGTGGTCCGATTTATTAAGAATCATATCATATGTCGATATGGTATTCCCAACAAGATCATCACGGACAATGGGACCAACCTAAATAACAAAATGATGAAGGAGCTATGCAAGGAATTCAAGATCGAACATCATAACTCTTCTCCTTATAGACCTCAGATGAATGGTGCGGTTGAAGCTGCAAACAAAAACATCAAGAAAATAGTGCAAAAGATGGTAGTCTCATACAAGGATTGGCATGAGATGCTACCATACGCCTTACACGGATACCGTACTTCAGTACGTACGTCGACAGGGGCAACCCCTTTCTCTTTGGTATACGGCATGGAAGCAGTGCTCCCCGTAGAAGTCGAAATCCCGTCATTAAGAATCTTGATGGAAGCTAAATTGTCAGAGGCTGAATGGTGTCAAAACAGATACGATCAGTTGAATTTAATCGAGGAGAAACGCATGACAGCCTTAAAGGATGAAACAAGCTTTTGACAAGAAAGTCCGTCCTCGGGAAATCCAAGAAGGAGACCTCGTGCTCAAAAGGATCCTATCCTTTCAACCTGACTCTAGGGGCAAATGGACGCCTAACTATGAAGGCCCTTATGTCGTTAACAGAGTATTCTCCGGAGGAGCCTTGATTCTCACGACAATGGACGGCGAGGATTTTCCGCGTCCCGTGAACTCCGATGTAGTCAAGAAATATTTTGTCTAAAAACAAAAGAATAGCTCGGTAAGTCGAAAACCTGAAAGGGCGGCTTAAGCAAAAAAGAGCGTCTCGGTGGACTGAAAACCTGAAAGGGCGGTCCAGGCAAAAATTAGAGACATAAAACAGAAATAGCTATCCTGATAGGTCAAGCATCTGAAAGGATGACCTATGCAAAAATTAAGGATCAAAAGACAAGGTAACTACATCGGATTGGTCGTGATCTACTCGGGGCACATCAATTGTCTGAAGATTCCGAATCGGAAGCATCCAGACAGGGAATTCAAAGTTATTAGGGATACTAGTGGCCATCGCGTTCAATGTACCCTTCCCTTTTATATTTACCTTTTTAGATTTTGTAAGATTCGTGGAGCCATGCCTTTGGCAGGCTACCACCCCTTTAATAAATTTCATTTCCCAACATGACATTCTTTACACTTTTTGTCAAAATCCCTTTCATTCATTTTTATTCTTGATGATAGTATTTCAAATCAAAAAAAACTTTTTCAAAAATTTATTGCATGAGTCTTTTATTTTCTTATCCAATAACAAACACATTCCTTTTCGAACTTGCGAATATTCGGAGTGAACATCGATGTCCATCCTTAAAGCAGATAATGCTTCGCAGGCCGAGCATGGTCAACCGCAAAAAAAAAAAAAGAGGAATTCCCCAACAGAATCCTCGGCGAATTAATCGAAAATTCCCTAGTGAGTTAAGAGCCGAAAGGACAATTCAGGCAAAGACTTGCCAAAGCGTAAGCATTCCCAGCGGAATCATCAGTTCTTCTCTCCAGCGGGTTAGCACAATCCCCAGTGGATTGACAAACTCCCCAGGAAGTCAGTATTTGTCCTACTCTCAAAAGCCCAATTACCATTGGCATCGAAGGCTGGATATCGATCATGCTTCCAAAATGATCCTTATATCCCCAGCGAATTCACAAGCAAAAGCCCAATCTTATTGGCATACCCCCCAATGGAGTCTTACATCATCCAAGCCCGACTTTGCTCGGCATTCAAATCATAATCCCCCAGCGTCCCACGTGACGTCTGTCATCCCCCAGGTCAGCATAATTCATGCATCATATCATAGTCATTCATTAGCATGCATCTCATATTCATATCATGCATTTCCCACAACAAACAATCGAGTGTCATCCCCAGTCTGTCTGGTCTAGGGATGTCATCCTCATTTTCGCCAAGCGATGGTTCTTTAATGAATAGCTTGTGCAGGTTTTTTCATTGTATCCAGGGGCAATTCCTTAACAAACACGTTGGGTATCCCCAGTACAAGTCCATCCCTCACATGACGTCCTCAGTGACAGTCATACATTCATGCATTCATACATATGCATACAGCATACCATACATGGTTGTTCTAATCATCATGAGTCTCACCAAACAATCGCGAGCAATTCGTGAATTCTTTTTTCCCAGTGTCATCCCCAGTCTGTCTGGTTCATAGATGTCATCCTTTTCCGCCAAGTGGCAGTTCAAACGAACAGCTTGCGCGTCTTTTTGTCAAGTCTTTACGCCAAGTGGCAGTTCTTTAATGAACAGCTTGTGCGTATTCCCCAGTGTTGTGCCAAGTGGCAAGTTCTTCAATGAACAACTTGTGCATTCTTTCTCCCTGATTGAAGGGACATTTTTTCTGTAAGGAACGGCTTGTCAGCCACATCCCCAGTATCGTCAGTGGCAAGTTCGGTAACCATCCGAACAGCTGACATCTTTCATTTTATTTTCCTGTCGTCAATGGCAAGTTCGGCAACATCCGAACAGTTGACATTTTATTTTCCTGTCGTCAATGGCAAGTTCGGCAACATCCGAACAGTTGACATTTTATTTTCCTGTCGTCAATGGCAAGTTCGGCAACATCCGAACAGTTGACATTTTATTTTCCTGTCGTCAATGGCAAGTTCGGCAACATCCGAACAGTTGACATTCTTTTCATTCTTTTGTCGCCAGTGGCCAGTTCGGCAACAACCCGACCAGCTGGCATTTACCTTTTCATTCTTTGTTGTCAGTGGCAGTTCGGCGACAACCCGAACAGCTGACACTTATCCCCGGTTGGTCTTCTTTTTATCATCTTTTGCGTCCATATTTACATTACAAGCATTCATAACATTTGCATACATGCATTTATAGCATTTGTAATTCATGAAAATATTTAGTCAAAAAATGGCGTACTCTATATTTAAGTATCTTCGGCCCGTCCATTTCAAATTTCACTTTCAACTTCCGGGACGAAGAAACTTAAATAGGGGCATCTGTCATACCCCATTTTTTGACTTATATTTTTTATATGTTTTATTTGTTATTATCTCATTATTTATTTTTACCCTTTATTATTTTTATTATTGCTATAATATTTTATTATCATCATCATTATCCTTAGTATTATTAATGTTATTGTTATTGTTATTTTTCTTTAATAATATCATTATTATTTTATTACTATTAGTTTTTATCCTTTAATATTATTAAGTTTTATTTATTATCATCATTTTTATTATTATTATTATTGTCATTTACTATTTTATTTTCATTATCAATTGCATTTTGCATTTATCATTATCATTATTATTTATTTTTTACTCTTTTTTCACCTTTTTATTTTTAAAACAAAAATCAAAAAAAAGTGGAGTTCGCAGTGCGAAATCACCTTCGCACTGCGACCTCTGCGAAATTTTCTGCAGATTTTTATACTTTGATTTATCCTTTTTGCTTTCAACTACAATTGTTATTAGTAGCATTATTACTTGTATTATTGCTGTTTTGTGACTGATTTGGTGCAGCAAGGCAAGATTTAATGTGTGACATTAAAGGTAAAAGGAAAGAAGGATTTTCTTCCAACCTCTCATGTGATCAAACAAATTGGCTATCCTTGGTCAGCTTTTGTCCCCCCAAATTGACCCCTCACCCAACCTAAGCTTGCCAGCCAGCTGCTTGATCCATTTCCTTCCCTTTTTCCCTGCCAAAACCAGTCAATCACAAGTGGTTTTTGTTGCAAAAAGGCTGTTTGATGTGCCCTGTTTTGACTTGGATTTCTCCTCCCACACATAAGCCCACATGCTCATTTTGATTCCCCCAATCTCCCTGTACATGGCAGTACACGTTTTGATTGTTTGACCTTCCAAGATTGCAAGGATTGATCCCAAGAATCATCCCTTTTGCAGCTGCCCTGTTTTACAGTTTTTACCATCATTACCTTCTAGAATCAATGGCATTTGTGGCTGAGATCAGTCAAGACCTTGCCCCTTGGCACAAGGCAAAGCAAGTTCTATCCTTTAGCATTAAATGCAAAGTGTTCTAGCCTGAATTTAGCCCAAATCAGCTAGTGTTTTAGGATATTGTTCATCATTGTTCATCATTACAAAGATTTGCATTTATGCCTATAAAAGGAATGCCAAGGCCCAAGGATCACACACATGGAAACCAGTTAAAAACACAAAAAACAGACCAATTCAGAGAGCCAATACACACGAAATCCACACAAAAATCCCTTGCATTGCAGCACAAAAAATCAGTCCATCACAAACACTTAGAACTTTGTTCATAACCTCTCACAAAGCAAGCAAGCCACTTCCAATCTTGTTCAAGCATTGCTAGGAGTTCTGTAAGTCTCCTATAATCCTTCTCTTCTATTGTGTTTGCTGTTTGCATATCTTGCTTTGTCTAATTTCACTTTGTGAACAAAAACCTCTTTTGAACCTCAAAAAGGACCTCAAAGGGGCCAAGCTTTAAAACTGTGTTTTTCCACCCCTTTTTCTTCCATTTTGTCAAGCTTTTTAACCTCCTTTAGGTTCTGAATCTTGCTTAGAAGCAGTTTCTGAACTTCTGTTCAGAAACAGCTTCTGAGTTTGAAAATTCGTATACTTCGCAGAGCAAAGTATTGCTCGCACTGCGAACACACCAGAACCTGACTTCGCAGAGCCAAGTTCTGGTTGCTCTGCGAAGTATATGAAATTCAGAACATGAATCAGGCATTCAAATGTCAAATTTTTGGGATTCTAGCCCTTGATTCAGAACCTAAAGAGGGTTAAAACCATTTTGGTCCAAATCCAATTCATAATCATGCACAACTTTGAAGATTTCACAAGTTCGTGCGACAAATTTTGAGTAACTTGTGAAACAAGTTATGTTCTTAATATTTTCAAAAACCAAGTTTGAGCAACAAGCTAAGTTCGTATATTTCAAAACAAACCTGAATAACCATGTTGTTCATGAATTTTCAATCCAAAACGCGAACTTAAGCCAAGCTTGCTCATTCTTTTAAAACCAAGCTCGAATCGAGCCGAACTTGTGAACTTTCCAATCTTGTGCATGTTTTATGATTGTGTTTGTCATTCAAACTTGAACCAAACTCGTTCTTGAGTTTCAATAACTTAAGCAACAAGTAACGTTCATGATTTTTAATATGATCGAACAACAAATTTGTTCGTGTTTTCTTTCCTTTTACAACTATCCTTTTAAAGCTTTGGTTCCCTTTGAGGTTTCTCCGAGTGACAAAACTAAACTTGAATGAAACGGGAATGGCTTGACGTATGTCTCCCCAAACCTCGGTTGCACGAATGCGTGACGTATGTCTCGTCGCTCGGGCAATCGTCATTCCACCCTTGACGCGTCTAGCACGCTAAACCCTTCCCTTGGCCCCCTTTTGGCCATTTTTATCCTTTTTCTTGGCCCTCGTGGTCAATCCGAACCTTTCGCGCCTTGCGCGTTTATTTTAAACCTTTTTTACGCCTTTGCGCGAATTTTTCGCCTCAGTGCGTTTGTCTTTTGTTTATTCCTTTTAAAACATTCACGCCTTGCGCGAGCTTATCGCCTAGCGTCCATCTTTCACCATTTTAAAACTTTGTACGTCTTCGTACGTTTTTAAAACCTTTGTTCAAGTACGAGTGGAAAACTTTTTTTCATCAAATCATTTACTTTTATGCATTATCGTCAGTGGCAAGTTCGGCAACAACCCGAACAGCTGACTTTTACTTTCTTGTCGTCAATGGCCAGTTCGGCAGCAACCCGAACAGTTGACATTTACTTTCATTACACCTTTTTCCTTTTTTTTCAAACTTTTTTTCGCTCGGACGCGATCAAATCTTTTTTTTAACTAAAACGAACCAACATACAAACGTTTTCTACCAAAGAACTACGTACGCTTTGAATTCTCCGACTACCGGGAGATACGTAGGAGCAAGATCGACATCTTGTCAAGCCCATTAATAAAAAACCTGTTTTTCCCTTTCGTTTGTTTTTATCTCTTTCTTCATCCCGCATTATGTTTTTATATATCTCCTTTTATACATGTATAAACACGTAAGTAAAACATCGAAGCATTTTAAGCCTAAGCCGACTAAGAGGTTCCCGTTGAGTACAACGGATGTGAGGGGTGCTAATACCTTCCCCTCGCATAATCGACTTTCGAACCTAAAATCTTTTCTCAAGGTAATTTAGAACTTTTTTCCTTTTTTCCCCGAAAAATTAAAAGTTCAGTCGTAATTTAGAATTAGTGATTCAATGCTTCCCCATAGCTTGACATCCGAAATTCGACGCGACATATAAACATTGTTTTTCCTGTTTCCTTTGAACACTACAGACTTATCATTGTTGTTAATTACAGTACAAGTGTTCTTATTAAACAAGACTTCATAATTACTATCACATAATTGACTTATGCTAAGTAAATTATGTCTAAGTCCATCTACCAGCCAAACATTATCAATGTACAGGGAAGAATTACCTGTCTTACCAGTACCAATGATCTTTCCTTTCTGACTTCCTCCAAACCCCACAGTTCCTCCCTCTTTCAGAGTCAGGGTTTGGAACATAGACTGTCTCCTGTCATCTGATGCGAGCATCCACTATCCAGGTACCAGTACCTTTCCTTTTCTCTGGATGACAAGCATATCTGCAATAGAAATGATCTCAGACTTAGGTACCCAGATGTTCATGGGTCCTTTATGGTTAGTCCTGAAAGGTTTTGGCTTTTTCATCTTGTGTCTGAAGTTATGATATTCAGACTTGTTCTGATACTTTGGATATGAATCCTTATATCTTGAATAAGTCTGAGTTCTGGAACCTGAGTTCTTAAGAACCTGAGTTTTCAGTGGTTTTGACTCAGATTTCTTCAGAACCTGAGACTTGAAAGTCTTTGGTTCTGAGTTGTTTAGAGTCTGAACCATTGAATACTTTGGTTCTAATTTCTTCAGAACTCTAGTTTTGTTGGCTTCAGACACAAGGCAAGCTTCAGTTTTACCTTTCTTAAAACAGTCAGAAGCAGATAACAGTTTGGCTTGCTTTTGCTTGCTTTGCCTTACATTCTGAGATTGAAAATGGTTTGTATTGACTGGTTTAGTAGTTTTTGAAGTTTTCATAAACTCAGTCTTAGAAAAATTTGAGTTTGAATTCTTCAGACTCTGAGACTTACTAGTTTCAAGTTTTGAACTCTTCAGACTCTGAACATTTTCAGGTTTAGAGTTTGATTTTCTCTTACTCTTAGGCTTAGGACCTTTTGGCTTAGATTTAGGCAAGGTTTTAACATCTGCCTTCATCTTACCCTTAGGTTCAGAAGCTTTAGAGTCTGAGCAGTTCAGAACTTCAGACTCAGTCTCAGTTTCTGCTAAATTTTGTTTCTCAGAATTATCAGAAGCAGGCACAAAGCATATTTCATTGCCTTTCATAATATTTTCAGAACAAGAAGGTGTGTTTGATTCATTTGAAAGTTTGAATGAATCATTGTAAAATCCAATACCTTCACCTTTGTTTCTGTAAATACTATAAATCATAGAAGCAACTTTACTTCTATTGATTCCAGTTAAAATGAAGTCCTGAAGAGCAATTTCATGTT
The DNA here is from genome assembly GCA_018208015.1 of Medicago ruthenica. Taxonomy (NCBI): domain Eukaryota; kingdom Viridiplantae; phylum Streptophyta; class Magnoliopsida; order Fabales; family Fabaceae; genus Medicago; species Medicago ruthenica. The sequence continues at coordinate 23,123,698 of CM031373.1, forward strand.
CATTAGGAATTGCTTCAGGTTTCTTATGAGTCTCATCTCTGAGTTCTCTAACTTCTTCATCAAACTCAATTATTTGATTCTGAAGTTTGAGATTTTCTTCAGACATCAAGTTAGTTTTATTTTTCAAAGATTTTATTTCTCCTAACTTGCTTTTGAGGTGACTCATAAGATCTTTAACTGTTTCAATTAATTCAGATCTAGTGAGTTCAGAATATACCTCATCTTCATCATCTGAGTCTGAACAAGATTCTGCATCAGAAAATGCAGTTGCCATCAAGGCCAGGTTTGCTTCCTCTTCATCAGACTTAGACTCATTGTCCAGATCATCCCATGTTGCCATGAGACTCTTTTTAGGTTTGTTTCTGAAACTACTGGACTTGGAGCTGGTCTTCTTTGCTTTTTCCTTTGATTTGTCCTTCTGAAGATCAGGACATTCAGCAATGAAGTGGCCAGGTTTCTTGCAGTTGTAGCATTCCTTCTGGTTTTCCCTCTTTGAACCAGATCCTCTAAAGTTACTGCTTCTGTTAGAGAATTTCTTCTTTCTATTCATTAGATACTGAATTCTTTTAGAAAGCATTGCAAGCTCATCAGCATCTGAATCTTCTTCAGAATTTTCCTCAGGAAATTCTTCTTCAGATTCAATAGCTTTCAAAGCTTTAACAGGCTTTCTTTTAGATTTCAGTGCTATTGATTTTGGTTCTCTAATAGACTCATCCCCATTAAGTCCCAGTTCATGCACCTTGAGGGAGCTTATAAGATCTTCAATACTTAGAGTATTTAGATCCTTAGCTTCCTCAATAGCAGTCACTTTGGGTCTCCATTTAGATGGCAGACTTCTCAAGAGTTGTTCACATGATCAGCTGTGGTATAACTCTTCTTCAGAATCTGAAGTCCAGAAACCAGAGTCTGAAATCTTGAGAACATTGTCTCAATATTTTCATCCTCTTTCATTCTGAACAATTCATATTGCTGAACAAGAATGTTAGCCTTAGCTTCTCTAACTTTTTTATTACCTTCATAGTTAGAGTAGAGGGATGTGAATATGGCCTTTGCTGTAGATTTGTCACTCAGCTTCTGGTACTCAGTGTGAGGTAGGGAATCCACAATGATTCCTCTCACATTGTGATGCTTTCTGTATATCTTTCTTTCTGCATCACTTAGCCCTCTTCTGTTGACAGCAACACCTTATTCATCAACTAGAATTGAGATCCCATCTTCAATAATATCCCATAGTGAATCATCAATACCAATTATATGGTTGTACATTTTGCTCTTCCACCATGAGATTTGGGGTCACCAGTAAACATTTGGGGTTTATTGTGTGACCTGGATTTTCTTTCTTTAGTGCCATAATCATATGAATAAGAAGTTCCAGTACCTCTTTGATTTCTGGGAGGGGTTGGAGGAGAACCTTCATTATCAGATGACATGTTTTTCTCAGGATCTTCTGACACACTGTTAAGTGTTAATATCAAAACCGGAGCTCTGATACCAACTGAAGGTGAGATAAACACACAAGAAGGGGGGGGGGGGGTTGAATTGTGTGCACTCAAAAACTTGGTTTCTTTTCTTCTCAAAACTTAAGATAAGTTCAGACTCAGGTTCTGAACCTTTTTAAAAGAGTTTATGCAGCGGATTATAAAACAAAGAGAGAAGGAAAGAGAGACACACAATGTTTTTATACTAGTTCCTTCCACAAGTTGGAAGTAGTCTAGTCCCCTTGTTACTAACAAGAGATTTGAACTATAATCAGACTGATTACAATTACTCAGACCACAGAGGAATGAGATTTCCAGTTGCTCAACCACAAAGGAAGAGACTTCTAATCTTCAGACCACAAAGGAATGAAACTACCCTGCTCAGACCACAAAGGAATGAGACTTCCTGCTCAGACCACAAAGGAATGACACTCTAACTTGCAAAGAACACAAATTAATGAGGCTTCCATTGCTCAGTACCCAGACTGAGACTTAAACCAAACTGAATTACAAAGAAAGTAAGTTTGGATTGAACACTTGATAAAATATCAGAGGTGTTTGTTGTACCCTAATTTTGTCCGAGCTTTTTCAAGAAAAAAGAGAGAGTCAACAAAAAAGGAGAAAGTCAAAGTCAACAAAAAGTCAACTTTTATTTTTTTCCCTTTTAAATCAAAAAAAAAAAGAATGGAGGATTTCGCAGAGCGATGGCAATTTGGCTCTGCGAACTTTGCGAAGAGCATCGCAAAGCGATGTTCAGATCGCTCTGCGAAATCTACGAATTTTGCAGATTTTGATTTTCTGATTTCCCTTTCTTTTATTATTATTCCTGTCATCATCTATTATTATCATGTTTAATTCTGGATTCAGCAGAGAAAGAAAAGAAACATGTGACATTTGAAAAAGCAAGAAAGCAAGGAAGAAGAAGCAAAATCAACCAAGTAACTCAGCTAGTTGCTGACCTTGGGCAGCCCTTCTCCCCTACCATTATGCCTGCAACTGACCCTGCTATCTTCCAGCATCCACCTTGCCATAGGCTTTATCAAAACCATTCAAAGGTTGAGGCAAAACTGCTGCCCTGTTTTGCAAACAGCACATGTTTTCCATTTTTTCCAGCATTTCATGTCAGAATTCAGCTGCTTTGGGTTCTGAAATTGGCCAAAGTCTTGACCATTGCAGCAAGGCAAGGTCACCTCTTCCCTTTAGCATTAAATGCAAAGCAAATTAGTCATGATCATAGCACAGAAACAGCCCTGCTGTAGGATTTTTCATCATGACATTTTGATCTCATTTTGCCTATAAAAGCCATGCATTGCTGCAGGATTATAGACAGTTAACACAGATTTCTTAACAGCACAAGAGAGAGTTTTAATACAAAGATTTTAGAGCAAAATACCAGTTCTTAGAGAGTGAAAATTGACTGAATGGGTACACACAAAAACAGAGTTGGTTTTTGGTAAGTTTTAGAGAAAATTTTCATTCCTTTCTTTCACAAATCATCCCAAACCAGTACCAAGTAACCAAGCCATCAAAACAGCCACTAAACCTCGCACAAAGAGTGAAGAACTAAAGCAAATTGTCATTTGCTAGTGCTGTTTATCAAACTTTTTCCAGCTTTGCAAAAATCATAAACATCCAAAGCCTCTTCCATTTCCTTGCAACAAAAGCTTTGGGCTAGGAGTTGGTAAGTCATTCTAACATGTTTATATCTCATTTTCATACTGTTTGCATTTGCTTTTGATTCCAACTTGATTCAATCTCTATTTTGCATCTTCAATAGTTTTTAAACTCATTTTGATTTAAAACATCTTTTGAACTTCAAAGAAATCCCAAGGTTTGCAAAACATTTAAATTGAAGTGTTGCACTCATTTTCTTGCTAATTTCAAAAGCTTTTCACTCCTCTTAAGGTTCCGAAGTTATTCAGAAGAAGCTTCTGAACTATAGTTCAGAAGCAGCTTCTGAGTTAAAATTTTCGCAGAGTTCGCAGAGCGAAGCTCTGGTCGCTCAGCGACCATGACAGAACTCAGTTTCTGAGTTCAGGCTTTTAAAAGCTAATTTTTGAGGCTCTAACTTAAAGATTCAGAACCTAAGAGGATTAAAACTCATTTTGGTTCAAAATAACAAGGGCTTTTGCATACGTTTGGAAATTCACAAGTTTAAATAGTTAACATGAATAACAAGAAACTTGTTCATTTTTCAAATTTGAACATAAGCCAAACTTGTCCCATAAGTTTCAAAACCAACTTGAACAGCAAATTTGTTCATGGTTTTCACACAAGTTTGTTCTTAGTTTCAACAAACTTGAACTATAAATGTGTTCATGAATTTTCATTTTCCAAACTTGAGCCGAACTTGTGCATTTTTCCCAAACTTGTGCATTTTCCATAAACTTGTGCATTTTTCCTAAACTTGTCCATTTTCATAACTTGTGCATTTTTCATATATATGAACAAACAAGTTCATAGTTTGCAACAACTAATTTGAGCATTAAACTTTTTCATTGAATTTCAACAACCAAGTGTTTTGATTACTTTGGGATTTCTTAAGTTTCATCAATAAATGAAAAAGGAGTGGTTTGACGTATGTCTCTCCATTCCTCGATTGAATAAACACTTGACGTATGTCTCGTTGTTTAGACAATCGTCATTCTTTTTCAAGATTCACAAAAAAACTACATTTTAAGTTTCAAACATCAAAACTTGAATGAAAAAGGAGTGGTTTGACGTATGTCTCTCCATTTCCCAATTGAACGAATGCTTGATGTATGTCTCGTTGTTCGGACAATCGTCATTCTATTTTCAAAACGCATCCAACACACAAGAACCAATTCTTGGCCCTTTGTGGTCAATTTGAACCCTTTTCGGTCCCCCGTGACCATTTGATTCAATGTTCGACTCCGTCGAGTCCATTGAACCCTTTCTTGATCCCTTTGGATCAATCGACCATTTCTTGACTCCGTTGAGTCATTTAAATCAATGTCCTGTTGGAACAAAATGTGTTAAACAACTCTCTTCTGATTTAAAGGGGGAGATTGTTGAAACATTATGTATAAACATATCTCTCTTTGTGGTTTTGATGATAACAAAAGTGTTAAATAGAAAATTGGTTATTTGCTAATGCTTTGTTCAAGTGATTTCAGAACCACGTGTTTAATGATTGGCAATTGATAATGGTTATGAAAGAACAAGCTTAGAGCAAGAAAGGAAAGCTTAGAAGCAATGTTGCAAAGCTGGAAGAAAACTGGGTCTGAAGAGTGCTTCTGAAGTGGGAGTCTGAAGCTTGCGTCTGAAGACAACTTCTAAAGTCTGAGTCTGAAGGAAGTCAACAAAAGTCAACGTCTGAAGACCTGCTTCTGAAGTCTGAGTCTAAAGAAGTGCTTCTGAAGTACTGTTCACGCAGAAGCTTCTGAAGTCTGATGTGGCAAGGAAAGCAACTGTTACTGTGCACATTTAATGCCTGGATATGTCAGAACAACTTATTGGAACAGTTGTCTCCCTGACTCAAACATTCCCCAGCTTTTTAGGAAAGCAAATTCAAAAATGGCTGCTGCACTCTGTTTTCTGCAAAAAGTTCAGCACACAATTGCAGCTACCCTAGCTCTCAATTTGCAACGGCTCTTTGCTTAATTTCTGCAAGTCTTCAACAGCTCTAATTTCCTCTATAAAAGGAAGAAGAATTGAAGAAGAAATGGCTAACACTCTTGAAACAAAACTGCTGAACCTGTGCTCTGTTTTTGCTGTCAAAACTCATAAGTTCACAAAACTCTTAGAAATTCTTTTAGTCTTTGTAACTTAGAATTTCTTAAGGTTAAGAGTCTTAACCTGTGTTGTATTAAGAGAACACCTCTGATATTTTATCAAGTGTTCAACCCAAACTTACCTTCTTTGGAAATCAGTTTGGTCTAAGTCTTAGTCTGCGTACTAAGCATTGTAAGCCTCATTACTTAGTGTTTTGAGCAAGTTGTAACCTCATTCCTTTGTGGTCTGAGTAAGGAAGTCTTAGTACTTTGTGTCTGAGCATTGGGAAGCCTCTTGACTTGGTGTCTTGAGCATTAGAAGCCTCTTCCTTTGTGGTTGAGCAATTGGAAGCCTCTTCCTTTGTGGTTGAGCAACTGGAAGTCTCTTCCTTAGTGGTTGACCAATTGTAATCATCTGATTATAGTGAAAATCTCTTGTTGGAAAACAAGGGGACTGGACTACTTCCAACATTTGGAAGGAACCAGTATAAAACATTGTGTGTCTCTCCTTCCCTCTCTCTTTTCATTTTGAATCCGCTGCAATACTCTTTGATAATAGTTCAGAACTTGTTTTTGAACTAGTCTTAAGTTTTGAAAAGAAAGAAACTAAGTTGTTGGAGTCCACACAATTCAACCCCCCCCCCCCCTTCTTGTGTGTTTTTCTCACCTTCAGTTGGTATCAGAGCTCCGGTTCTGATACTAACACTTAACAGTGTGTCAATAGGATCCTGAGAAAAACATGTCATCTGATAATGAAGATTCACCTCCACCTCCTCCTCCTGGTGGTAGACATACTTCTGTTCAATATGACTATGGTACTGATGATAGAAAATCCAGGTCACACAATAAACCCCCAATGTTTACTGGTGACCCTGAAAAGTTCTCTTGGTGGAAGATTAAAATGTACAGTCATATAATTGGTATTGATGACTCACTTGTTGGAACAAAATGTGTTAAACAACTCTCTTATGAATTAAGGGGGAGATTGTTAATACATTATGTGTAAACATATCTCTCTTTATGGTTTTGATGATAACAAAGTGTTAAATAAGAAAATTGTTATTTGTTAATGCTTTGTTCAAGTGTTTCAGAACCACGTGCTTATTGATTGGAAATTTGATAATGGTTATGGAAGAACAAGATAAGAGCAAGAAGGAAAGCTAAGAAGCAATGTTGCAAAGCTAGAAGGAAACTGGGTCTGAAGAAGTGCTCCTGAAGAAGTGCTCCTGAAGTGGTGCTTCTGAAGTGAGAGTCTGAAGTCTGCGTCTGAAGGCAGCTTCTGATGGAGTCAACGAAAGTCAGCGTCTGAAGAAGTCAACGAAAGTCAACGTCTGAAGACCAGCTTCTGATCCGTACAAAGGCAGCTTCTGATGCACTGTTCACGCAGAAGCTTTTGAAGGATGATGTGGCTTAAAAGCAGTGGTTACTGTGCGCATTTAATGCCTGGATGTGTTAGAACAACCCAATGGAACAATTGTCTCCCTGACTCAAACATTCTCCAGCTTTTAAGGTAGGCCAATTCAAAAATGGCTGCTGCTCTGTTTTGTTTGAAAAAGTGCAGCACACATTTGCAGAAATCCTAGCTCAACTTGCAACGGCTCTTTCCTCAAATCAAGCAAATCTTCAACAGCTATATTTCGTCTATAAAAGGAAGAAGATTTGAAGAAGAAATTTTGTCTAAGACTCTTGAAACAAATTGCTAAACTTGTGCTCTGTTTTCTGCTATAAAACTCATAAGTTCATAAAACTCTTAGAAATTCTTCAGTCCTTGTAACTTAGAATTTCTTAAGGTTAAGAGTCTTAACCTGTGTTGTATTAAGAGAACACCTCTGATATTTTATCAAGTGTTCATCCCAAACTCATTTATTTGTAAACCAGTTTGGTCCCTAAGTCTCAGTCTGTATAATGAGCATTTGTAAACTCATTCCTTTGTGGTCTGAGCTGTGTTAGTCACATTCCTGGGTGGTCTGTGCAGGGAGTCTTATTCCTTGGTGGTCTAAGCAAGGTTGGTTCATTCCTTAGTGGTCTGAACATTAGAAGTCTTATTCCTTGGTGGTCTAAGCAACTGGAAATCTCATTCCTTTGTGGTCTGAGTGATTGTAATCTGCTGATTATAGTTGAAATCTCTTGTTGGAAAACAAGGGGACTGGACTACTTCTCACATTGAGAAGGAACCAGTATAAAACTTTGTGTGTCTCTTTTCCTTCTCTCTTTTCATTTTGTATCCGCTGCTAATACTCTTGATAACAGTTCAGAACTGATTCATATCAGCTTCTGAACTTAACTTAAGTTTTCGAAAAGAAAGAAACCAAGTTTTTGGAGTCCACACAATTCAACCCCCCCCCCCCCTTCTTGTGTGTTTTTCTCACTTTCAGTTGGTATCAGAGCTCCGGTTCTGATATTAACACTTAACAGTGTGTCAGTCTTGATCCTGAGAAAAACATGTCATCTGATAATGAAGATTCACCTCCACCTCCTCCCCCTCCTCCTAGACATACTTCTGTTCAATATGACTATGGTACTGATGATAGAAAATCTAGGTCACACAATAAACCCCCTATGTTTACTGGTGTCGCGTCGAATTTCGGATATCAAGCTACTGACAAGCGTTGAATCACAAAATTTAAATCACGACTGAACTTTTAATTTTTCGGGGAGAAAAGGAAAAAAGTTCGAAATTACCTTGAAAAAGAGATTTTAGGTTCGAAAGTCGATTATGCGAGGGGAAGGTATTAGCACCCCTCACATCCGTTGTACTCAACGGGAACCTCTTAGTCGGCTTAGGCTTAAAATGTTTCGAAGTTTTACTTGCGTGTTTGAACATATAAAAGGGAAAAGGAAAATATGATATAAAGGGAAAAAAGAGATAAAAACAAACGAAGGGGAAAAAAGAAAGTTTTTATTAATGGGCTTGACAAGATGTCGATCTTGCTCCTACGTATCTCCCGGTAGTCGGAGAATTCAAAGCGTACGTAGTTCTTTGGTGGAAAAAGTTTATATGTTGGTTCGTTTTAGTTAAAAAGATTTGATCGCGTCCGAGTGAAAAAGTTTGAAAAGGAAATGCGGTGAATGTCAACTGTTCGGGTTGCTGCCGAACATGCCATTGACGACAAAAAATAAAAAAAATGTCAACTGTTCGGGTTGTTGCCGAACTTGCCATTGACGACAATGCATAAAAGTAAATGATTTGATAAAGGATGGATTTGCACTCGGACGTGAACAAAGGTTTTAAAACGCACGAAAGCGTAAAAGGTTTTAAATGTCAAAAAGACGGACGCACATTAAGGCGATAAACTCGCGCAAGGCGTAAAAGTTTTAAAAGATAAAAGACGGACGCACAGAGGCGTAAAAAGTTTGAAAATAAAAGACAAACGCACGGAGGCGTAAAAAGTTTAAAGATAAACGCGCGGAGGCGTAAAAAGGTTCGGATTGACCACGTGGGCCAAGAAAAGGTTAAAAATGGCCCCGGGGGACCAAAGGAAGGTTGAGCGTGCTAGACGCGTCGAAGGTGGAATGACGATTGCCCGAGCGACGAGACATACTGTGCGCCCTCGTTTAAAAACGCGCAATCCTCCGAGGACGTCCGCGAACGCTTGGAGGGCCTTGTGAAGTCGCCACCAAAGTTTTTGTGTAAAGGGAACGTTGATAAACCCTTAAGTTTTTTGTTTGAAGGGAAACGATAATAAAACCCTTGACGATGAGGAGAAGGGCTGGTCATCGCAACCATTGTCGGGTTCGGGAGTCGATTACGCAAGGGGAAGGTATTAGCACCCCTCACGTCCGTTGTACTCAACGGGAACCTTCTATTTGGCTAAAGCTTAAATTGTTTTTAAATGTTTTGCGCGCATGCTTATCTATGTCAAAAGAAAATATAATAAAGGGGGGGAAAAAGAGATGAAAACAAACGAAAGGGAAAAAGAGAGTTTTTTATTATTGCGCTTGACAAGATGTCGATCTTGCTCCTACGTATCTCCCGGTAGTCGGAGAATTCAAAGCGTACGTAGTTCTTTGGTAGAAAAAACGTACATATGTTGGTTAATTTTAAATGGACGATGTTTTAACCGAGTTCTTGCGATTAAACGTAGCTTGTATGCTCGCGGATGGGAGACTTATTAAGCGTATAGCTTGTATGCTCGCGCATAGGAGACTTATTAAGCGTTTGTTTACGAATCGCGCTAGAATGTTAAAAGGCACGTCCATTGGGTAAAAGGGTTCGAGTTGGTCGCTATGGGACCAAAATGGGTGCAATGGACTCAAACGAGTCGATCATTGACCGAGGTGACTCCAACGAGTCGGGGGATCGAATCTAGTGGCCACGGGGGACCAAAAGGTTCGGATTGACCACAAGGGGCCAAGATTTGGTTTGGTATGTTTGGATACGTTGAAAATGGAATGACGATTGTCCGAACGACGAGACATACGTCACGCATTCGTACAATCGGGGCAATGGAGAGACATACGTCACACCATCCCTTTTTCATTCAAGTTTTTGGTTGAATTTCTTTAGAAATTCCAAAGTATATCAAAACATTTGGTTTGAAACCCAAAGTGAGGAGGTTTTGACAATTTTGTTAGAAAACGCACAAGTTCGGCTCGTTTTGCGAATGGTTTTGAAAAGCGAACAAATTCGGCTTATGTTCACGTTTGGGTTTTGAAAATCATGAACAATGTTTATTGTTCAAGTTTGGATTGAAAGTGATGAACATAGCTGGTTTGTTCAAGTTGTTTTGAAAGTTTGGGGACATAACTTGTTTTGCAAGTTATCCACAAAAGTGTTACCCGAACTTGCGAATTTTCCAAAATTATGCAAAATCCTTGAATTGGTTTGGATAACATGAGTTTTAAAACTCCTAGGTTCTGAGCTCTTGGGCTAGAACCTCAAAAATTGGCCATTTGGGAGCCTAAACTCAGATTCTGAGTTCTGTCATGGTCGCACTGCGACCATGACTTCGCACTGAGAACAATGCGAATTTTTGAGTTCAGAAGCTGTTTCTGAACTATTGTTCAGAAACAACTTCTGAACACACTCAGGACCTCTTAGGAGAGTGAAAATATTTGAGTTTTGGTAATGAAAAGAGATGGACAAACCAGTTTTGATGTTTTGCAAACCTTGGGATTTCTTTTGAAATTCAAAGGGGTTTTTTAGAACAAAAAGGTTTTGGACCAAAATTGATATGCAAGCACAATTGAAAATGCAAGACAAAGGCTTTAGAAACTTACAGAAATCCTTAGCACATCATTCAGTCTAGGTAAGCCTTCACAGTTTAAATCACCAATACCCAGGATCTCTCCTTTTGCTCCATCTCCAAATGTCACATAGCTTCTGGAATATTGTCTGATATTGCTAAGTAGCTTCTTTACACCAGTCATGTGCCTTGAACACCCACTATCAAAATACCAGTCTTCTTTAGAGGTGGCTCTCCATGAAGTATGAGCAATCAGGCCAACATTCTGAACCTTAGGTTTCCACACCTTCTGAACACTGTGTCTGGGTGCAGTTGGTTGCACTCTTCTATATTGAAAGTGTTCAGGATACCCATGCAGTTTAAAGCAAAAAGGTTTGATATGTCCCTTCTTACCACAATAATGACAGGTCCAAGTATGATTCCTCCTTCTTCTGTTGTACTTCTGGGGTTGCATCTGAACATGTTTCTGAGGTTGCAGCTGAGTATGCTTCTGAGGTCTCATCTGAATATGCTTCTGACCTTGCAGCTGGGCTACCTTCTGAGGTTTCAACTCAGATGTTCCAATCATAGAATCATGTGTCTGAGTAGCAGGAACAAACTGTTTAACTGGATTTTTCTACTTGAGATTCAGACTCTCATCAACAAATCCTAAACCAGTTTTTCCTTGTTTCTGACTTTCTAAAATTTCTTCCAACACATCAGTAGCAGTATTCATCATTCTAACCTGCTTTTTCATATGCTCAAGTTGGGAATTTAGCTGGTTCACTTCTTCTTTTAATTCAGAATTCTCCACAAGAAGTTCTCCTTTTTCAACCTCTAGTTGAAAAATAGTTTCCTTCTGATCCAGAACTTCCTTGCACACATCTGCACTTCTAATGTACAACTTTCTGTAAGTGTCAGCCAGTTCATCATAAGAGAGTTTTTCAGCTCTGGCTTCAGACACTAGTGAACCTTCAGAATCAGAGTCAGACACAGACAAGGTTTCACTTTCTAAGTACTCTTGAGACTTTGTAAGAGCTTCTGATTTCTGAGACTGCAGTTTAACCATCAGACTAGTGTCACCCTTAGCATATTCATTCTCAAAATCTTCTTCTGAATCTTCATCAGACCATGACACAGCTAGGCTTTTCTTCTGCTTCTTAAGAAAAGTAGGACATTCAGACTTGATATGTCCATACCCCTCACATTCAAAGCACTGCACACCTTTAGCTTGATTACTTTTCTCCTCAGACTTGGTCTTTTTCTCATCAGTTTGTTGCTTCTTGTTATTGAGTCTGAAGTTCTGACCTTTGGCTTTGGCTTTTCTGTTAACATTCTTCAGAATCTTGTTAAATTGTTTTCCCAGCAAAACTAGAGCTTCTGATAAGTCATCCTCATCAGACTCTTGTTGATCATCAGCTTCAGCATTCACAGAAAAAGCTATACCTTTTCCTTTCTTCTCAGTCTGTTTACAAAAGGCAGTTTCAAAATTGAGAAATGACCCAATCAGCTCCTCAAGCTTCATAGTGGTAATATCATGAGCCTCTTCAATTGCTGTCACCTTCATATCAAACCTTCTAGGCAGGGACCTGAGGATTTTTCTGACTAACTTCTCATCAGACATCTTTTCACCAAGAGAATCAAAAGAATTTGCCATATCAAGCACATTCATATAGAAATCCTGGATATTCTCATCCTCCTTCATCTTCAGGTTCTCAAACTTGGTGGTCAGCAGCTGCAATCTGGACATCTTGACTTTAGAAGTTCCTTCATGAGTGGTTTTCAGAATTTCCCAAGCATCCTTAGCCACAGTACATTGTTTGATGAGTCTGAACATGTTCTGGTCCACACCATTAAAGATTGCATTCAGAGCTTTTGAATTTCCCAGAGACAAGTCATCTTCAGCTTTGGTCCACTCCTCTTCAGGCTTCAAAACTCCAGTTTTGTTACCATCTTTGTCCAAAACCTCAGGATTATCCCAGCCTTTTATCACAGCTTTCCAAGTCCTGCTGTCAATAGACTTTAGAAAGGCACACATCCTTGACTTCCAATACTCATAGTTTGTGCCATCTAGTAGGGGTGGTCTATTGACATATCCTCCTTCTCTATCCATGCTTGCCAGATATTAACTCCTCTGGATCTCACCCAATTTACAGGCAGGGTGCCTGCTCTGATGCCAATTCAAATTCTGGCCAGGCAAAACTAAAGAGATACAAACAGGTTCTGAACCAACAGGTTCTGAACAGAACTTAGCACAATATAAAAGCAAATAATCAGCAGAAAAATAAAGTGCAGGAAAGCTAAAAACACAGAGGTTTGTTAACCCAGTTCGGAGTAAACACCTCCTACTCTGGGGGATACCAATCTAGGAAGGAATTCCACTATAGGAAATAATCCTTATGACTCAAGACACTGACTCCCAGTTCCCAGCCTAAGCAATTATCTTCCTCCTAGTCTTGAATTCTACCCAACACGTTGAGTATTAGAAAACCTCTAACTTCCTATTCAAGCAACTGCAACCCAGCCACTTGAACTACCCTTTGAATTTAAACCAGTTCTGAACACAAAAACTCCCCTGTTTTTGAAGACAACTTCAATACATAAAGACAGCACTCATACCTACAGGCTTAGAGTGTTTACAACTCAAAACAAACCTAAACCAACTCAAACTGAGTGGTGCACAAACAAAGCTAAAAAGCTTAAAACTCTAAGACTCTTTTCTCTGAATTTCTTCAATTATACGTATGTCTTGAGAGCATCAGCACTCCTCCTTTTATAAGCTCCAACAAGTCTCTTAATTATGTAACCAATCTTCTGAATTGGATTTGTTTCTGAATTATGAATAATCCAATAAGGAAACAAATAAACCAGGAATGTATCTTTTAAAGATTCTGCAGAAATAATACGAGCTTCATAATTTAATACCAAATCTTCATTAAATCTTCTCCAATTCAACAGCAAACTAGAAGCAATAAACCTGGAACAAATCCTTGCCAAATTTCGCTAAGATTCACATAAAAATAACTTGAAAATATCAGCTTCTGATGAAGTCAACAAAAGTCAACGCGTCCATCAGAACCTGAATTCAGCTTCTGAACAGCTACATGCTTCTGATGAGGCATTCAGCTTCTGATGTCATTTTGAGCTTCTGAACAGCTTCAAATGAAATTTCTTGCAACTGAAGACTTGTTATAAATATGGAGATGCTTCTAAACAACACTTTGGTTTTGCCAAAATATGCAGCCAACACAAAATACTCAACAATCTCCCCCTTTGGCAAATTTTTTGGCTAAAACCATCCAAGTTCTTCAATCTCCCTTATAATCAACTCAGCAATGAAGAACTCCACAATAAAATAACATAGCATAGAGCTAAGCAGCAGACAAACAAATCTGAGCTATGCTTAAATCAACAAAAATCAATCAGTTTCAGCTTCTGACTCCTGAAGCACACAAAAGACAAGTATTGATCAACTCCTGATCATCACAACCATGGTATCAGAGCTACTGATCACACACACTCCCCCTGCAACTCAGCTTCTCACACAAACTCCCCCTCACTACTGAACTACAGAGAAATACAAGTATCAGAGAATACTTCAAGACACACTTGATCTTCAGGACCACTCTTCAGGAACACAGCATTACTCAAGATAACAACTATCATATACTCCCCCTGAGACACATATTCCCCATTAATCATATCTGGACATATCTTGTTGCTGCTTGGTATCAGAGCAAAATTAGTCACCTTCTGAATCAATGGCACACATTCTGAACAGCTCTTGTCTGAACTTAAATTTTTCTCCCCCTTTTTAGCCACAAAATTATGACAAACTTCAGACTTCAAATAGGGATCGAAACAAGTAACACAGATCCTCTCAGACTCAGGTTCAGGACCACACTCAGCATAAGCACAACTGGCAGGTACTCTATCTTCCTAACATCCAGTTTGGAGTAATTGCTATAATTCTTCATGTAAGCACACACCTAACTTGCTCCTTAAGTTTACAAACTGTTTAGCATCCAAGGCCTTTGTGAAAATGTCAGCAACTTGTTCTTCAGTAGTTACATGTTCCAGCTGAATGATTTTATCCTTAACAAGGTTTCTGATAAAATGGTGTCTGATATCAATGTGTTTAGTTCTGCTGTGCTGTATTGGGTTCTTAGAGATGTTGATAGCACTCAAATTGTCACAAAATAATGTCATAGTTCCTTGTTCAATGTTGTACTCCTCAAGCATCTGCTTCATCCAAACCAGTTGAGAACAACTGCTCCCAGCAGCAATATATTCAGCCTCAGCAGTTGACAATGAAACACAATTTTGCTTCTTGCTGAACCACGAAATTAAGTTATTTCCCAAAAAGAAACAACCTCCTGAGGTGCTCTTCCTTTCATCAGCACTTCCAGCCCAGTCAGCATCACAAAATCCCATCAGTTCAGAACTTGAACTGTGTGAATACATGATTCCATAGTCACTTGTGCTATTCACATACTTCAGGATCCTTTTAACTTGTGTCAGATGACTCATCTTAGGATCAGTTTGATATCTTGCACAAACTCCAACAGCATAAGTGATATCCGGTCTGCTTGCAGTTAAATACAATAAGCTCCCTATCATGCTTCTGTACTGACTTTGATCAACTGAAACTCCATGTTCATCTTTGGTTAGCTTCAGATGAGTAGCAGCTTGTGTCTTCTTATGAGCAGCAGATTCCATACCAAACTTCTTCACTATGTTCTTGGCATATTTACTCTGAGAAATAAAGATTGTATCTTCCATTTGTTTGACTTGTAACCCAAGAAAGTATGTCAGTTCACCAACTAAGCTCATTTCAAATTCTGACTGCATCTGCTGAACAAACAATTTGACCATCTTCTGAGACATCCCTCCAAACACTATATCATCCACATAAATCTGAGCAATCATCAGACTCCCACTTTCATCTTTCACAAACAAAGTCTTATCAGAACCTCCTTTTCTGTAACCTTGAGCCACAAGAAACTGAGTCAGCCTGTCATACCATGCTCTTGGTGCTTGTTTCAATCCATACAAGGCCTTCTTCAACTTGTACACGTGTTCTGGAAACTTAGGATCCACAAAACCCTTAGGTTGTTCAACATATACCTCTTCTTGTAAGTATCCATTCAGAAATGCACTCTTCACATCCATCTAGAATAATTTGAACTTGAGAATGCAGGATACACCCAACAGCAGTCTTATGGACTCTAGTCTGGCCACAGGTGCAAAGGTCTCATCAAAATCAAGTCCTTCAACTTGAGTATAACCCTGAGCAACCAACCTTGCCTTGTTTCTGACTACAGTACCATTTTCATCTGTTTTATTCTTGAATATCCACTTAGTCCCAATCACATTCAGCCCTTCAGGTCTTGGAACTAGATCCCACACTTCACTCCTTTTGAATTGATTCAACTCATCTTGCATTGCTTCAATCCAAAATTCATCAGTTAGGGCTTCTTTCACATTTTTAGGCTCAACCTTTGACACAAAACATGAATCAGTAGCAGCAGCATCTGATCTCCTGGTTCGGACACCTTGATCTAAGCTTCCAATGATTAAGTCTTTAGGATGATCCTTCTGAACTCTAATTGATGGCCCTTTACCATTTGGAACTTGATCTGGTTGATCTTCTGCTTCTTCAGACTCTGAATGCTTTTCTGCTTCTGAAGTTTGTTCTTCTGAGGCTTCAGAATCTGGAACAACTTCAGGCTCATTCTTTTCATTCTCAGCAGACAAATCATCAATAACCACATTTATGGACTCCATCGCAACCTTGGTTCTGGAATTAAACACCCTGTAAGCTCTGCTGTTCACTGAATAACCCAGGAATATGCCCTCATCAGACTTAGGATCCAGTTTTCTTTTATTCTCTCTGTCAGCCAAGATATAGCATTTGCTCCCAAAAACATGAAAATATTTCACAGTTGGCTTCCTCCCTTTCCACAATTCATACAGAGTAGATGTTGTTCCCTTTTTCAAAGTGACTCTATTGTGTATGTAACATGCTGTGTTCATTATTTCAGCCCAAAACATATATGGCAGCTTCTTAGCATGCAGCATAACCCTTGCACATTCTGCTAAAGTCCTGTTCTTCCTCTCAACTACACCATTTTGCTGAGGTGTGATAGGTGCAGAAAACTCATGCTTTATACCTTCAGAAGCACAGAATTCTGAAAAGCTCTTGTTTTCAAATTCTTTGCCATGATCACTTCTGATTCTGACTATGCCACAGTCCTTTTCTCTTTGTAGTTGAATGCACATCTCTTTGAAAACTTCAAAAGTGTCAGACTTTTCTCTAACAAAGCTGACCCATGTATATCTAGAGTAGTCATATACCAATACAAAAGCATACCTCTTGCCTCCAATACTCTCAACTTGCATAGGCCCCATCAAATCCATATGAACAAGTTCTAGTACTTTAGTAGTTACCTGGTGAACTAATCTGGGATGAGACTTTCTTGTTTGTTTTCCAATTTGACAATCACCACAAACGTTGTCCTCATTGATCTTCAGATTAGGTACACCTCTGATAGCTTCAGTACTTAGGATTTTTTTCATGCCTTTCATATGCAGATGTCCTAGTTTCTGGTGCCAGAGCTTGACTTCTTCTTCTGAGCTCATAAGACAAGAAGTCAAACTTCTTTCTTCTTCAGAAACCCATAAGTAACAGTTGTCTTTGGATCTAGCCCCTCATTTGAATCTTATCTATCTGATCAGTAACAATGCACTCTTGCTTGTTGAAATTAACCTTCAAGTCTTGATCACAAAGTTGGCTAATGCTGATCAGATTAGAGGTTAAACCCTTCACTAATAGCACATCATTCAGTCTAGGTAAGCCTTCACAGTTTAAATCACCAATACCCAGGATCTCTCCTTTTGCTCCATCTCCAAATGTCACATAGCTTCTGGAATATTGTCTGATATTGCTAAGTAGCTTCTTTACACCAGTCATGTGCCTTGAACACCCACTATCAAAATACCAGTCTTCTTTAGAGGTGGCTCTCAATGAAGTATGAGCAATCAGGCCAACATTCTGAACCTTAGGTTTCCACACCTTCTGAACACTGTGTCTGGGTGCAGCTGGTTGCACTCTTCTATATTGAAAGTGTTCAGGATATCCATGCAGTTTAAAGCAAAAAGGTTTGATATGTCCCTTCTTACCACAATAATGACAGGTCCAAGTATGATTCCTCCTTCTTCTGTTGTACTTCTGGGGTTGCATCTGAACATGTTTCTGAGGTTGCAGCTGAGTATGCTTCTGAGGTCTCATCTGAATATGCTTCTGACCTTGCAGCTGGACTACCTTCTGAGGTTTCATCTCAGATGTTCCAATCATAGAATCATGTGTCTGAGTAGCAGGAACAAACTGTTTAACTGGATTTTTCTGCTTGAGATTCAGACTCTCATCAACAAATCCTAAACCAGTTTTTCCTTGTTTCTGACTTTCTAAAATTTCTTCCAACACATCAGTAGCAGTATTCATCATTCTAACCTGCTTTTTCATATGCTCAAGTTGGGAATTTAGCTGGTTCACTTCTTCTTTTAATTCAGAATTCTGCACAAGAAGTTCTCCTTTTTCAACCTCCAGTTGAAAAATAGTTTCCTTCTGATCCAGAACTTCCTTGCACACATCTGCACTTCTAATGTACAACTTTCTGTAAGTGTCAGCCAGTTCATCATAAGAGAGTTTTTCAGCTCTGGCTTCAGACACTAGTGAACCTTCAGAATCAGAGTCAGACACAGACAAGGTTTCAGTTTCTAAGTACTCTTGAGACTTTGTAAGAGCTTCTGATTTCTGAGACTGCAGCTTAACCATCAGACTAGTGTCACCCTTAGCATATTCATTCTCAAAATCTTCTTCTGAATCTTCATCAGACCATGACACAGCTAGGCTTTTCTTCTGCTTCTTAAGAAAAGTAGGACATTCAGACTTGATATGTCCATACCCCTCACATTCAAAGCACTGCACACCTTTAGCTTGATTACTTTTCTCCTTAGACTTGGTCTTTTTCTCATCAGTTTGTTGCTTCTTGTTATTGAGTCTGAAGTTCTGACCTTTGGCTTTGGCTTTTCTGTTAACATTCTTCAGAATCTTGTTAAATTGTTTTCCCAGCAAAACTAGAGCTTCTGATAAGTCATCCTCATCAGACTCTTGTTGATCATCAGCTTCAGCATTCACAGAAAAAGCTATACCTTTTCCTTTCTTCTCAGTCTGATTACAAAAGGCAGTTTCAAAATTGAGCAATGACCCAATCAGCTCCTCAAGCTTCATAGTGGTAATATCATGAGCCTCTTCAATTGCTGTCACCTTCATATCAAACCTTCTGGGCAGGGACCTGAGGATTTTTCTAACTAACTTCTCATCAGACATCTTTTCACCAAGAGAATCAAAAGAATTTGCCATATCAAGCACATTCATATAGAAATCCTGGATATTCTCATCCTCCTTCATCTTCAGGTTCTCAAACTTGGTGGTCAGCAGCTGCAATCTGGACATCTTGACTTTAGAAGTTCCTTCATGAGTGGTTTTCAGAATTTCCCAAGCATCCTTAGCCACAGTACATTGTTTGATGAGTCTGAACATGTTCTGGTCCACACCATTAAAGATTGCATTCAGAGCTTTTGAATTTCCCAGAGACAAGTCATCTTCAGCTTTGGTCCACTCCTCTTCAGGCTTCAAAACTCCAGTTTTGTTACCATCTTTGTCCAAAACCTCAGGATCATCCCAGTCTTTTATCACAGCTTTCCAAGTCCTGCTGTCAATAGACTTTAGAAAGGCACACATCCTTGACTTCCAATACTCATAGTTTGTGCCATCTAGTAGGGGTGGTCTATTGACATATCCTCCTTCTCTATCCATGCTTGCCAGATATTAACTCCTCTGGATCTCACCCAATTTACAGGCAGGGTGCCTGCTCTGATGCCAATTCAAATTCTGGCCAGGCAAAACTAAAGAGATACAAACAGGTTCTGAACCAACAGGTTCTGAACAGAACTTAGCACAATATAAAAGCAAATAATCAGCAGAAAAATAAAGTGTAGGAAAGCTAAAAACACAGAGGTTTGTTAACCCAGTTCGGAGTAAACACCTCCTACTCTGGGGGATACCAATCTAGGAAGGAATTCCACTATAGGAAATAATCCTTATGACTCAAGACACTGACTCCCAGTTCCCAGCCTAAGCAATTATCTTCCTCCTAGTCTTGAATTCTACCCAACACGTTGAGTATTAGAAAACCTCTAACTTCCTATTCAAGCAACTGCAACCCAGCCACTTGAACTACCCTTTGAATTTAAACCAGTTCTGAACACAAAAACTCCCCTGTTTTTGAAGACAACTTCAATACATAAAGACAGCACTCATACCTACAGGCTTAGAGTGTTTACAACTCAAAACAAACCTAAACCAACTCAAACTGAGTGGTGCACAAACAAAGCTAAAAAGCTTAAAACTCTAAGACTCTTTTCTCTGAATTTCTTCAATTATACGTATGTCTTGAGAGCATCAGCACTCCTCCTTTTATAAGCTCCAACAAGTCTCTTAATTATGTAACCAATCTTCTGAATTGGATTTGTTTCTGAATTATGAATAATCCAATAAGGAAACAAATAAACCAGGAATGTATCTTTTAAAGATTCTGCAGAAATAATACGAGCTTCATAATTTAATACCAAATCTTCATTAAATCTTCTCCAATTCAACAGCAAACTAGAAGCAATAAACCTGGAACAAATCCTTGCCAAATTTCGCTAAGATTCACATAAAAATAACTTGAAAATATCAGCTTCTGATGAAGTCAACAAAAGTCAACGCGTCCATCAGAACCTGAATTCAGCTTCTGAACAGCTACATGCTTCTGATGAGGCATTCAGCTTCTGATGTCATTTTGAGCTTCTGAACAGCTTCAAATGAAATTTCTTGCAACTGAAGACTTGTTATAAATATGGAGATGCTTCTAAACAACACTTTGGTTTTGCCAAAATATGCAGCCAACACAAAATACTCAACGTTCTTGAAGAGTATGTGGATATCTTTGCATGGTCATACCAAGATATGCCAGGATTGGATCCTGAGATTGTGGAGCACCACTTACCTCTAAAACCTGAATGTCCGCCAGTCAAGCAGAAGTTGAGAAGAACTCGCCCTGACATGGCTCTTAAGATTAAAGAGGAGGTGCAAAAGCAAATTAATGCTGGATTTCTCGTTACCTCGGAATATCCTCAATGGTTGGCCAACATAGTGCCAGTTCCCAAGAAGGATGGTAAAGTCAGAATGTGTGTCGACTATCGAGATTTAAACAAGGCTAGTCCAAAGGACAACTTCCCTTTACCTCACATTGACATATTGGTCGACAATACGGCCAAATCCAAAGTTTTCTCCTTCATGGATGGCTTTTCGGGATACAACCAGATTAAAATGGCTGTTGAGGATAGAGAAAAAACGTATTTCATCACACCTTGGGGCACCTTCTGCTATCAAGTGATGCCTTTTGGCTTAACAAATGCGGGTGCTACCTACCAAAGGGGCATGACTACTCTCTTCCACGACATGATACACAAAGAAATTGAAGTGTATGTCGACGACATGATTGTCAAATCAAGAACGGAAGAAGAGCATGTCGAATATTTGTTAAAGATGAGGAAATATCGGCTTCGCTTGAACCCCAACAAATGTACATTCGGCGTTAGATCCCGATAAAGGGTATCGAGTTAGATCCCGATAAAGTCAAAGCTATCAGAGAAATGCCTGCTCCTCAAACTGAGAAGCAAGTAAGGGGATTTCTAGGACGTTTAAACTACATCTCTAGATTCATATCCCATATGACAGCAACTTGTGGACCTATCTTCAAGCTGCTCCGCAAAGATCAAGAAGTGGTATGGACAGAAAATTGCCAAAAAGCTTTTGACAGCATCAAGGAGTACCTGCTAGAACCTCCAATACTTATTCCTCCAGTCGAAGGAAGACCTTTAATCATGTACCTGACCGTATTGGAGGACTCCATGGGTTGTGTACTCGGACAACAAGACGAGACCGGTAGAAAAGAGCACGCCGTCTACTACCTAAGCAAGAAGTTTACGGTTGGCGAGTCCCGATACTCTCTACTCGAAAAGACTTGTTGTGCATTAGCCTGGGCTGCTAGGCGTCTTCGCCACTACATGCTCAATCATACTACTTGGTTAATATCCAAGATGGATCCAATCAAGTACATCTTTGAAAAACCCGCCTTAACCGGAAGGATCGCCCGTTGGCAGATGTTGTTGTCAGAATACGACATCGAATACCACACCCAAAAAGCTATCAAAGCCAGCATCCTCGCTGACCATTTGGCTCATCAACCAATTGAGGATTATCAACCAATCAAGTTTGACTTCCCCGATGAAGAAATCATGTATCTAAAGATGAAGGATTGTGACGAACCACTACTTGGCGAAGGTCCAGATCCCGAATCTAGATGGAAGCTAATCTTTGATGGAGCAGTAAATGTCTATGGCAACGGAATTGGGGCAGTCATCGTCACGCCTGAGGGCAAACATCTCCCTTTTGCTGCAAGACTATCATTCGACTGTACAAACAATATGGCATAGTATGAAGCTTGTATCTTAGGAATTGAGAAAGCCATTGATCTAAGGATCAAGAACCTCGACATTTACGGAGACTCAGCTCTTGTGATTAATCAAATCAATGGAGATTGGGAAACTCGCCACACCGGCTTGATCCCTTACAAAGATTACGCAAGACGTTTGCTAACCTTTTTCAACAAAGTCAAGCTGCATCACATTCCTCGAGACGAGAATCAAATGGCGGATGCTTTGGCAACTTTGTCTTCTATGTATGAGGTCAGTCGCCGGAATGAAATCCCAACAATCAAGGTTCAACACCTAGAAAGGCCTGCACATGTATTTGCAGCCGAAGCAGTCATAGATGACAAACCATGGTTCCACGACATCAAACGTTTCCTCCAAAAGCAAGAGTACCCGCATGGGGCATCCAACAAGGATAAGAAAACTCTACGAAGATTAGCTGGCAACTTCTTTCTAAACGGAGAAGTTTTATACAAGAGGAATTTTGATATGGTGCTGCTCAGATGTGTTGATGAGCAAGAAGCGGATCTCATAATGCATGAAATACATGAAGGCTCCTTCGGAACCCATTCCAGTGGACACATGATGGCCAGGAAGATCTTAAGAGCCGGATATTACTGGATGACCTTGGAAAGCGATTGCTACAAGTATGCCAAGAAATGCCACAAATGTCAAATTTATGTGGACAGGATCCACATGCCACCAACGGCTCTGAATGTCCTCTCTTCACCATGGCCTTTCTCCATGTGGGGCATCGACATGATTGGTAGGATCGAACCCAAAGCTTCAAATGGACATCGCTTCATCCTAGTAGCAATCGACTACTTCACCAAATGGGTTGAGGCTGCATCGTATGCCAACGTCACCAAACAAGTGGTGGTCCGATTTATTAAGAACCATATCATCTGTCGATATGGTATTCCCAACAAGATCATCACGGACAATGGGACCAATCTGAATAACAAAATGATGAAGGAGCTATGCAAAGAGTTCAAGATCGAGCATCATAACTCTTCTCCTTATAGACCTCAGATGAACGGTGCGGTTGAAGCTGCAATCAAAAACATCAAGAAAATAGTGCAAAAGATGGTAGTCTCATACAAGGATTGGCATAAGATGCTACCATATGCCTTACACGGGTATCGTACTTCAGTACGTACGTCGACAGGGGCAACCCCTTTCTCTTTAGTATACGGCATGGAAGCAGTGCTCCCCGTAGAAGTCGAAATCCCGTCATTGAGAATCTTGATGGAAGCTAAGTTGTCAGAGGCTGGATGGTGTCAAAACAGATACGATCAGTTGAACTTAATCGAGGAAAAACGCATGACAGCTTTGTGTCATGGACAACTGTATCAACAGAGGATGAAACAAGCTTTTGACAAGAAAGTTCGTCCTCGTGAAATCCAAGAAGGAGACCTCGTGCTCAAAAGGATCCTATCCTTTCAACCCGACTCTAGGGGCAAATGGACGCCTAACTACGAAGGCCCGTATATCGTCAAGAGAGTGTTCTCCGGAGGAGCCTTGATTCTCACAACAATGGACGCCGAGGATTTTCCGCGTCCTGTGAATTCCGATGTAGTCAAGAAATATTTTGTCTAAAAACAAAAAGAACAGCTCGGTAAGTCGAAAACCTGAAAGGGCGGCTTAAGCAAAAATGAGCGTCTCGGTGGACTGAAAACCTGAAAAGGCGGTCCAGGCAAAAATTAGAGACATAAACAGAAACAACTATCCTGATAGGTCAAGCATCTGAAAGGACAACCTATGCAAAAATTAAGGATCAAAGGACAAAGTAACTACATCGGATTGGTCGTAATTCATTAGGGACACATCAATTGTCTGAAAACTCCGAATCGGAAGCATCCGAACAAGGGATTTAAAGTTATTAGGGATACTAGTGGCCACCGTGTTCAATGTACCCCCTTTTTTTGTTATATATATACCTTTTTTCAGACTTTGTAAGATTCGTGAAGCCACGCCTTTGGCAAGCTAAACACCCCATTAATAAATTTCACTTCCCAACATTCTTTACCTTTCATCAAATTCCTTTTTATGTTATTCATTTTTATTCTTGATGATAGTACTTCAAAACAAAACGAAAACTTTTTCAAAATTTATTTTGTGAGTCTTTTATTTTTTATCAAATAACAAACACATTCCTTTCGAACTCATGAATATTCGGAGTGTACATCGATGTCTGTCCTTAAAGCAGATAAAGCTTTGCAGGCCGAGCATGGTCAATTGCAAAGAAGGAATTCCCCAACAGAATCCTCAGTGAATCAATCGGGAATATCCCCAATGAATTGAGAGCCCTAAAGGACAGTTCAGGCAAGGACTTGCCAACCAAAGCATAAGCATCCCCGGAGGAATCATCAGTTCTTCTCCCCAGCGGATTAGCACAATCCCCAGTGGATTAACAAATTCCCCAGGAAGACAATCTTTGTCCAAACAATCAAAAGCCAATTGTCATTGGCACCAACAATCAAAAGCCCAACCACCATTGGCATCTAAGGCTGGATATCGATCATGCTTCCAAAATGATCCTTATATCCCCAGCGAATTCCCAAGCGAAGCCCAATCTTATTGGCATCCCCCCAGTGGAGTCTCATCTTACCAAAGCCCGACCTCGCTCGGTATCTCATCCAAGCCCGACTTTGCTCGGCACCCAAATCATAACCCCGGCATCCAACGTGACGTCTGTCATCCCCCAGGTCAGCATAATTCATGCATCATATCAAAAACATTCATATCATGCATTTCCCACAACAAACAGTCGAGTGTCATCCCCAGCCTATCTAGTCTAGGGATTTCAATCTCCTTTTCGCCAAGCGGTAGTTCTTTAACGAGCAGCTTGTGCTTCTCTCATTGTATCCTTGTATTAAGGGGCAATTCCTTAACAAACATTTTGGGTATCCCCAGTACAAGTCCATCTCACGCAACGTCCCCAGTGACAGTCATGCATTCATACATTCATGCATTTGTACATACATACATTTATGCATACAACATATCATATCATACAAGGTTGTTCCAACTATCACGAGTCTCACCAATCAATCACGAGCAATTCGTGAATTCTTTTTTCCCCAAGTGTCATCCCCAGTCTGTCTGGTTCAAAGATGTCACCCTTTCACGCCAAGTGGCAGTTCAAACGAACAGCTTGCGCATCCTTTGTATCATGTCTTTATGCCAAGTGGCAGTTCTTTAATGAACAGCTTGCGCATCTTTTTATCATGTCTTTATGCCAAGTGACAGTTCTTTAATGAACAGCTTGTGTATATTCCCCAGTATTGTGCCAAGTGGCAAGTTCTCTAATGAACAGCTTGTGCCAATTGAAGGGGCAATTCTGTAAGGAACGGCTTGTCAGCCGCATCCCGAGTGTCGTCAGTGGCCAGTTCTGCAACAACCCGAACAGCTGACACTTTCTTTTTATTTCCTGTCGTCAATGGCAAGTTCGGCAACAACCCGAACAGTTGACTTTCTTTTTATTTCCTGTCGTCAGTGGCAAGTTCGGCAACAACCCGAACAGCTGACACTTTCTTTTTATTTCCTGTCGTCAATGGCAAGTTCGGCAACAACCCGAACAGTTGACATTCCTTTTATTTTTTGTCGTCAGTGGCAAGTTCGGCAACAACCCGAACAGCTGACTTTCTTTTAATTTCCTGTCGTCAATGGCAAGTTCGGCAACAACCCGAACAGTTGACATTCTTTTTATTTCCTGTCGTCAATGGCAAGTTCGGCAACAACCCGAACAGTTGACATTCTTTTCACTTTCTTTTCATTTCCTGTCGTCAATGGCAAGTTCGGCAACAACCCGAACAGTTGACATTCTTTTTATTTCCTGTCGTCAATGGCAAGTTCGGCAACAACCCGAACAGTTGACATTCTTTTCACTTTCTTTTTATTTCCTGTCGTCAGTGGCCAGTTCGGCAACAACCCGAACAGCTGACATTCTTTTCATTTTTTTGTCGTCAATGGCAAGTTCGGCAACAACCCGAACAGCTGACGCTTATCCCCAGTGGAACCGTGTTCCCCGATAAAGTCGGATCCCGTTTCTTTAACGAACCCGGGTATCCCTTTGTCTCTTTTTATCCCCAGTGTGGTCATTTTTTTTATCGTCTTTACATTCATGTTTACATTACAAGCATTCATAACATTTGCATACATGCATTCATAACATTTACAATTCAGAAAAATATTTAGTCAAAAAATGGCGGACTCTATATTTAAGTCTCTTCGACCCGTCCATTTCAAATTTCACTTTCAATCTCCGGGACGAAGAAACTTAAATAGGGGCATCTGTCATACCCCATTTTTTGACTTATATTTTTTATTTTGTTATTTCATCACTATTATTACCTTTTATTATTTCATTCTTGTCAAAGCATTTTATTTGCATTTTATCACTATTAGCATTACTATTATCATCATCATTATCCTTAATATTATTAATATTATTGTTATTCTATTTTCATTAATAATATCATTATTATTTATTATTATTATTAAGGTTTTACTAATTAATAATATTAAGCTTTTCATCATTTTTATTATTATCATCATTTTCATTCTCATTGCTTTTATTATTTTTATTTGCATTATCATTTATATTATTACCATTTTCATTATCCTTATTATTATTATTATTATTATTCATTTCCACCTTTTATTTTATTTTATTTTAAGATACAAAAATTCAAAAAAAGGGAAGTTCGCAGTGCGAAGTGAACTTCGCACTGCGACCTCTGTGATTTTCTGCAGAATATTTATTTTCTTTGATTTATCTGCTTTGTTTTCATTTGTAATTGTTATTATTAGTATTATTATTATTGTTATTGCCATTTATGACTGATTTAGTGCAGCAAAGCAAGATCAAAGGTGTGACATTAAAGGTAAAAGGAAAGAAGGATTTTCTTCCAACCTAACATGTGCTCAAACAAATTGGCTGCCCTTGGTCAGCTCTTGTCCCTCCAAATTGACCTATCATCCAACCTGAGCTTGCCAGCCAGCTGCTTGATCCCTTTCCTTCCCTCTTTCTTCACCAAAACCAGTCAAACACAAGTGGTTTTTGCTTGCAAAAAGCTGTTTGTGCTGCCCTGTTTTGAGCTGGATTTCTCCTCCCACACACCAGCCCACATGCTCATTTTGCTTCCCCCAATCTCCCTGTACATGGCAGTACACGTTTTCATTGCTTGGCCCTCCAAGATTGCAAGGATTGATCCCAAGAATCACCCCCTTTTGCAGCTGCCCTGTTTTTCAGTTTTTCTCATCATTACCTTCTAGAATCAGCTGCATTTGTGGCTGAGATCAGTCAAGGTCTTGCCCCTTGGCACAAGGCAAAGCAACTTCTATCCATTAGCATTAAATGCAAAGTGTTCTAGCCTGAATTTAGCCCCAAATCAGCTAGGTTCTAGGATTTTGTTCATCATTGCAAAGATTGCATTTTTTGCCTATAAAAGGAATGGCAAGGCATAAGGATTAAGAACCAGTTGCACACACCAGAAAAAAACAGCCTTACACACACGATTATAGGTGGCTTATGAGAACGATAAGCCAAGAATCATAGGTTATAGGTTAACTGTTACAGGATGGTTATATGATTACAGTACAGATATGTATATTTATATGTTAAAGTTAAAGAAATAAAGATCAAAGATTATGGCGTGCTTGCACGTTTTACAGTTACAGTTACAGGGCGTGTTCAGCAGACTCCGGGATTTTCCGGATGGGACTTCTCCGAGAGGGTTGTCCACACGTTTTATAGGGAGTCCGGTGTTAGCCTGATATGATAGGAATTTCACCGGTTTATAGGGAGATGTACCTCGGGGTTACTCCACCCGGGCCGCACTCCGTAAAATGAACTCAGATAATAATGTTTGTTCAACGCTAACAGCTAACATAAAACACCTAAAACATCTTTATTTGTTTTATGTTTCATAGTTATAGTCAAAGTTACAGTTACAGTTATAGTTACGGGAAGTTACAATTATAGTTATAGACAGTTAACAGAAAGTGGTCCTAGGTTTCCCCTCGATCACTAAGTTATAGTTACAGGCAGGAATTATAGTTGCAGATAGGTTACAGTTACAGTTATAGGCGGTTGACAGTTATAGTCACAAGTAGATTACAGTTATAGTTATAGGCAGACTTATAGTTATAGTCATACTCTTACCCTTTGTGGTTAAAGATAAAGACTTGGCGATCCTAGAAAATCCCCAAGATTGCCAAGGTAGGCATGGCGACCCTAGGTTCCCTGTGGTTGCCAACAGTTGGTTGGGCTGGAGCTCACTGAGACATTATGTCTCATCCCTTTCCTTCTGGTGCAGGTTTACAGGCAAGTCAGAGATTCGTGATGGTGATCTTCACAGAGATACTGGATGGAGTACGGTTGCTCGTTGTGTATCAGCTCAGGAGCTTAATGGATATTGTACAAGTATTGTAATAGTATTGGATTATTTGTACAAACGAGTAAACTTGTATTCATTCATCTGTGATGTATTATTATTATTATTGAAATTTTTAAATGTATCCAGTATCAGTTTAACGCACATGCTAATATACTAGTTAAAGTTAGTATGGGTGTTACATCTGAACCTTCTTCAGACTCTGAACTGAGTTCAGCTTCTGAAGGTTCTTCTGAGATTCTGACATCTGCAAAACTCTCAACCAGCTCTGGTGTTTCATTACTAGGCTTCTTATCATCAAACCTAATATGTATAGCTTCTTCAACAACATGTGTTTCAGAATTATACACTCTGTATGCCTTAGATCTCTCTGAGTATCCTAAAAAGGTACCCTTTTGAGCCTTGGCATCAAATTTCTTTAGGTAGATTTTATTGTTTAGTATGTAACATGTACAACCAAACTGATGAAAATAAGAAATACTTGGTTTTCTTCCTTTAAACAGTTCATATGCTGTTTTATTTAGAATAGGTCTGATATAGATCCTGTTCTGAATATAACATGCTATGTTTACAACTTCTGCCCAAAAGTACTTAGCAATTTTGGATTCATGGATCATGGTTCTGGCCATTTCTTGTAAAGACCTGTTCTTTCTCTCTACAACTCCATTTTGCTGTGGAGTTCTAGGAGATGAGAACTCATGGAGAATTCCATGATCTTCACAAAAATTTTCAAAAGGTTCATTTTCAAATTCCCCACCATGATCACTTCTGATTTTTAAAATTTTCAAATCAGTTTCATTTTGTACTTGTTTGCAGAATTTGAAAAACACATCATATGTTTCATTTTTGGTTCTGAGGAATTTAACCCAAGTCCACCTACTATAATCATCAACAATCAGAAGTCCATACTTCTTCCCATTGATTGAAGCTGTTCCAACAGGACCAAACAAATCAATGTGAAGGAGTTCTAAAGGTTTTGAGGTGGAAACAATGTTCTTGGATTTAAAAGATGTTTTAGAAAATTTTCCAATTTGGCATGCTGAACACAGAGCATCTGAGTGATAATCAATGCTGGGTAGGCCTCTGACCAGCTCTAACTTGCTAAGCTTAGAGATGAGTCTCCAGTTAGCATGTCCCAACCTCTTGTGCCAGACCCATTTCTCATCGCTCACAGACAGAAGGCAAACTACCTTCTGCTGAACCAATTCAGAAAAGTTTATTTTGTAAACATTGTTTTTCCTGCTGCCTCTGAACACTACAGATTTATCTTTGTTACTGATTACAATACATGTGTTCTTATTAAACAGGACTTCATAATTACTATCACATAATTGACTTATGCTAAGTAAATTATGTCTAAGTCCATCTACCAGCCAAACTTTATCAATGTACAGGGAAGAATTACCTATCTTACCAATACCAATGATCTTTCCTTTCTGACTTCCTCCAAACCCCACAGTTCCTCCCTCTTTCAGAGTCAGGGTTTGGAACATAGACTTGTCCCCTGTCATATGATGCAAGCATCCACTGTCTAGGTACCAGGACCTTTCCTTTTCTTTGGATGTTAAGCATATCTGCAATTGAAATGATCTCAGACTTAGGTACCCAGATTTTCATGGGTCCTTTGGGGTTAGTCCTGAAAGGTTTTGGCTTTTTCATCTTGTGTCTGAAGTTATGATATTCAGACTTGTTCTGATACTTTGGATATGAATCCTTGTATCTAGAATAAGTCTGAGTTTCAGAACCTTAGTTCTCAAAGGTTTGGACTCAGATTTCTTCAGAACCTGAGACTTGAAGGTCTTTGGTTCTGAGTCCTTTAGAGTTTAAACCATTGAGTACTTTGGTTCTGATCTCTTCAGAATTCTGACTTTGTTTACTTCAGGCACAAGGCAAGCTTCAGTTTTGCCTTTCTTAAAACATTTAGAAGCAGAAAACTGATTGGTTTGCATTTGCTTGCTTTGCTTATCATTCTGAGATTGAAAATGTTTTGTATTGACTGGTTTAATAGATTTTGAAGTTTTAATAAACCCAGTCTTAGAAAAATTTGGATTTGAATTATTCAGATTCTGAGACTTGCTAGTTCCAGGTTCTGAACTCTTCAGATTTTGAACATTTTTAGGTTCAGAGTCTGATTTTCTCTTACTCTTAGGCTTAGGAACTTTTGGCTTAGATTTAGGCAAGATTTTAACATCTGCCTTCATCTTACCCTTAGGTTCAGAGGCTTCAGAGTCTGAGTTGTTCAGAACTTCAGACTTAGTCTCAGTTTCTGACATTTTCAACTTCTCAGAGTTATCAGAAGCAGGCACAAAGCATATACCATTGCCTTTTAAAATATTTCCAGAACAGGAAGGTGAGTTTGATTCATTTGAAGGTTTGAATGAATCATAGCCAATGCCTTCACCTTTGTTTCTGATCATATTATACATCATAGAGGCAATTTTAGTTCTATTGAAT
This sequence comes from Medicago ruthenica, assembly GCA_018208015.1. Classification (NCBI taxonomy): domain Eukaryota; kingdom Viridiplantae; phylum Streptophyta; class Magnoliopsida; order Fabales; family Fabaceae; genus Medicago; species Medicago ruthenica. The sequence goes on from CM031373.1 coordinate 23,154,534, forward strand.
CCAGTTAGAATGAAATCTTGAAGAGCTATTTCATGTTCATTAAGAATCTCTTCAGATTTCTTATGAGCCTCTTTTCTGAGTTCTTCAACTTCTTCATCATAGTCAAAAATTTGATTCTGAAGTTTAAGATTTTCCTCAGACAGCAAGTTAGTTCTATTTTTCAAAGTTTTTATTTCTCCTAACTTGCTTTTTAGATGACTCATAAGATCTTTAACTGTTTCAATTAAATCAGATCTAGAGAGTTCAGAATATACCTCATCTTCTTCATCAGAATCTGAGCATGATTCTGCATCAGAAAATGCAGTTGCCATTAAGGCCAGGTTTGCTTCTTCTTCATCAGATTCTGACTCATTGTCCAGATCATCCCATGTTGCCATGAGACTCTTTTTAAGCTTGTTTCTGAAACTGCTAGACTTTGAGCTGGACTTCTTTGCTTTCTCTTTAGACTTTTCCTTCTGAAGATCAGGACAGTCAGCAATGAAGTGCCCAGGCTTCTTGCAGTTGTAACAGCTTTCCTTCTGGTTATCCCTCTTTGAACCAGATCCTCTAAAGTTACTGCTTCTGTTAGAGAATTTTTTCTTTCTATTCATTAGATACTGAAGCCTTTTAGAAAGCATTGCAAGCTCATCAGCATCTGAATCTTCATCAGAATTTCCCTCAGGAAACTCTTCTTCAGATTCAATAGCTTTCAAAGCTTTAGCAGGCTTTCTTTTAGACTTCAGAGCTAATGTTTTTGGTTCTCTAACAGACTCATCCTCATTGAGTCCCAGTTCATGCACCTTGAGGGAGCTTATAAGATCCTCAATACTTAAAGTATTCAGATCCTTAGCTTCCTCAATTGCATCACCTTAGGTCTCCATTTAGATGGCAGACTTCTTAAGAGTTTGTTCACATGATCAGCTGTGGTATAACTCTTCTTCAGAATCTGAAGTCCAGAAACCAGAGTCTGAAATCTTGAGAACATAGTCTCAATATTTTCATCCTCTTTCATTCTGAACAGTTCATATTGCTGAACAAGAATGTTAGCCTTAGCTTCTCTAACCTTTTTGTTACCTTCATAGTTAGAGCAGAGGGATGTGAATATTGCTTTGGCTGTTGACTTGTCACTCAGCTTCTGATATTCATTGTGAGGTCATGAATCCACAATGATACCTCTCACATGGTGATGCTTCCTATAGATTTTTCTTTGTGCATCACTTAGAGCTCTTCTGTAGACAGCAACACCTTCTTCATCAACTGGAATTGTGATTCCATCTTCTATGATGTCCCATAGAGAATCATCAATACCAATGATATGGCTGTACATTTTACTTTTCCACCAAGAGAATTTTTCTGGGTCACCAGTAAACATAGGGGGTTTATTGTGTGACCTGGATTTTCTCTCATCAGTGCCATAATCATATTGTACAGATGTATGTCTAGGAGGAGGAGGAGGAGGAGGTGAATCTTCATTATCAGATGACATGTTTTTCTCAGGATCAAGACTGACACACTGTTAAGTGTTAATATCAGAATCGGAGCTCTGATACCAACTGAAGGTGAGAAAAACACACACAAGAAGGGGGGTTGAATTGTGTGACTCAAAAACTTGGTTCTTTTCTTTTCAAAACTTAAGTTAAGTTCAGAAGCTGATATGAATCAGTTCTGAACTAATTTTCAAAGAGTATTGCAGCGGATATAGAATGAAAAGAGAGAGGGAAAGAGAGAGACACACAAGGTTTATACTGGTTCCTTCTCAATGTGAGAAGTAGTCCAGTCCCCTTGTTTTCCAACAAGAGAGTTCCACTATAATCAGACGATTACACTTGCTCAACCACTAAGGAAGAGACTTCCAGTTGTTCAACCACCATGGAAGAGGCTTCTAATGCTCAACCACAAAGGAAGAGGCTTCCAATGCTCAAGACACTAAGTCAAGAGACTTCCCAATGCTCAAGACACTAAGTCAAGAGACTTCTGACTCAGACCACAAAGGAATGAGGTTACAATTGCTCAGTATACAGACTGAGACTTAGGGACCAAACTGGTTTACAAATAAATGAGTTTGGGTTGAACACTTGATAAAATATCAGAGGTGTTCTCTTAATACAACACAGGTTAAGACTCTTAACCTTAAGAAATTCTAAGTTACAGAGCTAAAAGAATTTCTAAGAGATTTTGAACTTGACAGCAAAACAGAGCACAGGTTCAGCAATTTGATTTCAAGAGTCTTAGACAAATTTCTTCTTCAAATCTTCTTCCTTTTATAGAGAAAATAGAGCTGTTGAAGATTTGCATAATTTGAGGAAAGAGCCGTTGCAATTTGAGCTAGGATAGACTGAAAATGTGTGCTGAGCTTTTTGCAGAAAACAGAGCAGCAGCCATTTTTGAACTAGCCTACCTTAAAAGCTGGGGAATGTTTGAGTCAGGGAGACAACTGTTCCATTGGGTTGTTCTGACACATCCAGGCATTAAATGCGCACAGTAAGAGTTGCTTTTCTTCCACATCAGACTTCAGAAGCTTCTGCGTGAACAGTGCATCAGAAGCACTTCTTCAGACTCAGACTTCAGAAGCAGGTCTTCAGACGTTGACTTTTGTTGACTTCTTCAGAAGCTGCCTTCAGACGCAGGCTTCAGACTTAGACTTCAGAAGCACCACTTCAGGAGCACTCTTCAGGAGCACCACTTCAGGACCACTTCAGAAGCACCCAGTTCTCTTCAGCTTTACAACTTGCTTCTAAGCTCTCCTTTCTTGCTCTAAGCTTGTTCTTTCATAACCATTATCAATTTCCAATCATTAAATACGTGGTTTCTGAAATCACTTGAACAAAGCATTAACAAATAACCAATTTTCTATTTAACATTTTTGTTATCATCAAAACCACAAAGAGAGATATGTTTACACATAATGTTTCAACAATCTCCCCCTTGATTCAGAAGAGAGTTGTTAAACACATTTTGTTCCAACATATCTGAACCGGAGCTCTGATACCAACTGAAGGTGAGAAAAACACACAAGAGGGGGGGGGGGGGGGTTGAATTGTGTGGGCTTAAAAACTTTTCTTTCTTTTCTTTCTCAAGACTTAAGATAAGTTCAGAATTGGGTTCTGAACCTTTTTCAGAGATTTATGCAGCGGTTATAAAAGTAAAGAGAGAAGGAAAGAGAGACACACAATATTTTTATACTAGTTCCTTCCACAAGTTGGAAGTAGTCTAGTCCCCTTGTTACTAACAAGTGATTTGAATTATAATCAAACTGATTACAATTGCTCAAACCACAAAGGTAAGAGACTTCCAATGCTCAAGCACTAAGAAAGAGACTTGTAGTGCTCAATACACATAGTAAAGAGGCTTCTCTGCTCAAGACACACAGTCAAGAGACTTCTCTGCTCAAAGCACAAAGCTAAGAGACTTCTAATTGCTCAATACACTAAGTAAAGAGACTTCTGGTTTGCTCAGTATACAGACTGAGACTTTGAGGTTTCAAACAGATTTTACAAATACAGTTTGTGTTGAACACTTGATCAAATATCAGAGGTGTTCACTTAATACAACACAGGTTTAGACTCTGTACTTAAGGAATTCTAAGATACACAAGTTTGAAAGAATTCCTAAGAGTTTTAGTGACTTATTGAACTTTTACAGTAAAACAGAGCACGATTTCAGTCTTTAGTTTTTCAAAGTCTTGGCAATTTCCTTCTTCAAATCTTCTTCCTTATATAGAGGAGAATAGAGCTGTTGAGGATTGCCCAGAAATTAAGCAAAGAGCCGTTGCAATTGGAAGCTAGGATAGCTGAAAATGTGTGTTGAAACTGAGCAGAACAGAGCACGCAATTTTTGAATCATTTCCTTAAAAGCTAGGGAATGCTTTGGCCAAGGAGACAACTATTCCATTGGAGTTGTTCTGACACTGCATGCATTAAATGCTGATAGTGACAGCTGCTACTTCAGGAGCTCAGACTTCAGGAGCTTCTCTTCAGAAGCTGGTCTTCAGATGTACGGATCAGAAGCACACTTCAGAAGCAGACTTCAGACGCTGCCTTCAGACGTTGACTTTTGTTGACCTTCAGAAGCACTCTTTAGAAGTTGACTTCTGTTGACCTTCAGAAGCTGCCTTCAGACGTTGACTTCTGTTGACCTTCAGACTCAGCCTTCAGAAGCTGCCTTCAGACGCAGTCTTCAGAACCTCCCTTCAGAAGCACCTTCAGACTCAGTCTTCAGAACCTTCCTTCAGACCCAGTTTTGCTTCAAACTTGCAACATAAGCTTCAATGCTTTCCTTCTTGCTCTTAGCTTGATCTTCCAAAACCAATATTAATTACCAACATTAAGAACATGGTTCTGCACAACTTATAACAAAGCATTAGCAATTACCAATTTTCTTTCTAACACTTTGTTATCATCAAAACCTTAAAAAGAGTTGTTGATACATTTTGTTTCAACAATCTCCCCCTATCCAAGAGAGTTGTTCATACATTTTGTTCCAACAGAGTTTGCATGAGCTAATGCATCTTCATCATTGGTCCATACTTCCTCTGGTTTTAATTCAGCTGTCTTCTTACCATCTTTGTCAAGCACAACAGGATGTTCCCAACCTTTCAGAACTGCTTTCCAGGTTTTACTATCCATAGATTTAAGGGAAGCACTCATGCGTGATTTCCAATAATCATAGTTGGAACCATCCAACAGAGGTAGCCTGTTAACAAATCCTCCTTCTTTCTCCATAAAGCCAGAAAATATCTTCCCTGGAGCTCACCCAAATATAGGCAGGGTGCCTGCTCTGATACCAATTGAAATTCCTGGCAGGAACTGGTTCTGAACTAAAAAACAGAGTCTGAAAAACAATAGTTCAGAAGCAGAAAATAAAACAGACAGAAGATAAAGAACACAGTTATTTGTTAACCCAGTTCGGTACAAACTTCACCTACATCTGGACTTATCACTTAATCACTACCCGTATAGACTTCTACCTAGGAACTCCTAGATATAAGAACCCACTTACTTCCTATTCAAGTAATCACATCCCAGTGATTATCAGACACTTAAACAAACAAATACGAAGACACTCTTCAAAACAACAAAATCACTTGTGCTTAAAAGCTTTAAGTGAATTACAACTCTATAACAAAAACAACCAACTCTAACAAATGAGTGGTGCACAGAAACAGAGCAACAGCTCACAGACTCAAAAAACACTAAGACTCTTTTCAATGACAACTTCTAGTTTTTTTCTCAGTACCGTCTTCAATAGCAACGTCCTCCTTAAATAGTTTCAGCAGAACATAATTCTGAACCAAATCTTCAAGGATATGTTTCCAGAATTCTTTTAGAAGCAAATAGAAGCACACATAAAATTCACAAATATATTTTCCAAAGATTTCCTTGAAAATATATTCACAAATAATTGAACCAAATCTTCAGAACATATCTTGCGCAAAAATACTTCTTTCTAGAAAGGAAGCTTGGATAAATCTTCAATTAAATCTTCAAAAGATACTGTGAATGATTTAACAGAATTCTGACGCAGAAAACAAGCTTTTGAAAAGCAGCTTCTGAAGGTCAACAAAAGTCAGCGTCTGAACAGCAGCTTCTGAAGGTCAACAAAAGTCAACGTCTGAATAGTGCGTCTGATGAACAGTACCAGCGTCTGAAAACCAGTTCAGCTTCTGATGAACAGTACCAGCGTCTGAAGACCAGTTCAGCTTCTGATGAACAGGACCAGCTTCTGAAATTCAGTTTCCAGCTTCTGAAGACACAAATTTGCTTCTGAAGACGCATTGCTTGCACATTTTGATTTCACCAAACATGTAGCCAACATTCAAATATCCAACAGATCTCATTATACAATATATAACTCGTTTCCCTTTTACCTTCCTAAATTATTCAACCCCCTTTCTATAGCATCACTAACGACAGTATTCAACTCACCACTTATTGGCTCTTTGACACGTCAATACCCTCACCAATTATGACACCATTACTACATCCATCAGTTTCATTAAAAACAACCCATGACTCCATATTTCCAATAGCATCCCTAGAACTTACCCCATCATTGGTTCCTTCTTCGTTCTCTACATCATTTCTTCCTAGTGACATCATTTATCCTTCATTCGTAGTCTTTAAGATTTTTACTACTCTATTGTCACTCCTGATAATGTTTTCCGTCTATACGACTAGGCTTATTAAATTTTAAGATCTTATCTTCATATATTAGTTCATCGTTACTGTCGTCTATTGTCTTAAGTCACTAACATCATACATTCGTCTTACCCATGTCCGCACTCTTTATTTTAACTTAAGAATGTTAGACTTGACCTTTATTCTAAGGTTCTACTATTATCTTTGTCGTCTGGTTACGAACTATGCCTAAACAATTTCCTCTTACTTCACTTACCCACCTTTCATTGGTTCAAGCTTTAGACTCACTAATATTTTGAGTTAATCACCTTATATCATGCCTAAGCACACTTCCCCGTCCATGTATGATGGTTTATGACCCTTACACTTACTTTTCACACTAACAATTTTCTTAGACTTACTATTGTTTTCAAATATGTTTTAGAGTTCTATGAAAGGATTGTGATGAAATTTCATGAAGATTGCAGCATGACCCAGGTACAGTATTTTAATCATAACTCAAGTTTTAGAGATCTAAATGGAGTCAAACCAAAGCCAAATGAAAGCTGACATCTCTATCTACAACTTTTATGAAGACACCTAAACTCAATTCGGAACAGAAAGGGGTGGAAAAGTTGGTTTTCCAAAGCCTAGAAGGAGTGCACAACCGTGTTGACCCATGTGTAGTATTTTGATCATATCTCAAGATGTGGATATCTAAATGAGGTCACTCCAAATCCACGCTAAAGATAACATCCATATCTACAACTTCCATGAAGACACCTAAGCTCAATTCGGAACAAAAAATGGTCAAAGAGTTGTTCCAACATCGTGTCACGATTCTGAAAATCGTGGCACGATTTTGTGCCCAGAAACTGGTTTGATTCTGCCTACAAAATCGTGACACGATGTCAAAATCGTGTCACGATTTTGACAGCATCAGAACTCAGATTTTGCGATTTTCCACCATGGGAACTTCCGCGGCTCCGATCTCGACCCCCAAACTCACCCAATTCGTCCCTAAACGTCACCCTAAGGTTACCCTATCATTCAAACACTAATTTTTCATTAACCTAACGATTCCAACACTCTCTTCATGGTCAATCCTCAATTCAAAAACCCTAAACCAATTTCCCTTAATTTTAAATATTTCAACCTCGTCTTTACATTCGTTCATCATCATTTTCTCATCAAAGTTTACAACGTAACAACAACATCATCATAAGAATTAAACAATCCCGTTATAAAATAATATACCCTAAAGTGAAAGGATTCTCCCCCTTACCTCAAATTCTTCGGAATTTACGGCTTTTAGCTCTCTCCTTTGTAGCTAGGGTTTCCTCCTTCTCTTTTCTCCTCTTCTCTTGTTTTTACGTTTCAGCAAAAGTGACCATGCTGATTCCTAATCTTCCTATTTATACATGGGCCAGTCACTCGTTATAATTCTTTTCTCCCCTACTTACTATTCTTTTACTTCACTCCTCCCCCACTTATTTAAAACTTCTATTCTACACCTCCTTCCTCTATATTATTTTTATTTAATTCTTTTCTTTATCACATCAATCCTCAAAACTCTATTTCCTCGTAAATAACGTAATATACGAGCCACATGCATCATCATAAACATAAAAATCAATAATACTCTAGTTAGCCTCATTAAATCATTATTTATAATTTTCGGGGTGTTACATCGTCAACTTCATAGGTCACTTGAAAATAGCAACGCCAAACACGACTACTCATGCCAACATAGTAATACTTCCAAGATTCCTCCATTGAGTGGGGTTATCACATGTGACACATCCAAAATTTAATCTCGGAAAGACACTTTGATTATACCACCATCCTATCTTATGTTTCCCTAAAGTCCGGGTGTAGGACTTATCTCACCACTCACGTAAAATGATAAACACTTAAGCACGTATTTACAATTAAAAATAAGAATAAAGCATAAAGATAAAGAAAAACAAGATAGGTTTAACCCACTTAGGACATCGTCATCCCTAGTGAAGTCGCCATTTTTCTGTCGCGGTGATTTTTGGATATCAAGCTATTAGTTAGTGTTGACTCGCAATTTTAAGCTCACCGCCGATCTTTTATTTTTTCCGAGGAAAAGGGGGAAAGTTCGAAAAAAAACCCTATTTTTAGAGATCATGGTCCGGGGGTTGGTTATGCAAAGGGAAGGTATTAGCACCCTAGATGTCTATAGTTGAAGGGAAATCGACATAAAAGGTGCAGCGGAAGTTTAAAATTTTTTATTTCCTTTCCTTGGATCATTACGAATATCACATGAATCAGTGATAGAATTGTTACCTTTTAGTGCAGAAACAATTTCGTTGATCACAGCTAAGCAAGCAAGCCAAGCCTCTACTCGTCCACACGAACGGCTTCCTCTGGTTCCCGGTGCTAGCCAAGCGATCAGAGGTTAGGGAGAGAAGTGGGGATTCGTTTTCGCCTTTAGGGTTACACGAAAAGGCACACTATCTGATTTCAGCACTAGAGCTTCTATTTATAGAGCTCCTTACTGCACAAAATCAGCTTGAGCTTCCATAAGCCCATTAACCCATCAGCTTCCGCTAACTAATTAGCGTCAATTGCTAAACGCACCCCATCATATAAGTATTACTTATATTTCTCCTTTTTACCGTTCTATTGTGTGTGACCCTATAGGTTCTTGTAACGTTGGCAATAATATTAAATCCCATATTTAATATTATAAACAGTGAGCGGTATCTAGCAACACATCACTGCTACCCAAGTGACAAGAATGTCAAGTGATCTGACGAAACCTTTTCCATGATAATATCTATGTGTACGATTACTCCTTTGTCCTGATATCTTTATTGAACACAAGGCATAGATTACGTCACCCTTGCTTAGCTCAATATTTATATTTCTTGATCCCGAAATATACTGAACAACGAATAAGTCCAATATCTCATATTGACTTATTTCGGCATGGCCATGCATTTTTCCAGTCATATTTCATCAAGAGGCCTAAAGATATATCTCCTGTTATGAAGGATGGACAAATCCCATCTAGGACACTCATGTCCCTCAGCATGATTCGTCGAGTGCCCATTAACCAACGTTATAGTTATCTTGTTACAGATAACGTTTGAATGGCAATAAAGCACTTGAATCCACATCTAGGGATCACAGTGGTTTCAGGTCTAAGAGTGATATACACTATTATCATTGTGAGAATAACTTATGACGATTTCATAACATACTATGTAGTATTCTCACGATGGGTCAATCCAGTATAAATATTACTCCTAATACTTATACCTATGCATAGACTTAATATCTCATATTCATGACCCATGAGATATGGTCATCAGTCTACATACATAATAGTCTCCATGCTTTATTATTATCCCAATTCATATTAAAGCTCGACTACGGATACCTTTAAGAATAGTGTTCTTTCGTTGATGTAATCTCATGATTAAGTCACACTTAATATTCCATCACATGAACCAACTATTCTAGGGACTTTATTTATCTTATAACAAGTGTAATAAAGAACGCCATATCTTATTCAATAATAAAAGTCATGATACATATAAAAGTTTAACATAAACTATTGGCCTCTAGGGCTTACACCAACAATCTCCCACTAGCACTAGAGCCAATCAGGCATAGACCTAATACCCATAGATCTAGTATGACCATCATGCTTGTGCTGAGTTAGAGCTTTAGTCAGTGGATCAGCAACATTGTCTGATGTTGGTACTCTGCATATTTTCACATCTCCTCTATCGATGATTTCTCGAATGAGATGATAGCACCTAAGTATGTGTTTGGATCTTTGGTGAGATCTAGGTTCTTTAGCTTGTGCGATTGCTCCATTGTTATCACATAATAATTCAATGGGGTCCACAATGCTTGGAACTATACCAAGATCAGAGATGAATTTCTTGATCCAAACAGCCTCTTTTGCGGCATTAGATGCAGTAATATACTCGGCCTCAGTTGTAGAATCAGCGACTGTTTCCTGCTTTGAACTTTTCCAGCTAACAGCACCGCCATTTAAGCAAAACACGTATCCAGATTGCGATTTGAAATCATCATGATCTGTCTGAAAACTAGCATCTGTGTAACCAATTACAGACAGCTCTTCTTGACCTCCATAGATCAAGAAATTATCCTTAGTTCTTCTCAAGTACTTAAGGATGTTCTTAACAGCAACCCAATGACTGTTACCTGGATTAGACTGGTATCTGCTCGTAGCACTTAAAGCATACGAGACATCTGGTCGAGTACATAACATAGCATACATGATAGATCCAATTGCGGATGCATATGGAACATTGATCATTCGATCCCTTTCTTCATTAGTTGAAGGGGATTGTGCTTTTGACAAACTTATACCTGATGACATAGGTACAAGTCCTTTCTTGGACTCATACATATTGAAACGTCTCAAGACTTTGTCAATGTATGTACCCTGACTTAAGCCAAGCAATCTTTGTGATCTATCTCTATAGATCCTGATTCCTAATATGTAGGAAGCTTCACCTAAGTCTTTCATAGAAAAGCATTTCCCTAACCAAGATTTAATTTCTTGTAGTGTAGGGATGTCATTTCCGATAAGCAATATGTCATCCACATATAATACCAGAAATGAGACTATGCTCCCACTAACCTTCTTGTAAACACAACGTTCATCTTCATTTTTAATGAATCCATACTGTTGTACAGTTTCATCAAAACGAAGATTCCAACTTCTGGAAGCTTGCTTCAATCCATAGATTGATCGCTGCAATTTGCATACCTTTTGGATGTTATTAGGAATGCCAAATCCTTCAGGTTGTGTCATGTACACATCCTCAAGGAGATTTCCATCAAGGAAAGCAGTCTTAACATCCATCTGCCAGATTTCATAATCATGGTATGCAGCGATAGCAAGTAAGATCCGAATGGATTTAATCATTGCCACTGGTGAAAAGGTTTCATCATAGTCTACACCATGAATTTGTTTGAAGCCTTTAGCAACCAATCGTGCTTTGTAGGTGTTTACCTTTCCGTCCATGTCAGTTTTCTTTTTGAAAACCCACTTGCATCCTATAGGATTAATTCCTTTAGGTGCTTCAACCAAGTTCCAAACTTGATTTGTGTACATGGAATCCATTTCAGAATTCATGGCTTCAAGCCACTTCTCAGATTCAGGACCAGTAATGGCCTCTTGATAAGTCATAGGCTCATCTTGATCCATGAGCAATACGTCACATTCTTCTGATATGAGATACCCATATCTCTCAGGTTCTTGACGTATCCTATTTGACCTACGTGGTTCTTGTGTTATTGGAGTAGGATTTTCTGTCACAACAGCTTGTGTATCCTGCTCTTGTTCCTCCAATGGCGTAATACTTTGTGGGTCTTGAACTTCTTCAAGATCTACCTTTTTCCCACTTATTTCTTTGGAAACAAATTCCTTCTCAAGGAATACTCCATCTCTAGCGACAAACACTTTGCCCTCAGATGGTTTGTAAAAGTAGTATCCTTTAGTTTCTTTAGGATATCCCACAAAGAAACATTTGTCAGATCGTTGTTCAAGTTTAGTGGACATTAGTCGTTTCACATAAACTTCACAACCCCAAATCTTTAAATGTTTCACATATCTCATATGGTGTCTTTTCTATCGCTTTGGATGGAACTTGGTTAAGTGTGTAAGCTGCAGTTAATAAGGCGTGTCCCCAAAAGGAGTTTGGAAGATCAGCATGACTCATCATAGATCGGACCATGTCTAACAAGGTTCGATTTCTCCTTTCGGAAACACCATTCCATTGTGGTGTTCCAGGAGGTGTGAGCTGGGATAAGATCCCACACTCTTTTAGATGATCGTCAAACTCTTGGCTCAAATATTCGCCACCTCGATCAGATCGAAGCATTTTGATTTTCTTGCCAAGTTGGTTTTCTACTTCATTTTGAAATTCTTTGAAGAAAGTAAATGATTCAGATTTATGTTTCATTAGATACACATATCCAAATCTACTAAAATCATCAGTGAATGTAATGAAGTAATAAAACCCTCCTCTAGCAGGTGTGTTTAGTGGTCCACATACATCAGTATGTATGAGTCCCAAAAGATCACTAGACCTTACACCTGTTCCGGTGAATGGGGTCTTTGTCATCTTTCCCAATAAACAAGATCGACATGTCTCATATGATTCTAAATCAAAAGAGTCCAAAATTCCATCTTTATGGAGTTTGGAAATGCGATTTTCGTTTATATGGCCTAAACGACAATGCCAAAGATAAGTTGGATTCAACTCATTAGGTTTCATCCTTTTCGTATTTATGTTATAGATTGGCATATCAAGATCAAGAATATAAAGTCCATTACTCATAATGGCATTAGCATAGTGAATATTATTCAAATAAATAGAACAACATTTGTCTTTTATTGTAAAACAAAAACCGGACTTGTCCAAACAAGAAGCGGAAATAATATTCCTGCTAATTGCAGGTACAAAATAACAGTTCTCTAACTGTATTAAAAGACCACTAGGTAAAGTCAATTCATAAGTTCCAACAGCTAAAGCAGCAACCTTTGCGCCATTGCCAACTCGTAGATCGACCTCCCCTTTTGCCAATGTTCTACTCGTTCTCAACCCCTGCACATCAGTACAAATATGAGAACCACATCCAGTATCTAATACCCATGATGTAGAAGTAGACATGTTAATTTCTATAACAAAAATACCTGAAGAAGTGGAAGCAACCGTTCCATTCTTTTTGTCTTCCAGATATTTTGGGCAGTTGCGCTTCCAGTGCCCGGTCTTACCGCAGTAGAAACACTTGCCCTCCTTAGCCACACCTCCATTAGGCTTCAAGGCTTTGGTTGATGGCTTAGCAACTGCTTTGCCTTTGCCATTTCCCTTAAACTTTTTGGGCTTCTTGTTATGCTTTTTGACCTTTCCATTGTCAGCTTGCTCTTCATAAAGAGTCTTAAGGTGTTCGATCATATCGAACGCAGCCATGTTCTCGTGTTGCTTCTGAAGCTCAGAGGTCATGGTTGCAAGCATGATGCAAGCGACTTCCACGGCATCATGGACATGCTTACTATAAGCATCTCTCTCAGCCCTGGGAGCATTTGCAGCTGGTGCCTCTTCAGGAACAGGTTCATCAAGCACATACAGCTTTTTCTCATGTGTGAGGACAATCCTCAAGTTACGGTGCCAGTCTAAAAAATTTGTTTCATTCAGCTTATCCTTATCAAGGATTGATCGCAAAATGTTGTTTGAAGTGTTATTTGCCATCTACAATTTAAAATATGCAAAATAAGTATCATGAAAATAACATATTTAATTTGGACTTTAATTAAATATGCTCCCACTATTTTATTCAAATCAAATGACCTTCAAAACATTTAATTCGGAAAATCCCGTTGGAAGATTTTCTAGCGGGTTGAAATCCTTATTTCACCTTGTTTTGAGTCAGCTAGGGCTGATCACCCAAAACTCAGCTATTTAGGTAGGAGCATTTCCAATTGTATCTCATACAACTTTCAAATCAATTGGGCGAGTAACTCTTACTCTGATCTATCATATAGATATTTCCCAATTCTTGCTTCTAAATTTATTCTAATCATATTAAAATTAATTTCGTTAAGTTAAACCCAATAGAATAACAATCAGGTAAATGATATTACCGCACCGCGACTTACAAACATAGAACATGTGCTTCGCTAAGGCAGAACCCACACATTCGATATTAGTCTTGAAGGGTGTTATTCTTTTGGAAAGCATTAAACTTAATATATCACTTTGAAGGATTTTATTTAGTTTGATCTCACCTCACCACGGCTTATATATCATATATATTCGCACTCCAATCATTCAAGCATGCATAACAATTATACAAAATAAAAGTGACATGATTATGGCCTCCTAACGCTATGATTCTCCCAAGCCAATGAAAGAATCTAAACTAATCCTAGAAACGACCTTGCTTCTCCAAGCTAGACTTCTAGGGCTAATCCAACGTCAAAGGTCCTATTACCTCCTTGTATTCTAATTACATTACATATAAAGAAACTCGTTTTACATACGAGGGATTGGATGAGAAGAGAATGTACATATAGAATTCAAGAGAGAGGCACGACACGCAGGCCGTATTTAAAAAATCCAAAATAAAAGAAATAATAAGACTAAGGCCATAATCATTCACACAACAACAATAAAACACCTTTTATTATTATTAGCACCTCATAATTAAATAAATTAAATTAAAACTGGGCGATTGATCACACTACGCAGATTAGTCGGGGGTTCCGCTGCCCGGTCAGCGGACAGGGGTCAAAGGGGCAGCGCCCCGGAAGCTAATTCAATATGAACGGTTCACTTTGAATTCTGGTGCTGTAAAAATCGTGTCACGATTCTGGCATAGTGTCACGATTTTATAGGCAGAAGCAAACGATTTGCTGGGCACAAAATCGTGCACGATTCTGGAATCGTGTCACGATTTTATAGGCAGAAGCAAACGATTTGCTGGGCACAAAATCGTGTCACGATTCTACTAATCGTGTCACGATTCTGAACCAGGTTTCAGCCTTTTCATAACCCTAATCATGACGGCACAACACTTGCGGCGTTATGAATCCCGTTGTAACAGTGTGATCACACCAATCAAAGTACTCTGATTGTTTATCCAATATGGAGATCGAACTTAGAATGCTTCACCTGATACGGTTCCGAAGCTCCAGTTTACAATCATCCAATATGAAAAAATATCATCTGACTTGATTTAGTGAACGATCATCATGAGTATATCACATATACTTCTGTTACACAGAATTTATCAATCATATTTCTGTCGATATGGATAATCGAAAATATTGATGCTTCACCAGAAAACGGTTCCGAAGCTTCAAACAATTCGAAAGGCCATGCACAGAAAAGTGATATGATTCAATTATGTGCGTATGTGATCGAGCAACACATCTCCGTCGATATGGACAATCGATATATTGATGCTTCACCTGATACGGTTCCGAAGCTTCAAACAAACCGAAAATCCATGCACGGAAACGTGATGCCTTGCCAATTTTAATTCGTCTTTATTATTTAATTGTATTCGATTATGTTTAATCCAATTAAAACATAAAGCAGTAAACAAAACAATCCGATTCATGGATTCGTAATTGGCTCTGATACCACTGAAGGGAAATCGACATAAAAGGTGCAGCGGAAGTTTAAAATTTTTTATTTCCTTTCCTTGGATCATTACGAATATCACATGAATCAGTGATAGAATTGTTACCTTTTAGTGCAGAAACAATTTCGTTGATCATAGCTAAGCAAGCAAGCCAAGCCTCTACTCGTCCACACGAACGGCTTCCTCTGGTTCCCGGTGCTAGCCAAGCGATCAGAGGTTAGGGAGAGAAGCGGGGATTCGTTTTCGCCTTTAGGGTTACACGAAAAGGCACACTATCTGATTTCAGCACTAGAGCTTCTATTTATAGAGCTCCTTACTGCACAAAATCAGCTTGAGCTTCCATAAGCCCATTAACCCATCAGCTTCCGCTAACTAATTAGCGTCAATTGCTAAACGCACCCCATCATATAAGTATTACTTATATTTCTCCTTTTTACCGTTCTATTGTGTGTGACCCTATAGGTTCTTGTAACGTTGGCAATAATATTAAATCCCATATTTAATATTATAAACAGTGAGCGGTATCTAGCAACACATCACTGCTACCCAAGTGACAAGAATGTCAAGTGATCTGACGAAACCTTTTCCATGATAATATCTATGTGTACGATTACTCCTTTGTCCTGATATCTTTATTGAACACAAGGCATAGATTACGTCACCCTTGCTTAGCTCAATATTTATATTTCTTGATCCCGAAATATACTGAACAACGAATAAGTCCAATATCTCATATTGACTTAATTTGGCATGGCCATGCATTTTTCCAGTCATATTTTATCAAGAGGCCTAAAGATATATCTCCTGTTATGAAGGAGGGACAAATCCCATCTAGGACACTCATGTCCCTCAGCATGATTCGTCGAGTGCCCATTAACCAACGTTATAGTTATCTTGTTACAGATAACGTTTGAATGGGAATAAAGTACTTGAGTCCACATCTAGGGATCACAGTGGTTTCAGGTCTAAGAGTGATATACACTATTATCATTGTGAGAATAACTTATGACGATTTCATAACATACTATGTAGTATTCTCACGATGGGTCAATCCAGTATAAATATTACTCATAATACTTATACCTATGTATAGACTTAATATCTCATATTCATGACCCATGAGATATGGTCATCAGTCTACATACATAATAGTCTCCATGCTTTATTATTATCCCAATTCATATTAAAGCTCGACTACGGATACCTTTAAGAATAGTGTTCTTTCGTTGATGTAATCTCATGATTAAGTCACACTTAATATTCCATCACATGAACCAACTATTCTAGGGACTTTATTTATCTTATAACAAGTGTAATAAAGAACGCCGTATCTTATTCAATAATAAAAGTCATGATACATATAAAAGTTTAACATAAACTATTGGCCTCTACGGCTTACACCAACAATAGTATTCTATTGGACCCTCTTGTTTTTAATTATCTTTATGCTAAATTGATTATTTGCTTGTAAAGAAATGCTTAAGTGTGAAAAGACTAAAGTGATGAGTGAAAAGAGAGAAATAATGTTTTTATTATTTGTTGATTTGGAAAGACAAAGTCTTTTGCCTACATACCCAAATGGGATCAAAATCATGTAGTTCGGGGGAGAAAAGTCGAGTGATTTGTTTTGATTGATTTTAGAGTTTGAAAAAAAAGATTTGAGAAAGATAAGAGGCCAAAAAGACATAGAAGAATAAAATGTGAGTTTGATTGATTTTAATTGAAGAAAAAAAGTTTAGGTAATTAAAGTTGATTAAAATTTGATTAAAAAGAAAAGTCACTTGGTTTGAAATCCAAGGTTGATTTTTTGAGATTTTGATTATATGAAATGTTTTTTGATTTTGACTATTTGACTTTTTTTGCGAAAATTTTGATTAATTCCTAAGGTCCAAAACCTAAAGTGTGCTGAGATAATCTAAAGCGCGCCGGATCCCTCAAAATGATGTTGGATCAAGTGTGTGTCCTTTTCCTCCGATACAGTCATTATTTTTGCATTTTAATCGTTTTCGACATAAAGCGGAATAAATAAATGTGAGTGTCGGTGCAATATTCTCATTTATATTTACATTGTCCCAAAATACATTCTAATAAAAATAAAAATGACAAAACAATGAATAAAAATAAAATTGCAAATGCATTAAAATAAATATGCCAAAAAAACAAAAATAAATAAAAATGCATGAGATGCTAGACATTAAATAAATATGTTGCATAAAAATAAAAAAAAAAAAATAAGAATGCATGAAATGCAAGACAATAAATAAATATGTTGCATAAAAATAAATAAAGAAATAAAAATGCATGAAATGCAAGACAATAAATAAGTATGTTGCATAAAAATGAATAAAGAAATAAAAATGCATGAAATGCAAGACAATAAATAAATATGTTGCATAAAAAATAAATAAAGAAAATAAAAATGCATGATATGCAAGACAATAAAAATGCATGAAGTCCTAAAAATAAAGGCAATGAAATAAAAATGCATAAAAATAAATAAAGACTAAAAAATAAATAAATAAAAAAGAAATAAAAGAAGAAAAGAATAGGAAAAGATAGAAAGAGGGGGGGGGGGCAGTGAGCAGAAAGGGGGTGTAGGAACTAACTGAGAGAAGAAGGGAGGAGAAGACAGAATGGGCCGCGAGTTTAACATTGGGCCTGGGAGGAGTATTTAAACGTTTTTGCTTCAGAAAACCCCATTCTTCTCCTTCCCTCTCTCTCTCTTCCTTTTCTCTTCCCTTTTCCTTCTCTCTTACTTCTGACCGGAAAACAAGTTTCCGGCGTGCCGGAAACAGAAAAAACCCTTTTTTTAAAAAAAATTTACATTATTAAATATCCTTTTCTCTCTTCTCTTCAAAAATCAACTTGGTTTTATCAAAAACTTTTTAAAGAAGGCTAGATCTGGATTTAAAACTTCCGGAAAAAAAAAAGCCACCTTTGTTCTGTTTCTTGGGTTTGGTTCTTGTGTTTTTCTTGGTTTGGATCTGTGGCTTTTGGTATTGGTTTGAGTTCGGACTTATGATTATTTTGGTTTTGTTTTATTCGGATTCTGGATTATTTTGGTTTTTGTTTTGATTGTGGTGTTGCTTGGCCGATTTGTGGTTGTGTGTGGTTGTATTTCGATTCTGTGTAATTTTGGGTGGTGGCCGATTTGTGGTTGTGTATGGTTGTGTTTTATGGGTTTGTGGCCGGATTGTGGTTGTGTGTGGAGGTTGATCTGTTTTTCTGTGAGAAAAAAGGAAAACAAAGGAAATTAGGGTTTTTGTGATGATGGTTGTTGATTGGTTACTTTCTCTGGCTGATCTCTGATTTCTCGGACCCCGTGAATAGTACAATCAATGTACTATTTATAGTACAAAAAATTATAATTTGGTGAAATTTGGACAAAAATGCCCCTGGACAGGATTGGACTGAAAAACTGACTGAAACAAAATAATAAAAAAACATTAATAAGAAAAAAACAAAAACGAAAATAAATAAATAAATTAAAAAAAACTAATAATAAAAATTTAAAAATAAAATAAATACAAAAAAATAAAAGTAAAGATAAAAAGAAAAATTAATAAAAATAAAACGGTCGCCTATGGAACAAAAATGAGGTATTTTAAAATACCTCCCTGCCAAAATTTCGTCTGAAACGACGAAAATTTCTGGCTTAAAAGACGAGTAAAATGAATCGAAATTGGATCAAAAATGGGGTATGACAATAGTATCAGAAGAGGTTCGAACTTGCTCTTCTTCCGCTACATAAAATCCGAATAATCTTCTTGCTTTTTCACTTGAATTTGTTATCAATTTTATATTCAAGTTCTTCTCGTTTTGTTCCTTGAATTCGTTAGCATCTTTCGATTCAAGTTTCTTCTTTTCTTGCTCTTTGATTGAATTTTGATTCGTTATCGTATCGATTCAAGATCGTATCCCTCTGTTTTGCGTTGTATCACGTTCTTTATTCAAGAGTTGTGAATCATGGTAAGAAACAACAATAACAACAATATGAAAAATCAAGATCAAGGTCTGGATCCATATTTTGTGCATCCGTCAGAAAATTCTTCAACTGTGAGTGTTGCACCACAGTTATTTGGAGATAACTATCATGCTTGGTCCATGATGATGCGAAGAGCTTTGGCAATGAAGAACAAGTTCAAATTTGTGGATGGTTCTTCTCTCAATCATCTGATTTGCAACTTCTTGGTTTTATTGATGCTGATTAGGGAGGGTGTGTTGATACACGCATATCAATTTCTGGTCATTGTTTCTTTATTGGAAAATCTTTGGTTTCATGAAATCAAAGAAGCAGCCTATTGTTTCTTGTTCATCTGCAGAAGCAGAATATCAAGCACTAGATTCTGCTACAAGGAAACTTCAATGGTTGTGTTTTCTGCTTCATGATTTGAAACAATCCCCTTCCCATTTGCATGTGCTATACTGTGATAACTAGAGTGCCTTGCATATCTCTGCTAACCTAGTATTCCATGAACGAACCAAGCATCTAGACATAGATTGTCATATCTGGTTCATGTGAAGATTCAAGCTGGAGTCATGAGTTTGCTTCCCATCACCTCAGAACATCAAAAAGTTGATGTCTTCAAAAAAACAGGAAGACCCAAACAATTCCTTGATTGCATTACCAAGCTTGGGATGGTAGATATCTATCAACCTCCTACTTGCGAGGTGGTATTAGCACATACAAGCAAAGAGGAAGAAATGACAAAACTTGGTGCTCAAATTACTTAGCTTACAACACAATTTACTTACTAGCTAGCTTAATTTCATGTGTAATTTCATTCACATTTAGCTTACATGTAGTTAGTTAGGACAGTTAGTATTAGTTGGCACTAGCTATGTGTATATAAGCTTTCCTCTTGTATCTTTTAACCATATTGAATCATAACAAAATTTTATGTTTCTCAAGATTTTCTCTTCTTTCTACCATGGTGGAATTCTGCTATGAGCGACTTAACAAAGTATTTTTCTTTTAATTTATTAACAATGTGTTTTTTAAAGACACCAAACTTATCATAGTTTTACCATTTTGAAAAAGTAACGGTTAAACATGCTTTTTTTGTCCTTATAAATATTCTAATTTCACTGCTATAAAAGCTCTAAATAATAATAGAATTTAGAGACAAAATATCATTTGTCACTAGCTGAGACGGATTATTACAATTTCAGACAGAATTTGAATTTCTAAAATTAGAGACGTAAATTAAACACGGAATAGTCCATCGCAAGTGTTTTCCATCTCTAAATCTTTCCTTTACCAGCTTAAAATAATATTTTTAAAAAACTAAATGCATGTAGAGACGAAATATAGAGACGAATGAAAGTAAAGACCGAATTAACTCCGTATCTAAAGAAAAAATTACTATTAAAACAAGATTTTACCCCAAAATTCAAGAGTCCCCCCAACCCCAATATTTCCCCCTATCCAATCCTAATATTTCCCCCATCTGTTCACATTTTCTCAAAAACCTAAACAAATTTTCAGGTTTCCTCCAAAGTAAAATTCATCTGCTTTCATTTATACGTTCATTTTTTCCCTCACTCACCTTAAACCTTGTCAATCCTATTTCTCATTCACTCACTAAAAACACTCGTTCTCGTGAAACCTCATTCACTATGTGTTGACGACCCTCATTCACCCTCTTTTTCTCTCCCCGTATTCTATTGATCTCTCCGTGTTGACGGGCATTTGCGATTTTCGCTGATCTAAAAGTTTGCTTCCGGTCGTGTGGCGCCATCTTCACCCTCTCGTTCTCGGTCACCTTTGTTTTCGCACTCACATGTAGGATACTGAATGTGATATGAACTCGGCAGATCAATTTTTTTTCATATACGTCCAATGAATTTAGCATTCAATTCTTATTAATCTTCCAATTCCAATGCATGATTACTACTCAATTTTTGCATTATATTTTGATATTCCATGCATTGTATCAACATTGTTTAGTCACTACAAGAAATCATTAAATTTCCTAGGAAATTTTTCCTCGGAAAACACACAAAGTTCCTAGGAAACATTGATTTCCGAGGAAACAGTTCATAGGAAATTTTGGCTCTATTCCGATAAATTACAGAGGAATTTCTGAGGAAATTTGTGTCAAGGAATTACCGAGGAAACATTCACAGGAAAGCTTTTTCGCTGACTGACTCATCTGACACATGCTTTCCGAGGAAAAATTCCTAGGAAATTTTTTAATATTTTAATAATTGTGTCTGAGAAAACAATTAAATTAAAAAATAAAAAATAAATCCCAAATTTTGAATTATATTTTGTTTTACCAGAGACATTCATCACTGTGTAAGAGGAAAAGGTTTCTCTCTCTCTCTATATATATGTCTTTAATTAAAATTGTATTTTTTTTATACAATAATTGGTGATGTAAGAGGAAAAGGTTTGATGCTTGGTGTTGAACTTGTCACTGACCATGAACTCAAAACACCAATAAAATATGAAACACTGCATCTGATGGACCAATGAAAGCTAAAGTTTCAATTGCTATAGGCTAAGTTGTTCTGGAATTCCTGCACTCGAATTTGGAGCGAGTTATATAACTACTTTTAAACCTGATTTAGAGAGCTGGAAATATGATCTAAATCAGCTGTTTCTAACCAAATTTTTATCTGTTTTCTATGTCACTTATAAGCGTTTCTACTGTTACACCGAATTAGAATTTAGAAGTGCTGATTTGAAAAGGTGTCTGTTATGTAAATGCATTCAGAATTACACCTCCATTATGTTTGAGCAAAGAAGATGCAGGTTACTTCGTCTTTATTTCTCTCTTTTCTTAACATTACATAAATAAAGAGTACTTGGTCTTTTTTACTTAGGGTAATCCACAATGATACCATACAAATTCAAAATTGCTAAAAACATAAAGGATGAATCTACCAATAAACTCACACATCCATTTTAATAGCAAAAAAATGACAATGCACATGAGCCTGCAAATAGGACTATATTCAAACATAAAAAATACTCGTGTCTCCGGATCTGCAACGTTGATCACATCATAATCATTGATTAGATCTGCACTCGATTAAAGTTAATTTTTCAACCTGAATCAAATAAACATCACACTAAGACGGAGAATCAAAATTACACCGCACAAAGGCATAAAATCAACACAAACAATGACAAAATCAGAAAAACATGCAAAAGAATACTGAAAATATGGGTGAATCAAATAATCTATTCCAAGACCACTCACCTACCATGTCATTGATTCTCCATTTAATCGGTCACAAATGTAAGGCTATTCGTTATTGATATTCATTAATTCATTTACCACTTTGTTACACCATATACATTGAGCCACCTTCCCGCTCAATTCAATTGAATCTTTTTTTCTTTTCAATTCCTTTAAATTAGAATTGCAATGTCCTTAACTTCTCTTCTAGCAAAATTTTGTTCAGTCAAACGTGACCCATTCTCCATCAACAACAACTTATGTTACTTATACACATATAAGGTATTTATTAAACCCTAAGATTTCTTGACACTTTTTCCAAATTCAATGTTTGTATATAACAACGACATACTTGAATCTATTTGTTTTTCAGTGCTGAGATTTTACAAAGAAAGAATTACAAGTGAATGCTCAATCATAAATCAGAAGTGTCGGTGCCCTCATAAAAAAATTGTGAAGTATTAACTACATTCACAAATATTAAAAAGACAAATATTAAATTAGAGGTAGAAAAGTCTTTTAAACAATAACTCCACCTTAAAAGTTGTTTACATTTTCTTATAAATAGGACCAAAAACTTTTTTGAAAATTTTCTTATATATAGGACTAGATGGAGTAGTTTACTAGATTTTTTTCTTTTCCTTTCCGGTGGACCACACCGTTCGGAAATTCTAGCTCCAATGCCCTTTGCATTTATCAGCAGAAAATCACATTATTCTTGTGTTGGCACATGAACTTTCTTTTCTTGGTTTACTAATACTTCTATGTATGAACTTATTTGCACAGGTTCCTTTTACAAGAACATGTATGGCACGATTAATATAATTTGTTTCAAAGAAGTTTTTTTTTTTTTGAGGGGTTGTTTCAAAGAAGTTTAGTTTGTCTACAATCATGACCATATATAAATTTTACATTCAGCTAATTTAAGTGTTAAAAAATATGTAGGAACCGAAACAAACAATAATACAGAAAAAAATACAACAGAAAAGAGTACAAAGTACTGTAACTCAATACAAACATGAAAAATACAATTAGCAGAGTGCGGTTGAGGCCACTATAATACAGAACAAGATACAAAGAAAAGGAGTCACAACTCTCACGATAAGTAAAAACAACAACCAAATCTCTAGAGTAAGAAGGCATTATTTCTTACAATCATTCAAAGGAATGATCTCACATGTACCCTAATTTTGTCCGAGCTTTTTCAAAAAAAGAGTCAACAAAAAAAGAGTCAACAAAAAAAAAGAGAAAGTCAAAGTCAGCAAGAGAAAGTCAACTTTTATTTTTTCTTTTTAAATAAAAAAAAGAAGAAAAGGGATTTCGCAAAGCGATGTTATGATCGCTCTGCGAAATTTGCGAAGGATTTCGCAGAGCAAGGTTCTAGTCGCTCTGCGAACTCTGCGATTTCTTTTGCAGGTTTTGATTTTCTGATTTATCTTTCTTTTATTTTTATGATTATTATCATCTGCTATTATTATTATCATCTGTTATTATATTTATGTCTGGTTCAACAAAAAAGGAAGAAAGCATGTGTCATTACAAAGCTAGAAGAGAAAGGAAGAGGAAGCAAAACCTAGCAAGGAACCCAGCTAGTTGCTGACCTTGGGCAACACTTCTCCCCTACCATTTTGCCTGCTACTGACCCTGCACTTTCCAGCAAGCAGCTTGCTCTTTTTTCTTCCTTCCTTCTCCACCCAAAGCCAGTCAACATAGCTGCAAATGGCTGCCCCTGTTTTGCAAGCAGCCCTGTTTTCATTGTTTTCCAGCATATTTCTGTCAGAATTCAGCTGCTTTGAGTTCTAAAATTGGCCAAAGTCTTGACCATTGCAGCAAGGCAATGTCACCTCTTCCCTTTTGCATTAAATGCAAAGCAAATAGCCTGATTTTAGCCCACAAAAACAGCACTGCTGTAGGATTTTTCATCATGACAATTGATCTCATTTTTGCCTATTTAAGCAATGCAAGGCATAAGAATTCAGGGAGAGATTTTTACAGCAAAAGACCAGTTCTTAGACAGAGAATTTCATAGTAAATTGAGAGTGAATAGGCAGTGAAAAGAGAGAGGAGCAATAGCACAATATCATTGTTCTTATTCATCAACACTTCCAATTTTGCAAACCATCATCATCCAAGCCTTTCCATTTTCTTGCAACAAGAGCTTTGGGCTAGGAGTTTGTAAGTCATTCTGAACTTGTCATTTTGCATTTGTTTTTGATCCCTACTTGATTCAATCTCAGTTTTGCATCCTTAATAGTTTTTAACTCATTTTGATTTAAAAACATCTTTTGAACTTCAAGGAAATCCCAAAGTTTGCCAAACATCAAAACTGAAGTGTTTTACCTCTTTGCTTGCTAATTTCAAAAGCTTTTCACTCCTCTTAAGGTTCTGAAGTTCATTTAGAAGCAGCTTCTGAACTATAGTTCAGAAGCAGCTTCTGAGTTCAAATTTTCGAAGAGTTCGCAGAGCCAAGTTCTGGTCGCTCTGCGACCATGACAGAACTCAGGGTTCGCAGAGCCAGATTAAGGTCGCTCAGCGACCATGACAGAACTCAGTTTCTGAGTTCAGGCTTCTTAAAGCTAACTTTTGAGATTCTGACTTGAGGATTCAGAATCTAAGGATCAAAACTCATTTTAGTTCAAAACATAACAAGGGTTTTTGCATACATTTGGAAATTCACAAGTTTAAATAGTTAACTTGAATAATGTCGCGTCGAATTTCGGATATCAAGCTATTGAGAAGCGTTGAATCACTAATTTTAAATCACGACTGAACTTTTAATTTTTCGGGGAAAAAGGAAAAAAGTTTGAAATTACCTTAATGTTAGAGATTTTGGGTTCGGGAGTCGGTTATGCAAGGGGAAGGTATTAGCACCCCTCACATCCGTTGTACTCAACGGGAACCTCCTAGTTAACTAAGGCTGGAATTTTTAACGTTTTGCTTGCATGCTTTAAAATGTAAAAGGGAAAAAGAAAAAATATGATGAAGGGGAAAAAGAAAGTTTTTTATTAATGGGCTTGACAAGATGTGAATCCTGCTCCTACGTATCTCCCGGTGCAATGGAGAATTCAAAGCTTACGTAGTTCTTTGGTAGAAAAAATTTGTATGTTGGTTGATTTTAATTAAAAAGATTTGGTCGCGCCCGAGCGAAAAAGTTTGGTTGAAAAGGAAATGTGGTCTACTATCGTTGTTTGGATAGCTTAATGAAGACCGATGAAAAGCTTTTTACCTACTACCGTTGTGTGGGTAACTTAATGAAGGTAAAAAGGGTTTGATGAAAAAGAGACGAACTCACACTCGGGCGATGGTATCCGTTTGAAAACGCGCTCGGGCGTGAAAAAAAGGTATGAATTAAAAAGGGACGGACTCACACTAAGGCGATGATATCCGTTGGAAAACGCGCAAAGGCGTGAAAGGTTTTAAATTGAAAAAAAGGACGGACTCGCACGAGGGCGATGGTATCCGTTTGAAAACGCGCAAAGGCGTGAAAAGGTTGAAAATTGACCACAAGGGCCAAGAAAAGGTTAAGATGGTCACGGGGGACCAAGAAAGGTTGGATTGGTCACGAAGGACCAATAAAAGGTTCAAATTGGTCGCGAGGGACCAAGAAAGGTTCAAATTGGTCGCGAGGGACCAAGAAAGGTCAAGAGTGTTGGACGCGTTGAAAAGAGAATGACGATTGCCAGAACAACGAGACATACGTCAAGCATTCGTGCAACCGGGGAACGGAGAGACATACGTCAAACCATTCCTTTTTCATTCAAGTTTTTGAAACTCAAAGAAATCTCAAAGAGCAAAATACTTGGTGAAAAAGTTTAAGAAAAAGTTTATTGCTCAAATTAGTTGTTGCAACCTATGAGCGAATGTTGTTCAAATTTTGAAAGGATGAACAAGTTTGTTTCAAGTTTACGATAAAAAAGGAACAAGCTTTGTTCAAAAGTGTTGGAACTTAGGAACAAAGTTGTTGAAAATCATGAACAAATTTGTTGTTCAAGTTTGTTGAAAATCATGAACATAGCTTATTGCTTAAGTTATGGGAACTCAAGAACAAGTGTTATTCAAGTTTGAAAGATGAACAAATTAATGAAAATATGCACAAGTTTGGAAAATGCACAAGTTCGTCTCAAAGTTTAAGCTTGATTTTGAAAAGTGAGCAAGTTCGGCTCAAGTTCATGTTTTGATTGAAAATCATGAACAAGGTTATTGTTCAAGTTTGGTTTTGAAAATAATGAACATGGCTTATTGCTCGGATTTGACTTTGAAAGTTTAATGAATGTAACTTGTTTCGCAAGTTATTCAAAAAGCATTGCTCAAAACTTGTGAAGTTTCCAACATCATGCAAAAACTTGGTATGGTTTGAATAAAATGAGTTTCAATCCTCTTAGGTTCTGAGTTTTTAGTTAGAACCTTAAAAATTGGCTTTTTAGGAGCCTGAACTTAGGTTCTGAGTTCTGCAACTTTCGCAGAGCAACCTGAACTTGGCTCTGCGAACCCAAGTTCTGTCATGGTCGCAGAGCGACCATGACTTTGCTCTACGAACTCTGCGAAAAATGAAACTCAGAAGCTGCTTCTGAACTTCTGTTCAGAAGCTGCTTCTGAGCAAGCTTCAGAACCTTAAGGGGATTGAAAAGCTTTGGAATTTAGCAAGAAAAGGTGTACAACAACTCAGTTTTAGTGTTTTGCAAATTGAGATTTCTTTGAAGTTTCAAAAGGGGTTTTTTGACAAAATGAGTTAAAATGCAAAAACTAAGATTGAATCAAGCAAGAATCAAAGACAAATGCAAACAGTGATGTAAATACAAGATGATAAGTTCAGAATGACTTACAAAGCTCCTAGCCAATGCTTGTATTGCAAGGAAATGGAAGTGGCTTAATTATTGCAACTTTGCAAAAGTTGGAAGTGTTGATGATTCAATGGTTTTGAAATGGTTTTTTCCTTGCTGGAAGTAGTGTGTTTCTACTCTAAAAATTCTGTAT
The DNA here is from genome assembly GCA_018208015.1 of Medicago ruthenica. NCBI lineage: Eukaryota > Viridiplantae > Streptophyta > Magnoliopsida > Fabales > Fabaceae > Medicago > Medicago ruthenica. Next base: position 23,181,958 of record CM031373.1, read on the forward strand.
TTGCTGTATATTCAATGGTCTTTCAAGTGTTGCAATTGTGTGAAATCCTTATGCAAGGCATTCCTTTTATAGGCAAAAATGAAATCTATTGCAATGATGAAAATCTCTAGAACCAAGCTGTTTGTGTGGGCTAAAACCAGGCTATTTTGCTTTGCATTTAATGCAAAAGTGAAGAGGTGACATTGCCTTGCAACCTTGGTCAAGACTTTGGCCAAATCCAGTCATTAATGCAGCTGATTTTTGATAGCAATGATGATGAAAAGTGGAAAAACAGGGCTGGTTTGCAATTGGGCTGTCCCTTGGGATTGGTCCTTGTAATCTTGAGAGGTCAAGCAAGGAAAACGTGCACTGCCATGTACAGAGGTTGGGGGGAGCAAAAGGAACATGTGGGCTGGTGTGAGAAGGAAGGAAAGGCTGCTGAAACAGGGCAGCACAAACAGCTTTTGGGCAAGCAAAGTGCAGCTGTGTTTGACTGATTTTGGTGGAGAAAGAAGGAAGGAAAACAAGCAAGAAGCTGGCTGGCAAGCTCAGGGCCAGTAGCAGGTCAATTGGGAGGGATGAGAGCTGCCCAAGGGCAGCCAACTTGCTTGGCTTGGAAGAAAAACCTTCTCACTTTGGCTTTAATGGCACATGCTTCAATTCTTGCTTTGTTGAATCCAATCAGCCAAAATTGGTGATAATAGCAATAATAATAATGATAGGTGATAATAATAATAATAACTATAATGAAAACAAAAGAAAGATAAATCAAATGAATTAAAATCTGCAAAAATCGCAGAGTTCGCAGAGCGATGACAACTTTGCTCTGCGAACTCCCCTTTTTTTCCTTTTTTATATTCTTTTAAAATAAAACAAATAAAAAACCAATAATAATAGTAATAATGAAAATAACAAAGATGGTAATGATAATAATAATAAAGGTGATAACAATAATAATGATGAAAAAGATAATAATATTAGTAATTAAAAATAATGATAATAATAATAAAAAATAATAATAAAACATTGATAAAAAAGATAATAATAATATTATTAATGAAAAAGACAATAACAATAGTATTAATAATAATGATGATAATGATAATATTAATAAAAATGATAGTAATGCTAATGGTGATAAATATTAATAAATAAAAATCCAACAATAAAGATGAAATAATAAAAGGTAAAAATAAGAAATTGAAAATCATAATGAAATGATGAATAATAATAAACAAAGAAAAATATGAGTCAAAAAATGGGGTATGACAGATGCCCCTATTTAAGTTTCTTCGCCACGGAGATTAAAAGTGAAATTTTGAATTTGGCGGGTCGAAGAGACTTAAATACAGAGTACACCATTTTTGACTAAATATTTTTCCTGAATTGAAAATGCTATGGATGTATGCATGCAAATGCTATGAATGCTCGTAATGCAAGTATGAATGCAAAGACGGCAAAGATGACCTGACTGGGGATAAAAAGTGAATCAAAGGGATACCCAGGTTCATTAAAGAAACGGGATCCGACTCTACTGGGGATAGTGTGGTTCCACTGGGGAAAGGGTTGTCTACTACCATAATGATAGCTTAATAAAGACAACAGACCAAGGTTGCTTTGGTGGTTTCACCGGGGATTCCATTTTACCTACTACCGATGTGATGGTAGCTTAAAGAAGGTTGAAATTCTGGCCAGGCAATGAACAGAAACTAACAGAGTAATCAGGTTCTGAACCTAACAGGTTCTGAACAACACGCAGGGCACAATAGTTTGCAAAACAGAGCACAAACACAAACACACACAGGCAGCAAATTAAAGTGCAGGAAAGTAAAAGGCACACAAGGTTTGTTAACCCAGTTCGGAGTAAACACCTCCTACTCTGGGGGATACCAATCCAGGAAGGAAATCCACTATTGGATTTAATCCTTAAGACTCAGACACTGACTCCCAGTTCTTATCCCAAGCAATTAACCTCCACCTAGTAAGACTTCTACCCAACTCTGAGTAATAGAATCCACTATCTTCCTATTCAAGTAACTAAACCCAGTTACTGAAACCCTTAATCAAAAACACTCTGTTTTTCAGAAAAACTTCAAAAACACAAAGACATCATTCGTACCTAAAGGCTTAGAATGAATTACAACTCAATCAAACATCTAAACCAACTCTAACAGAGTGGTGCACAATAAAGCTAAAAGCTTAAAATACTAAGACTCAATTCTCTGATCTTAAACTCTATAAATTCGTATGTTGAATAACAGCAGCCTTCCTCATTATATAGCCTCCAGTCTTGCAGCATAAATAACAACCTAATCTTCTGAGTTGATTTGTTACTGGAATAAGAATGATCCAATAAAGTAACAAATAAAACTGCATCCAATCTTTGAAAGATTTAAAACAGAAAATACGAATTTTCATAAATTTGAACCAAATCTTCAAAGATATCTTCTCCAATTAAACCAGCCTTCTAGAAGCAATTATACAAGGATAATTCCTTGCTAAATCACCCAGCAAACCCAGCTTCTGACGTGGTCAACAGAAGTCAACGCTGGCTTCAGAACCTGAAACTGCTTCTGAAGTACTACAGTGCTTCTGATGAGCATTTCAGCTTCTGAATGGCTTCAAATGAGAAAACTTGTATCTGAAGAAATGTTCAACATAAGGAAATGTTTCTATTCCATACTTTGGTTTTGCCAAACAATGCAGCCAACACCAAAAGACTCAACAATCACCCCCTTTGGCAAATTTTTGGCTAAAACCATCCAAGTTCTTCAATCTCCCATAAAATCTACTCAGCCAAGAAGAACTCCACAATTATTAATCATAACAAAACATAAGCAGCGAACACAGCTATGATTAACACAAACCAGCTTCAGTCTCTTCATAACATAACAGCTATTGAAGCACACATATGCTACTGATCAACTCCTGATCATCACAAACATGGTATCAGAGCTACTAAACAACTCCCTCTGAAGCTTCACACACAATCACTCCAGCTTTACAACACTCCCCCTGCAACTCAGCTTCTCATACAAACTCCCCCTTACTACTGAACTGCGGTGATAAATGGTATCAGAGCATACTTCAGGAGCACAACACTTCAGGAGCAAAATCTGGTATCAGAGTACAATTGTTCTTCAACACTCAGGATTTTAACAACCATAATCTACCCCTGAGACACATACTCCCCCTCAATAACACCTTGACAGCTCTGGTTGCATTGGTTCTGAACACTGAGCTTCACACATAACTTCTGAATAACACTGAAAGCTGAACATCTGAAATGCAACAATACATCTTCTTTTGATATCAGAGTCAACACATTGCATAGGATTTTCTCCCCCTTTTTAGCCACAAAATTCTGACAAATTTCAGACTTCAAATAGGGAATAAAAGCAAAACATGTAACACAGATCCAGGAAGACATATTAGACTCAAACTTAAGTGCAGGATCACATTTAGCACAGGCACAACTGGCAGGTACTCTATCTTCCTCACATCCAGTTTGCAGTAATTGCTATAAGTCTTCATGTAAGCACACTCCTAACTTGCTTCTCAGATTCTCAAACTGTTTAGCATCCAAGGCCTTTGTGAATATGTCAGCAACTTGTTCTTCAGTAGCTACATGTTCCAGCTGAATAATCTTGTCCTCCACAAGGTTTCTGATAAAGTGATGTCTGATATCTATGTGTTTAGTTCTGCTGTGCTGAATAGGGTTCTTAGAGATATTAATAGCACTCAGATTGTCACAAAATAGGGTCATGGTTCCCTGTTCAATGTTGTATTCCTCCAGCATCTGCTTCATCCACACCAATTGTGAGCAACTACTTCCAGCAGCAATATACTCAGCCTCAGCAGTTGACAATGACACACAGTTTTGCTTCTTGCTAAACCATGAAATTAAGTTATTTCCCAAAAAGAAACAACCTCCTGAGGTGCTCTTCCTGTCATCAGCACTTCCAGCCCAGTCAGCATCACAATATCCCATCAGTTCAGAACTTGAACTATGTGAGTACATGATTCCATAGTCACTTGTGCTGTTCACATACTTCAGGATCCTTTTAACTTGTGTCAGATGACTCATCTTAGGATCAGCTTGGTATCTTGCACATACTCCAACAGCATAAGTGATATCAGGTCTGCTTGCAGTTAAATACAACAAGCTCCCTATCATGCTCCTATATTGACTTTGATCTACTGATATTCCATGTTCATCCTTAGTCAACTTCAGGTGAGTAGCAGCTGGTGTCTTCTTATGAGCAGCAGATTCCATTCCAAACTTCTTCACTATGTTCTTGGCATACTTACTTTGAGAAATGAAGATTGTATCTTCCATTTGTTTGACTTGTAACCCAAGAAAGTATGTCAGTTCACCAACTAAGCTCATTTCAAATTCTGACTGCATCTGCTGAACAAACAATTTGACCATCTTCTGAGACATCCCTCCAAACACTATATCATCCACATAAATCTGAGCAATCATCAGACTCCCATTTTCATCTTTCACAAACAAAGTCTTATCAGAACCTCCTTTTCTGTAACCTTGAGCCACAAGAAACTGAGTCAGCCTGTCATACCATGCTCTTGGTGCTTGCTTCAATCCATATAAAGCCTTCTTTAACTTGTACACATGTTCTGGAAACTTAGGATCCACAAAACCCTTGGGCTGTTCAACATATACCTCTTCTTGCACATATCCATTCAGAAATGCACTCTTCACATCCATCTGGAATAATTTGAACTTGAGAATGCAGGATACACCCAACAGTAATCTTATGGACTCTAGTCTGGCCACAGGTGCAAAGGTTTCATCAAAATCCAATCCCTCTACTTGAGTATAACCCTGAGCAACCAACCTAGCCTTGTTTCTGACTACAGTACCATTCTCATCTGTTTTATTCTTGTAAATCCATTTAGTACCAATCACATTCAACCCTTCAGGTCTTGGAACCAGATCCCACACTTCACTCCTTTTGAATTGATTCAACTCATCTTGCATTGCTTCAATCCAAAATTCATCAGTTAGGGCTTCTTTCACATTTTTAGGCTCAAACTTTGACACAAAGCATGAATCAGTAGCAGCTGGTTCTGATCTCCTGGTTCTGACCCCTTGATCCAAACTCCCAATGATAAGCTCCTTAGGATGATCCTTCTGAACTCTAATTGATGGCCCTTTATTGGTATGATCATGTTCTGGATGAACTTCTGCATCTTCAGACTCTGGAAGATTTTCTGCTTCTGAAGTTTGTTCTTCTGATACTTCAGACTCTGGAACAACTTCAGACTTATCTCTATCTTTCTCAGCAGACAGGTCATCAATTACCACATTAATGGACTCCATCACAACCTTTGTTCTGGAATTGAACACCCTATAAGCTCTGCTGTTTACTGAATAACCCAGGAATATGCCCTCATCAGACTTAGGATCCAGTTTTCTTCTATTCTCTCTGTCAGCCAAAATGTAGCATCTGCTCCCAAAAACATGGAAATATTTCACAGTTGGCTTCCTCCCTTTCCACAATTCATACAGAGTAGATGTTGTTCCCTTTTTCAAAGTGACTCTATTGTGTATGTAGCATGCAGTGTTCATAGCTTCAGCCCAAAACATATATGGCAGCTTCTTAGCATGCAGCATAACCGTTGCACATTCTGCTAATGTCCTATTCTTCCTCTCAACTACACCATTTTGCTGAGGAGTAATAGGTGCAGAAAACTCATGCTTTATACCTTTAAAAGCACAGAATTCTGAAAAACTCTTGTTTTCAAATTCTTTGTCATGGTCACTTCTGATTCTGACAATACCACAGTCCTTCTCTCTTTGTAATTGAGTGCATAAGTCTTTAAATACTTCAAAAGTATCAGACTTCTCTCTAACAATGTTTATCCATGTGAATCTTGAGTAGTCATCTACCATTACAAATGCATACCTCTTTCCTTCAATACTTTCTGTTGAGTCTTCTGTGTTGGCTGCATGTTTTGGCATAAACCAAAGTAGTGAATAGTAGCATCTCCTCATCTAGAACATTTCTTGAGTTGGAAGTTTTCCATTTTGAAGCCATTCAGAAGCTGAAAATGCCATCAGAAGCTGAAAGCACTGTAGCACTTCAGAAGCTGTTTTCAGGTTCTGATGCCCATGTTGACTTTTGTTGACTTCATCAGAAGCTGATATTTTTCAAGTTATTTTTATGCGAATCTTAGCAAAATTTGGCAAGGATTTGTTCCAGGATTATTGCTTCTAGATTGCTGTTGAATTGGAGAAGATTTAATGAAGATTTGGTATTAAATTATGAAGATCGTATTATTTCTGCAGAATCTTTAAAAGATACATTCCTGGTTTATTTGTTTCCTTATTGGATTATTCATAATTCAGAAACAAATCCAATTCAGAAGATTGGCTACATAATTAAGAGACTTGTTGAAGGCTATAAATAGAGGAGGGCTGCTGCTATTCAAGACTCACGAAATACAGAGCATTATTCAGAGAATAGAGTCTTTGTTTTAAACTTAGAGTTTTTGTTTGTGCACCACTCTGTTAGAGTTGGTTTAGGTTTGTTTTGAGTTGTAATCACTCTAAGCCTGTAGGTATGAGTGCTGTCTTTGTGTGTTGAAGTTGTTTTCAAAACAGGGGAGTTTTGTGTTCAGAACTGGGTTAAGTTCAAAGGGTAGTTCAAGTAGCTGGGTTGCAGTTGCTTGAATAGGAAGTTAGAGGTTTTCTAATACTCAACGTGTTGGGTAGAATTCAAGACTAGGAGGAAGTTAATTGCTTAGGCTGGGAACTGGGAGTCAGTGTCTTGAGTCATAAGGATTAATTCCTATAGTGGAATTCCTTCCTGGATTGGTATCCCCCAGAGTAGGAGGTGTTTACTCCGAACTGGGTTAACAAACCTTGTGTGTTTTTTAGCTTTCCTGCACGTTTATTTTTCTGCCTGTTAATTGCTTTTATAATTGTGCTAAGTTCTGATCAGAACCTGCTAAGTTTTAATCAGAACCAGAACCTGTTAAGTATCTTATTGCCTGGCCAGAATTTCAATTGGCATCAGAGCAGGCACCCTGCCTGTAATTTGGGTGAGATCCAGAGGAGTTTATTTCTGGCAAGCATGGATAGAGAAGGAGGCTATGTCAATAGACCACCCCTACTAGATGGCACAAACTATGAGTATTGGAAGTCAAGGATGTGTGCTTTTCTAAAGTCTATTGACAGCAGGACTTGGAAAGCTGTGATAAAAGGCTGGGATCATCCTGTGTATACAGACAAAGATGGTAACAAGACTGAGGTTCTGAAGCCTGAGGAGGAATGGACCAAAGCTGAAGATGATCTGTCACTGGGAAATTCAAAAGCTTTGAATGCTATCTTTAATGGTGTTGATCAGAATATGTTCAGACTTATCAAACAATGTACTGTGGCTAAGGATGCTTGGGAAATTCTCAAAACCACTCATGAAGGAACTTCTAAGGTGAAGATGTCTAGATTGCAGCTGCTGACTACTAAGTTTGAGAATCTGAAGATGAAGGAAGATGAGAATATCCAGGATTTCTATATGAATGTACTTGATATGGCTAATTCCTTTGATTCTCTTGGGGAGAAGATGTCAGATGAGAAGCTAGTAAGAAAAATCCTCAGGTCCCTGCCCAGAAGGTTTGATATGAAGGTAACAGCAATTGAAGAGGCCCATGATATTACAACTATGAAGCTTGAGGAGCTGATTGGGTCATTGCTCAACTTTGAAACTGCCTTTTGTAAACAGACTGAGAAGAAAGGAAAAGGTGTAGCTTTTAGTGTGAACTCTGAAGCTGATGATCAACAAGAGTCTGAAGAGGATGACTTATCAGAAGCTCTTGTGTTGCTGGGAAAACAATTCAACAAGATTCTGAATAATGTTAACAGAAAAGCCAAAGCCAAAGGTCAGAACTTCAGATTCAATAACAAAAAGCAACAAACTGATGAGAAGAAGACCAAGTCTGAGGAGAAAAGTAACCAAGCCAAAGGTGTGCAGTGCTATGAGTGTGAAGGTTATGGACATATCAAAACTGAGTGTCCTACTTTTCTTAAGAAGCAGAAGAAAAGCCTAGCTATTTCATGGTCTGAAGATGGTTCTGAAGATGATGATGTTAGTGAATCTGATATGTGTGATACTGGTCTGGTAGTGAGGTCAGGAGCTATCTTCAAGAAGGAAGCTGTTTTAGAGTCTGAGACCTTTTCAGAGTCTGACTCAGAGTCTGAAGCCTCATCTGTGTCTGAAGCTGCTAAAACCTCATATGATGAACTAGCTGATAACTACAAGAAGTTGTATACCAGAAGTGCTGAAGTTTGCAAACAAGTTTTGGATCAGAAGGAGACTATTCTACAGCTGGAGGCTGAAAAAGGTGAACTGTTAGTGCAGAATTCAGATTTGAAAGAAGAAGTGAATCAACTGAACTCCCAACTTGATCAAATGAAGAAGCAAGTGATGATGTTGAACTCTGCTACTGATAAGTTGGAGGACATTCTGGGGAATCAGCAACAAGGAAAAACTGGTCTAGGTTTTGTTGATCAGACTCAGATTCCTAAACAGATGAGTTTTGTTCCTGCTAATCAAACTCATGATTCTATGGCTGGAACATCAAAGAAGAGACCTCAGATGCAAGGTCAGAAGCATGTTCAGATGCTACCTCAGAAGCAACCCCAGAAATTTTTCAGAAGGAGGAGGAATCAAACATGGATCTGTCATCATTGTGGAAAGAAAGGGCACATCAAACCATTCTGCTTCAAACTGTATGGGTATCCTGAACATTTTCAGTATAGAAGAGTTGAACCAGCTACTATCAGTCACAATGTTCAGAAGGTGTGGAAGCCCAAAGTTCATAATGTAGGCCTGATTGCTCATACCTCCTTGAGAGCTACTTCAAAAGAAGACTGGTATTTTGATAGTGGATGTTCAAGGCACATGACTGGTGTGAAGAAGCTGCTGAGCAATATCAGATCATATTCCAAAAGCTATGTGACATTTGGAGATGGTGTAAAAGGTCAGATTCTGGGTATTGGTGATTTGAACAGAGAAGGTTTGCCCAGACTTAATGATGTGCTACTGGTGGAAGGTTTAACCTCTAATCTGATCAGCATTAGCCAACTTTGTGATCAAGACTTAAAGGTTAATTTCAACAAGCAAGAGTGCATTGTTACTGATCATGAAGATAAGATTCAGATGAGAGGCTGCAGATCCAAAGACAATTGTTATTTGTGGGTTTCTGAAGAAGAAAGAAGTCTGACTTCTTGTCTTATGAGCTCAGAAGAGGAAGTCAAACTCTGGCACCAGAAATTGGGACATCTGAATCTGAAAGGCGTGAAGAAAATCCTAAGTACTGAAGCTATCAGAGGTGTACCTAATCTGAAGATCAATGAGGACATTGTTTGTGGTGATTGTCAGATTGGTAAACAAACAAGAAAGTCTCATCCCAGATTAGTTCACCAGGTAACTACCAAGGTACTAGAACTTGTTCATATGGATTTAATGGGGCCTATGCAAGTAGAAAGTATTGGAGGAAAAAGATATGCTTTTGTAATGGTAGATGACTACTCAAGATTCACATGGATCAACTTTGTTAGAGAAAAGTCTGATACATTTGAAGTATTTAAAGACCTGTGCGTTCAATTACAAAGAGAAAAAGATTGTGGCATAGTCAGAATCAGAAGTGACCATGGCAAAGAATTTGAAAACAAGAGTTTCTCAGAATTCTGTGCCTCTGAAGGTATAAAGCATGAGTTCTCTGCACCTATCACACCTCAGCAAAATGGTGTAGTGGAGAGGAAGAATAGGACTTTGGCTGAATGTGCAAGAGTAATGCTGCATGCTAAGAAACTTCCATATATGTTCTGGGCTGAAGCAATGAACACAGCATGTTACATACACAATAGAGTCACTTTGAAAAAGGGAACATCATCTACATTGTATGAACTGTGGAAAGGGAGGAAGCCTACTGTCAAATATTTCCATGTTTTTGGGAGCAGATGCTATATTTTGGCTGATAGAGAAAATAGGAGAAAGCTGGATCCTAAGTCTGATGAAGGCATATTCCTGGGTTATTCAGTAAACAGCAGAGCTTATAGGGTGTTTAATTCAAGAACTAAAGTTGTGATGGAGTCCATAAATGTGGTTATTGATGATCTGACTGCTGAGAAAGATAGAAGTGAGTCTGAAGTTGCTCCAGAGTCTGAACCATCAGAAGAACAAACTTCAGAAGCAGAAATTCATCCAGAGTCTGAAGAAGCAGATGTACATCCAGAACATGATCCTACCAATAAAGGGCCATCTATTAGAATTCAGAAGAATCATCCTAAGGAGCTTATCATTGGGAGTTTGGATCAAGGGGTCAGAACCAGGAGATCAGATGCTGTTGCTACTGATTCATGCTTTGTGTCAAAGCTTGAACCTAAAAATGTGAAAGAAGCCCTAACTGATGAATTTTGGATTGAAGCAATGCAAGATGAGTTGAATCAATTCAAAAGGAGTGAAGTGTGGGATCTAGTTCCAAGACCAGAAGGACTGAATGTGATTGGCACTAAGTGGATATTCAAGAATAAAACAGATGAAAGTGGTACTGTAGTCAGAAACAAGGCAAGGTTGTTTGCTCAAGGCTATACTCAAGTTGAGGGACTTGATTTTGATGAGACCTTTGCACCTGTGGCCAGACTAGAGTCCATAAGACTACTGTTGGGAGTTTCATGCATTCTCAAGTTCAAATTGTTTCAGATGGATGTCAAGAGTGCATTTTTGAATGGATATCTGCAAGAGGAAGTGTATGTTGAACAGCCTAAAGGTTTTGTGGATCCTAAGTTTCCAGAACATGTGTACAAGTTAAAGAAGGCTTTATATGGATTGAAACAAGCACCAAGAGCATGGTATGACAGACTGACTCAATTTCTTGTTGCTCAAGGTTACAGAAAAGGAGGTTCTGATAAGACCTTGTTTGTGAAAGATGAAAATGGGAATCTGATGATTGCTCAGATTTATGTGGATGACATAGTTTTTGGTGGAATGTCTCAGAAGATGGTCAAACTGTTTGTTCAGCAAATGCAATCAGAATTTGAAATGAGTTTGGTTGGTGAGCTGACATACTTTCTTGGATTACAAGTTAAACAAATGGAAGATACAATCTTCATTTCTCAGAGTAAATATGCCAAGAACATTGTGAAAAAGTTTGGATTGGAATCTGCTGCTCACAAGAGGACACCAGCTGCGACTCATCTGAAGCTAACCAAAGATGAACATGGAGTATCAGTTGATCAAAGTCAATACAGAAGCATGATTGGGAGCCTATTGTACTTGACTGCAAGCAGACCAGACATTACTTTTGCTGTAGGAGTATGTGCTAGATATCAAGCTGATCCTAAGATGAGTCATCTGACACAAGTTAAAAGGATCCTGAAGTATGTGAACAGCACAAGTGACTATGGAATCATGTACTCACATAGTTCAAGTTCTGAACTGATGGGGTTTTGTGATGCTGACTGGGCTGGAAGTGCTGATGACAGAAAGAGTACCTCAGGAGGTTGTTTCTTCTTAGGAAATAACTTGATTTCATGGTTCAGCAAGAAACATAACTGTGTGTCATTGTCAACTGCTGAGGCTGAGTATATTGCTGCTGGAAGTAGTTGCTCACAATTGGTGTGGATGAAGCAGATGCTCGAGGAGTACAACATTGAACAAGGAACTATGACATTATTTTGTGACAATTTGAGTGCCATCAACATCTCTAAGAATCCAATTCAGCACAGTAGAACCAAACACATAGACATCAGACATCATTTTATCAGAAACCTTGTGGAGGACAAGATTGTTCAGCTGGAACATGTAGCTACTGAAGAACAAGTTGCTGACATTTTCACAAAGGCCTTGGATGCTAAGCAGTTTGAAAACTTAAGGAGCATGTTAGGTGTGTGTCTACATGAAGACTTATAGCAATTAATGCAAACTGGATGTGAGGAAGATAGAGTACCTGCCAGTTGTGTTTATGCTGAGTGTGATCCTGTGTCTGAATCTGATAGCTTTTCCAGGATCTGTGTTACTTGTTTTGATTTTATTCCCTATATGAAGACTATGCTTTGTCAGAATTTTGTGGCTAAAAAGGGGGAGAAAATCTTATGTAATGTGTTGGCTCTGATACCAAAAGTCTTATGCAAAGTGTTGAAGCTCAGAGTTCAAGTTTGTGTCTCAGGGGGAGTATGTGTCTCAGGGGGAGTACAAGTTTGTGATCCTGAAGTGTAGTGGTCCTGAAGAAGAGTGATCCTGAAGAAGATTTGTGCTCAGCTCCTGAAGTGTGCTCTGATACCTTTTGGTAGTAAGGGGGAGTTTGTTTGTGAAGCTTCAGGGGGAGTATTATGTTGTTCAGAAGTTAATCAGTAGCTCTGATACCATGTTTGTGATGATCAGAAGTTCAGAAGTTGAAGCTGATGTTTTACATAGCTGAATCCGCTGCCTAAACAAATTGCTATGATGTATGTTTATGGAGTTCTTCATTGCTGAGTTGATTATAAGGGAGATTGAAGAACTTGGATGGTTTTAGCCAAAAATTTGCCAAAGGGGGAGATTGTTGAGTCTTTTGTGTTGGCTGCATGTTTTGGCATAAACCAAAGTAGTGAATAGTAGCATCTCCTCATCTAGAACATTTCTTGAGTTGGAAGTTTTCCATTTTGAAGCCATTCAGAAGCTGAAAATGCCATCAGAAGCTGAAAGCACTGTAGCACTTCAGAAGCTGTTTTCAGGTTCTGATGCCCATGTTGACTTTTGTTGACTTCATCAGAAGCTGATATTTTTCAAGTTATTTTTATGCGAATCTTAGCAAAATTTGGCAAGGATTTGTTCCAGGATTATTGCTTCTAGATTGCTGTTGAATTGGAGAAGATTTAATGAAGATTTGGTATTAAATTATGAAGATCGTATTATTTCTGCAGAATCTTTAAAAGATACATTCCTGGTTTATTTGTTTCCTTATTGGATTATTCATAATTCAGAAACAAATCCAATTCAGAAGATTGGCTACATAATTAAGAGACTTGTTGAAGGCTATAAATAGAGGAGGGCTGCTGCTATTCAAGACTCACGAAATACAGAGCATTATTCAGAGAATAGAGTCTTTGTTTTAAACTTAGAGTTTTTGTTTGTGCACCACTCTGTTAGAGTTGGTTTAGGTTTGTTTTGAGTTGTAATCACTCTAAGCCTGTAGGTATGAGTGCTGTCTTTGTGTGTTGAAGTTGTTTTCAAAACAGGGGAGTTTTGTGTTCAGAACTGGGTTAAGTTCAAAGGGTAGTTCAAGTAGCTGGGTTGCAGTTGCTTGAATAGGAAGTTAGAGGTTTTCTAATACTCAACGTGTTGGGTAGAATTCAAGACTAGGAGGAAGTTAATTGCTTAGGCTGGGAACTGGGAGTCAGTGTCTTGAGTCATAAGGATTAATTCCTATAGTGGAATTCCTTCCTGGATTGGTATCCCCCAGAGTAGGAGGTGTTTACTCCGAACTGGGTTAACAAACCTTGTGTATTTTTTAGCTTTCCTGCACGTTTATTTTTCTGCCTGTTAATTGCTTTTATAATTGTGCTAAGTTCTGATCAGAACCTGCTAAGTTTTAATCAGAACCAGAACCTGTTAAGTATCTTATTGCCTGGCCAGAATTTCACTTTCTACTTGCATAGGCCCCATTAAATCCATATGAACAAGTTCTAGTACTTTAGTAGTTACCTGGTGAACTAATCTGGGATGAGACTTTCTTGTTTGTTTCCCAATTTAACAATCACCACAAACATTGTCCTCATTGATCTTCAGATTAGGCACACCTCTGATAGCTTCAGTACTTAGGATTTTCTTCATGCCTTTCAAGTGCAAATGTCCCAGTTTCTGGTGCCAGAGTTTGACTTCCTCTTTTGAGCTCATAAGACAAGAAGTCAGACTTCTTTCTTCTTTAGAAACCCACAAATAACAATTGTCTTTGGATCTGCAGCCTCTCATCTGAGTTTTACCATCCTGATCAGTAACAATACACTCCTGCTTGTTGAAATTTAGTTTTAAATCCTGATCACATAGCTGGCTAATACTGATCAGATTAGAGGTTAATCCTTCCACCAGTAGCACATCATTAAGTCTGTCAAACCTTCTCTGATCAAATCTCCAATACCCAGAATCTGACCTTTTACACCATCTCCAAATGTCACATAACTTCTGGAGTATGATCTGATATTGCTCAGCAGCTTCTTCACACCAGTCATGTGCCTTGAACACCCACTATCAAAGTACCAGTCTTCTTTTGAGGTGGCTCTTAGTGAAGTATGAGCAATCAGGCCTACATTCTGAACTTTGGGCTTCCACACCTTCTGAACATTCTGTCTGACAGCAGCTGGTTCAACTCTTCTATACTGAAAATGTTCAGGATAGCCATAAAGTTTGAAGCAGAATGGTTTGATATGCCCTTTCTTTCCACAATGATGACAGACCCATGGATGATTCCTCCTCCTTCTGTTTCTGAAAGATTTCTGGGGTTGCTTCTGAGGTAGCATCTGAACATGCTTCTGACCTTGCATCTGAGGTCTCTTCTGAGCTTGCTTCTGAGCTGGCATCTGGGCTTGTTTCTGAGGTCTCCTCTTTGATGTTCCAACCATAGAATCATGAGTTTGAGTAGCAGGAACAAAACTCATATGTTTAGGAATCTGAGTCTGATCTACAAAACCTAAACCAGTTTTTCCTTGTTGCTGATTCCCCAAAATGTCCTCCAACTTATCAGTAGCAGAGTTCAACATCTTCACTTGCTTCTTCATTTGATCAAGTTGGGAGTTCAGTTGGTTCACTTCTTCTTTTAAATCTGAATTCTGCACTAACAGTTCCCCTTTTTCAGCCTCCAGTTGAAGAATAGTCTCCTTCTGATCCAAAACTTGTTTGCAAACCTCAGCACTTCTGGTATACAGCTTCTTGTAGTTATCAGCTAGTTCATCATATGAGGTTTTAGCAGCTTCAGACACATATGAGGCTTCAGACTCTGAGTCAGACTCTGAAAAGGTCTCAGACTCTAAAACAGGTTCCTTCTTCAAGATAGCTCCTGACCTCACTACCAGACCAGTATCACACATACCAGATTCACTATCATCATCTTCTTCAGAACCATCATCAGACCATGCAACAGCTAGGCTCTTCTTCTGTTTCTTAAGAAAAGTAGGACATTCAGATTTGATATGCCCATATCCCTCACACTCATAGCACTGTACACCGTTGGCTTGGTTACTTTTCTCCTCAGACTTGGTCTTCTTCTCATCAGTTTGTTGCTTTTTGTTATTGAATCTGAAGTTCTGACCTTTGGCTTTGGCTTTTCTGTTAACATTCTTCAGAATCTTGTTGAATTGTTTTCCCAGCAACACTAGAGCTTCTGATAAGTCATCCTCATCAGACTCTTGATCATCAGCTTCAGCATTCACAATAAAAGCTATACCTTTCCCTTTCTTATCAGGCTGTTTGCAGAATGCAGTCTCAAAATTTAACAAAGAACCAATGAGCTCTTCAACCTTCATAGCAGAAATATCATGAGCCTCCTCAATTGCTGTAACCTTCATGTCAAACCTTCTGGGCAGGGATCTGAGGATTTTTCTTACTATCTTCTCATCAGTCATCTTTTCCCCAAGAGAATCAAAAGAGTTTGCCATGTCCAGCACATTCATGTAGAAATCCTGAATTGTTTCATCCTCCTTCATCTTCAAGTTCTCAAACTTAGTGGTCAGCAACTGCAATCTGGACATCTTCACCTTAGAAGTTCCTTCATGAGTGGTTTTCAGAATTTCCCAAGCATCCTTAGCTACAGTACATTGTTTGATAAGTCTGAACATGTTCTGATCAACACCATTAAAGATAGCATTCAAAGCTTTTGAATTTCCCAGTGACAGATCATCTTCAGCTTTGGTCCATTCCTCCTCAGGCTTCAGAACCTCAGTCTTGTTACCATCTTTGTCTGTATACACAGGATGATCCCAGCCTTTAATCACAGCTTTCCAAGTCCTGCTGTCAATAGACTTTAGAAAAGCACACATCCTAGATTTCCAATACTCATAGTTTGTGCCATCTAGTAGGGGTGGTCTATTGACATAGCCTCCTTCTCTATCCATGCTTGCCAGATATTAACTCCTCTGGATCTCACCCAATTTACAGGCAGGGTGCCTGCTCTGATGCCAATTGAAATTCTGGCCAGGCAATGAACAGAAACTAACAGAGTAATCAGGTTCTGAACCTAACAGGTTCTGAACAACACGCAGGGCACAATAGTTTGCAAAACAGAGCACAAACACAAACACACACAGGCAGCAAATTAAAGTGCAGGAAAGTAAAAGGCACACAAGGTTTGTTAACCCAGTTCGGAGTAAACACCTCCTACTCTGGGGGATACCAATCCAGGAAGGAAATCCACTATTGGATTTAATCCTTAAGACTCAGACACTGACTCCCAGTTCTTATCCCAAGCAATTAACCTCCACCTAGTAAGACTTCTACCCAACTCTGAGTAATAGAATCCACTATCTTCCTATTCAAGTAACTAAACCCAGTTACTGAAACCCTTAATCAAAAACACTCTGTTTTTCAGAAAAACTTCAAAAACACAAAGACTTCATTCGTACCTAAAGGCTTAGAATGAATTACAACTCAATCAAACACCTAAACCAACTCTAACAGAGTGGTGCACAATAAAGCTAAAAGCTTAAAATACTAAGACTCAATTCTCTGATCTTAAACTCTATAAATTCGTATGTTGAATAGCAGCAGCCTTCCTCATTATATAGCCTCCAGTCTTGCAGCATAAATAACAACCTAATCTTCTGAGTTGATTTGTTACTGGAATAAGAATGATCCAATAAAGTAACAAATAAAACTGCATCCAATCTTTGAAAGATTTAAAACAGAAAATACGAATTTTCATAAC
The DNA here is from genome assembly GCA_018208015.1 of Medicago ruthenica. NCBI lineage: Eukaryota > Viridiplantae > Streptophyta > Magnoliopsida > Fabales > Fabaceae > Medicago > Medicago ruthenica. The sequence continues at coordinate 23,198,860 of CM031373.1, forward strand.
TTTGAACCAAATCTTCAAAGATATCTTCTCCAATTAAACCAGGCTTCTAGAAGCAATTATACAAGGATAATTCCTTGCTAAATCTCCCAGCAAACCCAGCTTCTGACGTGGTCAACAGAAGTCAACGCTGGCTTCAGAACCTGAAACTGCTTCTGAAGTACTACAGTGCTTCTGATGAGCATTTCAGCTTCTGATGTAGATTTCAGCTTCTGAATGGCTTCAAATGAGAAAACTTGTATCTGAAGAAATGTTCAACATAAGGAAATGTTTCTATTCCATACTTTGGTTTTGCCAAACAATGCAGCCAACACCAAAAGACTCAACAAAGGTAAAATGTAAAAGAGGAGACAAAGTCTACTACTCACTGGGGAAATTATTTTACCTACTACCATTGTGACGGTAGCTTAAAGAAGGTAAAATGCAAATGTCAGCTGTTCGGGATGTTGCCGAACTGCCACTGATGACAATACATAAAGGTAGATGTCAACTGTTCGGGTTGTTGCCGAACTGCCATTGACGACAAGAGACAAAGGTAGATGTCAACTGTTCGGGTTTGTTGCCGAACTGCCATTGACGACAAGAGACAAAGGTAGATGTCAACTGTTCGGGTTGTTGCCGAACTGCCATTGACGACAAGAGACAAAGGTAGATGTCAACTGTTCGGGTTGTTGCCGAACTGCCATTGACGACAAGAGACAAAGGTAGATGTCAACTGTTCGGGTTGTTGCCGAATTGCCATTGACGACAAGAGATAAAGGTAGATGTCAACTGTTCGGGTTGTTGCCGAACTGCCATTGACGACAAGAAATAAAAGTGAATGTCAACTGTTCGGGTTGTTGCGGAACTGCCATTGACGACACTGGGGATGCTGCTGACAGACTGTTCATTACAGAACTGCCACTTGGCATAACGACAGGATAAAAAGTGAACAAGTTGTTCGTTAAAGAACTGCCACTTGGCAAGAACGCTGGGGAGTATGCACAAGTTGTTCGTTAAAGAACTGCCACTTGGCATAAAGACAGGAAAAAATGCACAAGTTGTTCATTAAAGAACTGCCACTTGGCTGGGGAGAAAAGATGCACAAGCTGTTCGTTTGAACTGCCACTTGGCAACAATACTGGGGGATATGCACAAGCTGTTCGTTAAAGAACTGCCACTTGGCATAACAAGATAAAAATGCACAAGCTGTTCGTTTGAACTGCCACTTGGCATAAAGACATGACAAAAGATGCGCAAGCTGTTCGTTTGAACTGCCACTTGGCATAAAGACAAAATAAAAGATGCGCAAGCTATTCGTTTGAACTGCCACTTGGCATAAAGGTGACATCTCTGGACCAGACACACTGGGGATGACACTTTGGGAAAGGAAGGTTACAAATTGTTTATGATCGATTGGTGAGACTCATGGTGGTTAATGCAGCCATGTATGAATGATATTGTTGTATGTTGTATGCAAGAATGTGTATATGCATGAATGTATGAATGTATGAATGTATGACTTGTGTAGTACCCCAATTTTGTCCTAAGCCTTTTCAAAACAATCTACAAAAATCAAAAAAAGAGGAGAAAAGTCAAAGTCAACAAAAGTCAACCAAAAAAGTCAACATTTCAAAAATGGTGACTTCGCAGTACGAAGTTCACTTCGCACTGCGAAGTATGCGAATTTTTTGCACATTTTTGGTTTCTTTGATTTTAATTCCAGTTTTTGTTACATATTATTTTCATTATTATTTTCATCATCATTCATGGCCAATTGGGCTCAGCAAAGCCAGAATTGAAGGACTTGCCATTAATGCCAAGGAAAGAAGCTTTTTCTTCCAACCTAGCATGTGCCAAGCAAGTTGGCTTGCCCTTGGGCAGCTCTTGTCCCTCCCAAGTGACCTGCTTCTGACCCTAAGGTTGCCAGCCACCAGCTTGTGGACTTTCTTCCTGCTTTCTCCCCCCAAAACCAGTCAAACCCAGCTGGTTTTCACTTGCAAAAAGTCATGATTGCTGCCCTGCTTTTCAGCAGCTTTTCTTCCTCCTCACACCAGCCCACATGTTGCCTTTTGTTTCCCCCAACCTCTGCACATCACAGTGAACGTTTTTATTGCTTAACCATTAAGATTGCAAGGATCAATCCCCAAGCACAACCAATTGCAAACCAGCCCTGCTTCATCATCATTTCTATCCAAAAACCATTGAATTAGTGGCTGGATTTGGCTAAGTCTTGACCCTTGGCACAAGGCAAGGTTACCTCTTCACTTTTGCATTAAATGCAAAGTGATTTAGCCTGATCCTAGCCCTCAAATCAGCTGGATTTTGGGGATTTCTAATGATGAAATTGATTTGGTTTTGGGCCTATAAATAGGAAGCAATGCACAAGGCAAAAAACAGAAAAAACCAGCATTTCAACACTTTTGATACACTTGCTTACACTTACAAACAACCAGAAAAAACCAGCATTTGAAACACTTGAAACAGCACCAAACACTAGCAAAAAACCAATTCCAACACAAATCTTTACACAAGCTCATTGCTCCAAATCAACAACATTCAAAACCTTGCAAGCCTTCAACAATCCAAGTTCATTTCACTCCCTTTGCAGCAGGAGCTTTGCTAAGGATTTATGTAAGTGTTTTAAGTCCTTATCTTTCACTTGTAGTTGTGCTTGCATATCAATTTTGTTCAAAACCTTTTTGCTCTAAAAAACCCCTTTTGAATTTCAAAAGAAATCCCAAGGTTTGCAAAACATCCAAACTGGTTTGTCCAGCTCTTTTCATTGCAAAACTCAAAGCTTTTCACTCTCCTAAAAGGTTCTGAGTTTGTTCAGAAGTTGTTTCTGAACAACAGTTCAGAAACAGCTTCTGAACCCAAAATTTCGCATTGTTCGCAGTGCGAAGTCATGGTCGCAGTGCGACCATGACAGAACTCAAAATCTGAGTTTAGGTTCCCAAACAGCCAATTTTTGAGGTTCTAGCCCAAGAACTCAGAACCTAAGATGTTTAAAACTCATTTTACCCAAACCTTATCAAGGATTTAGCATAATTTTGAAGGATTCGCAAGTTCGAGCCACTTTGTTGGATAACTTGCAAAACAAGTTATGTCTACAAACTTTCAAAACAACTTGAGCAAATTAGCTATGTTCATCAACTTTCAAAACCAAACATGAACAAAAACATTGTTCATGATTTTCAAACCAAATGTGAACTTAAGCCGAATTTGTTCGCTTTTCAAAACCGTTTGCGAAATGAGCCGAACTTGTGCGTTTTTTCACAAAATTGGTAAAACCTCTTCATTTTGAGTTCCAAACCAAGTGTTTTGATAAACTTTGGGATTTCTAAGAAATTCAACCAAAAACTTGAATGAAAAAGGGATGGTTTGACGTATGTCTCTCCATTGCCCCGATTGAACGAATGCGTGACGTATGTCTCGTCGTTCGGACAATCGTCATTCCATTTTCAACACATTCAACCATACCAAACCAATTCTTGGCCCCTTGTGGTCAATCCGAACCTTTTGGTCCCCCGTGGCCACTAGATTCAATCCTTCGACTCGTTTGAGTCACTTCGGTCAATGTTCGTCTCGATTGAGTCCATTGCACCCGTTCTTGATCCCGTTGGATCAATCGAACCTTTTCCCGACTCGTATGAGTCATTCCGGTCAATGATCGACTCGTTTGAGTCCATTGCGCCCATTTTGGTCCCATAGCGATCAATTAGAACCCTTTTACCCAACGGACATGTTTTACCTATTCTAAGCGCGATTCGTAAACAAACGCTTAAGTCTCCCATGCGCGAGCATACAAGCTATACGCTTAAGTCTCCCATCCGCGAGCATACAAGCTACGTTTAATCGCAAGAATACGCTCAAAACATCGTTCATTTAAAAATAACCAACATATGTACGTTTTTCTACCAAAGAACTACGTACGCTTTGAATTCTCCGACTACCGGGAGATACGTAGGAGCAAGATCGCCATCTTGTCAAGCACAATAATAAAAAACTTTCTTTTTCCCCTTTTATCATATTTTCTTTTTCCCTTTTACATAGACAAGCATGCGCGCAAAACATTTAAAAACATTTTCAGCTTTAGCCAAATAGAAGGTTCCCGTTGAGTACAACGGACGTGAGGGGTGCTAATACCTTCCCCTTGCGTAATCGACTCCCGAACCCGACAATGGTTGCGATGACCAGTCCTTTTCCTCATCATCAAGGGTTTTATTATCGTTTCCCTTTCAAAACAAAAAACTTAAGGGTTTATCAACGTTCCCTTTAAACAAAAACTTTGGTGGCGACTTCACACAACTTTTCGAGCGTTCGCATACGCTCAGAAGTTTGCGTTTTTTTAACGAGAGCGCACAGCTGGCGACTTCACTAGGGAACCTTTTTCCCACTAGCGAGTCAAGCCTATCCTATTTGGTTTTTAAGCTAAATGTTTTTTATCTTCTTTGCGCGCATGCTTTTAGTTTTATTTATCTATGTCATTCTCATGCTTTATGTTTATAACTGCTTTATTTTGCTTTATATTCATATCATATATATCAAATGCGGGGATGTTACTTGAGCGATGTTACTCCACATTGTTCGGGTTAATACCGGACGTGTGAGGCTCTCTACCCGAGCTCGAGAGAAAACTAAGTTAGAGTGGTGGTTGTGAGCGGAAGCCCGCGTTGACGTATGTCCGTGAGGTAGGATGCCCAACCCCGCTTAGAGGAGATTTTCACGTGGAATGAATTGAAGTCATGTGACGTATGTCCATCGACGACCTTAATTCCATGTGAGATCTATGACTCTAGGGACCTTTTTAGGAAATCTCACCTTTAGAGCCTACACGTGAGGATGGGGGGAAGTTCCGAACCTTCATAAACCATACCTTTGCATCCATTTGCATCCATGAAAATAATTTTCGCATCAGTTTGCTTTATAGGAATTTAAAAAAAGAGCAACCAAATATTAGCAAAAAGAAATATGGATTCCGGGAATAAAAATACGCTCGCTTTCAAGATCAAGGCTCCTAAGGTGGAAAGTTTGTTAGCTTTAAGTAAAAGGCTCTCCTCGGTCAACAAGAGTATTTTCGAGGCAAGCTATGGGCTAATACTTGATCTCCTACCCGTGAGGATAGATTCAACGGCCTTAACCACTTTGGCGCAATTCTTCGACCCACCTCTCCGGTGCTTTACCTTTCAAGACTTCCAACTAGCTCCAACCTTGGAAGAATTTGAGAAGATTTTGGGTTGTAGCATGAGAGACCATGAACTCTATCTCGGTCCGGGAAAAGACCCCACATTTGAGGCCATCGCCGAATCCTTATACCTTGATGTCCAAGAAGTAGCATCTAACTTGGAAATTAGAGGAAACATTAAGGGATTCACAAGAAAGTTCTTGGAGACCAAAGCTCGGGATTTGCTAGCCAACAAAGAGGGAAGAGCATTCAATGCCATCCTAGCCCTTTTAGTCTACGGGATTGTCTTATTCCCCAACATGGATGATTTCATAGACTTTCTGGCTTTAGAGGTGTTCATGACTAAAAATCCGGTTCCCACAATTTTGGCGGATTTTTATCATTCCCTCTACTCTAGGCATGAACAAGCAAGGGGACGCACAATTTCTTGTTGTACTACTTTGGTGCAAATTTGGATGATGTCCCACATGCCGAGAAGCCGAGACTTTGTGGAAAACCGGGCCAAGCTCAAATGGTCATAACGGATGACAACCCTCGCCGAGAAGGATATCCATTGGTTTTCTCCAAATTTAGAGGATCCGAAAATCATCGTCAGTTGCGGGGACTTCCCTAATGTACCTCTCATTGGTACTAAGGGATGTATCAACTACAATCCGGTCCTCTCTCTCCAACAACTAGGTTTTTCAATGGAAGACAAACCCAATGACCTTTTGTTGGAAGCTTTCTTCTTAAGGGAAGGTGATCAAGACCCGGCCTTGCTAGAGAGAATCCGAGGAGCTTGGAACCAAGTGCGCAAAGGAAGGGTTGGCAAGAGGAATTGTGTCGCCAAACCTCTTTATACTCAATGGGTGAAGGAGAAGGTTAAAGCAATCAAGCTACCCTTTGTGGTCATATGCCCTCCAAAACCTCCTACACCTAAACCTATTGCAACCATTCCCAACAAAGAAGCGGAGGAACTCAAAGATAAAATTCGAGAACTCCAAAACAAAAATGGAGAGTTAGAATTGAAGCACCTCCAAGCTTTGGGAGAAGTCACTAGGACGAAGAGAGATCAGGATGAAGTGACGAACTCTCTCCTAGTGTGCCAAAAGCGGCTAAAAATCTCCGAGGGGAAGAGAGATTGGATAGGAGGCGGCTTGGTTAGTGCGGATGCCAACCTTGTGGCCAAGGACGAAGAGTTGGAAAGGGTCTTGCATTCCAACCAAGAGCTCAAGAAGTTCGGCGAACTAGCCATCGAAGCTCAACGGAAATGGAGGTTGAAATTTCAAGAGAAAAATCAACAGCTCCAAGAAGTAGTCAAAGACTACAAAGAGCAGCTCCAAGCCGAACGCGTCCAACGGCAAAGACATGAGAGCCTTTCTCATCAAGGGAGGCTAAAATGCAATCGTCTCAAAGCGGACATCAAGAAATTCGAAGAATACTTCGACAAGATTGCAAGAGCTCACGGGGACCATATTGCACAACTACACGATGAAATTAGAAGTGCAAGAGTCAAGCTAGACCAACGCAAGGAAGTGATTGAGTTTGTATGGCAAGACGCCACCCGGTTAAGTGAGGATTTCACTAAATTGGTTGCATTCTCGAACTTGGTCATCACCCAACTTCCAAAGAAGCTAGCGAAGGCCGAAATGGTCATGCCTTACTTTGTCATCCCTATGGAGATCCAGAAGTTTATGAAGTTCTGCAAGGACACCATAGATTTCTATAGGGAAGAAATGGACAAAGCCGAGAAGCGAGCAGCTATTTGATTTGTAATAGCATTAGTTACACTTTGTAAACAAATGTTATCTAATCAAATAATATTTTGAAGCATTATCAATTTCCCAGCCTTTAATATTTCAAATTGCTAATATTAATTGTGCACCTTTAAATTCCTTCATAAAGCAAAATAAAAAAAAACGCATGTTTTTGCATACTCATTGCATACATACATCCACACGCATCTTCATGCATTTTTCAAAAAAAAAAAACTCATTCATTTCCCTAAAAATAGTTCAAAGCAATCATAGCCCGAAAACCCAGAAAGCCCTCAGTCCAAGAACCTTTGAGAGAGGAGGTTGATGAAATGAAGGGGAAGATGGATCAGATGCTAGAGTTAATGCAAACTCTATCGGCCCGAGAGAGTTACCCTCGTCCAACAACGGATGCAGCCAATGTGCAATGGCCTCCTTATGGTTTACCTGTGGGTTATACCCCACCATTTGAAAATGAGGGCCATGGACCACCTCCACCACCGCTCACAATCCCCGTAAGGAACAAAGAGCGTCGTCCTCAAGGAAATTCCACTACTCAGCATGAGGTTATTTCTCATAATGTGGGAGATAATCAGCCAAGACATTCTGCTCCCGACACCACCCACCAAGACAACGATACCACCCAAATGTATCGAGTTTTGGAAGAAAGGTTGAAAGCTGTCGAAGGATTCAGTTCATACGGTGCCCACAATGCTTTGGACATGTGCCTAGTGCCCGATGTGGTAATCCCTCCAAAATTTAAAGCACCGGATTTCGAAAAGTACAAGGGAATTCAATGCCCTCGGAACCATCTACGGATGTTCTGTAGGAAGATGGCAGCTTACGCAACGAACGAGAAGCTCATGGTGCATGTGTTTCAAGATAGTTTAAGCGGAGCGTCATTGGATTGGTACATGCAACTTGAGCGTACCCACGTCCAAACTTGGAAGGATTTAGCCGATGCTTTCCTAAAGCAATACAAATACAATTTGGACATGGCTCCAAATAGGATGCAATTGCAAAACCTCGTGCAAAGAAGCAACGAGTCCTTCAAGGAGTACGCTCAACGGTGGAGAGAACTAGCTTCTCGCGTACAACCACCATTGTTGGAAAGGGAGCTTGTCGACACCTTTATGGGCACACTTCAAGGCCCATATTATGACAAAATGATTGGAAGCACATCTTCCTGCTTTTCCGATCTAGTCATGATTGGTGAAAGAATAGAGGACGGAGTAAAGAGGGGAAAGATCCAAGGCCCTCTAGAAACTCAAAGTGGAGCTAGGAGACCCCCCAGCAACTTTCACAAAAAGAAAGAGGGGGAGACGAATGCTGTTCTAGTGGGACCATCTTGCCCACCATCAAACCAAATGCCTCGCTACCACTATCCTTATGTGGCAGCAGCAACGGCTCAAGGGCATTACTCACCTCAAGTAATTCCCACAACTCCACCTCGACAACCAGCAGTGTTGCCTCAACAAAATCAACAACAACAAGGCGGGTACCCACCAAGGAACCAAATGGGCCCGAGGAATAGCTATCGCAATGTACAGTTTGATCCCGTACCCATGCCATACGGTCAGATCTTGCCGTATTTAATTCAAAAGGGCATGGTCGAGATAAAACCACTACCAGCTTTGGTGCCACCATATCCACCTTGGTATAATGCCAACGCGAGATGCGAATACCACGCGGGGTCCCCCGGGCACAATATTGAAAGATGTAAAGCACTCAAATACAAGGTCCAGAGTCTCATTGACAAGAAGCTGTTATCCTTCAAGGAGGAGAACCCCAATGTAAAAAATAACCCATTACCGGCGCATGCGGGTCCCTCTGTAAACGCGGTGGAAGAACAAGAGGATTTTGGCCCAATCAAGGAGGCAGCCAACGTAAAGACTCCCCTATCAATCATAAGGGAGCGATTAACCGGTTTTGGTTTGTTCGAGGAGATGCACGCCGACTGCGAAGCCTGCAAAATCAACCCGGACAAGTGCGGAAAATTGAAGAGTTGTCTTCAAGAACTAATGGACCAAGGTTGGATCCAAATGGGCTATATAAAGGATAGCACGGACGTTGCTACCTTGGAGTCTCATGACCCAGAACCTCTCGAAATCCCATACCGAAGGAGAGAGGCACCAATACCTATACAACCCATAACATTCCACGTGCCTGCACCCTTCTCTTTTGAAAGCACGAAGAAGGTACCATGGAATTACCAACCTGTGGCCTATGTGGAAGGAAAACCACTAGCAAAAATTGAACTCAACATCACTAACATTACCGGTGTTGGAGGAATAACCAGAAGTGGTAGAGTCTTCGCTCCGAAAGAACTCGGGAAGACACCAGCCGTACTACCGAGAGAGCCACTCAAAAGGAGCGTGGAAGAGGAGAAGAATCAAGTGGGACCCTCTCAAAAAGCAACACCACAAAAGGAGGCCGAAGAGTTCCTAAGAATAATCCAAAAGAGTGAGTATAAAATCATTGACCAGTTAGGTCAAACTCCCTCCAAAATCTCCATGCTATCCTTACTACTAAGCTCAGAAGCACACCGAGAAGCATTACTGCGGATCCTCAGTGAAGCACATGTCACCAAGGACATTCCTGTGGACCAATTCGACGGGATAGTCGGAAATATTACCTCAAGTAGGTACTTGGGTTTCAACGGCGATGAGCTACCCGACGAGGGGCATATTCATAACCGCGCTTTACATATCTCCGTGAAATGCATGGACCACATCCTCTCTCGAGTGTTAGTGGACACGGGGTCATCATTAAACGTCATGCCCAAGACTACCCTTCTAAAGCTATCATGTGAAGGGACAGTAATGAAGCCCAGCGCCTTGGTGGTAAAAGCTTTCGATGGGTCGAGAAGAGCCGTTGTAGGAGAGATCGACTTACCAGTCCAAATCGGGCCTAAGGTTTTCTCCATAACCTTCCAAGTCATGGATATTAATCCAACTTACAGTTGTCTTCTCGGACGACCATGGATTCATGCTGCCGGAGCCATCACCTCTACCCTACACCAGAAACTTAAGTTCATCATCGATAACCAAATGATTGTAGTTTCCGGGCAAGAGGATATGATGGTAAGCCATCTTTCGTCATTCCGTTATATAGAAACGGACGAAGAAGCTGTGGATGTTCCCTTCCAGTCTTTGGAAGTGGCGAATGTCATGACTTTGAGCTCAAAGCCCAAGAAAGAGGCTAGGACAGCCATGTCATCATGGAGGGCAATAAGAGAAGCCCTAGAAGAAAGCCGACCTACCGGATGGGGCAAGTTAGTGGACATACCGGAGAAGAAAAATCGCTTCGGGTTGGGATATAAAGCAAGGGATCCTCCCCATTTTGGAAACGTTTATCAGTGCGGGATTTATCAATGAAGATCAAGTGGCTCTGCTTGAAGACATGGATGAAGACGTGCCTGATTTGGTGTACCGTTGTGCTTCGGATGAAGCTTTGAACAATTGGAGGGCTATCGCAATTCCCGAGATCATTACCAAGCTCAAGTAATAAACCATGTTTGTTTTTTACTTTTAAAAAAAAATCATTTAGCTCTGCCCAAGGCAAATGATTAGTCGTGTGGGGCCCCCATGTTTTAAAGTTATTTTCAATCATGAATAAAATCACTCTTTTATGTTCATTTGAGTCTCTTTTTTCTTTTTGCATTTGTTTTTAAAAAAAATGTTTTTTTTACAAAAAGCCTAAAAAAAATCATACTCATGCAGATCTACAAATCCACCCTCCAAAAACAACACTGCCTTAATCCCTTATGACTTCGATTTCCCGATTAATCAAACGGAAGATAATGAAGAGGACGATTATGAACCGCCTGAAGAATTGTCCAGACTTGCAAATCAAGGGGATAGGGTAATACAACCCTACCAAGAATCAGTTGAAAAGGTCAACTTGGGGACCGAAGAGGATAAGAAAGAGGTCAAGATAGGAGCCTCCCTGCAAGAGGATGTGAAAGGAAAGTTGGTTAAGCTTCTACAAGAGTATGTGGACGTATTTGCTTGGTCGTATCAAGACATGCCAGGTTTAGACCCTAACATCGTCGTACATAAACTGCCACTCAAGCCAGAATGCCCGCCAGTAAAGCAGAAATTGAGAAGAACTCGACCCGATATGGCTCTCAAGATCAGAGAAGAGGTCAGAAAACAGTTCGATGCCGGCTTTTTAGCCGTAACCAAGTATCTGACATGGGTTGCCAACATCGTGCCAGTTACAAAAAAGGATGGTAAAGTTAGAATGTGTGTGGATTACCGGGACTTGAATAAAGCAAGCCCAAAAGATGATTTCCCGCTACCACATATTGACATATTGGTGGACAACACTGCCCAATTCTCAGTCTTCTCCTTTATGGACGGCTTCTCGGGATATAACCAAATCAAGATGGCTCCAGAAGACATGGAGAAAACCACATTCATCACCCCATGGGGGACTTTCTGCTATAAGGTAATGCCTTTCGGATTAACAAATGCCGGGGCAACATACCAAAGAGCAATGGTAACTCTTTTCCATGACATGATCCATAAGGAAATTGAGGTCTACGTCGACGACATGATTGCCAAATCCCAAACGGAGGAGGATCATCTAGTCCATCTACAAAAGCTTTTCGAACGCCTGAGAAAATTCAAGCTGCGCTTAAATCCTAACAAGTGCACATTTGGTGTTAGATCCGGAAAGTTATTGGGTTTCATTTTCAGCCAAAGGGGTATCGAAGTGGATCCTGACAAGGTAAAGGCTATCCAAGAAATGCCAGCGCCGAATACCGAGAAAGAGGTCCGGGGTTTCTTAGGAAGATTGAACTACATCGCTAGGTTCATCTCACACATGACAGCTACCTGCGAACCAATCTTCAAACTGCTAAGGAAAAACCAAGCCGTTCATTGGAATGAGAATTGCCAAGAGGCGTTTGACAAGATCAAACAATACCTGCAAGAACCACCAATTTTAATACCTCCGGTTCCGGGTAAACCCCTCATCTTATACCTAACCGTACTTGAAGGATCAATGGGTTATGTGTTAGGACAACAAGATGAAACGGGAAGAAAAGAGCACGGAATTTACTACCTAAGCAAGAAGTTTACCGACTGTGAATCAAGGTATACTTCGCTTGAAAAGACTTGCTGCGCTTTAGCATGGGCTGCTCGACGCTTAAGGCAATACATGTTGACCCATACAACTTGGTTGATATCGAAGATGGATCCCATCAAGTACATATTCGAAAAGCCTGCCCTCACAGGGAAGATAGCTCGTTGGCAAATGCTGCTGTCTGAGTACGACATCCAATACGTTGCTCGAAAAGCTATCAAAGGGAGTGTTTTATCCGAGCACCTTGCTCACCAACCATTGGAGGATTATCAACCCATACAATTTGACTTCCCGGATGAAGATGTCGTAGCTTTGAATGACGAAAAGGTCACAAGCGATGATGAAGGGCCAGAACCGAGAGCTCGATGGAAGCTCGCTTTCGACGGCGCCTCAAATGCCATGGGGCACGGGATCGGGGCAGTCTTAATCTCCCCAAGAAATGGATACCAACCCTTCACAGCAAGGTTATGCTTTGACTGCACCAATAATATGGCAGAATATGGAGCATGTATCCTAGGCCTCGAAGCAGCAATTGATCTAAGGATCAAAACCCTTGAAGTATACGGTGACTCAGCCTTAGTCATCTATCAAGTCAAAGGAGAATGGGAAACAAAACATCCCAATTTGATTCCCTACCGAGCCCGGGTTGTAGAATTGATTGAGCATTTTGATGAAATCAACTTCCATCACATACCTCGAGAAGAAAATCAGGTGGCAGATGCTTTGGCTACATTATCATCAATGTACCAAGTAAATTTCTACAACGAGGCGCCAATCATAAAGATGGATCGTAGGGACAAACCGGTTGTATGTGCAGCAGTCGAAGAAGGACTTGACAACAAACCCTGGTTCTACGACATCAAGCGATACCTCGAAGAGCAAGAGTATCCAGAAGATATCTCACAAACCGACAGGAAAACCCTCAGGAGATTGGCATCCCAGTTCTTCCTCAGCGGAAACACCCTCTACAAAAGAAACTATGACCTGGTCTTGCTCAGATGTGTGGATAAACATGAAGCGGACATGCTCGTCAAAGAAATCCACGAGGGATCTTTTGGAACCCATGCCAATGGGCATGCAATGGCAAAGAAAATCCTAAGGGCGGGCTATTATTGGCTAACCATGGAAGCTGACTGTTTCCGCTATGCCAAGACTTGTCACAAATGCCAAATTTACGCCGACAAGGTGCATGTGCCACCAACTCCCCTGAACGTCATGACCTCACCCTGGCCTTTCTCTATGTGGGGCATAGACATGATTAGAATGATCGAGCCCAAGGCTTCAAATGGACATCGCTTCATCCTCGTTGCCATCGACTATTTCAGCAAGTGGGTCGAAGCAGCTTCGTATGCAAACGTAACCAAGCAAGTGGTAGCCCGTTTCATCAAAAAGGAAATCATTTGCCGTTACGGCACTCCCCATAGAATTATCACCGATAATGGGGTAAACATGAACAACAAGACAATGAAGGAGTTGTGCAAAGATTTCAAGATTGAGCACCATAATTCCTCACCTTACCGGCCAAAGATGAACGGTGCGGTAGAAGCAGCCAATAAGAACATAAAGAAAATCATCCAAAAGATGGTGAAAACATATAAAGATTGGCATGAGATGCTTCCCTTTGCGCTACATGGCTACAGAACAGCCATTCGCACTTCAACTGGGGCAACCCCTTTCTCCTTAGTATACGGTATGGAAGCTGTACTTCCCGTTGAGGTTGAAATCCCTTCGTTAAGGGTCTTGATGGAAACCAAGCTAGAAGAAGCTGAATGGGTCCAAACAAGGTTCGACCGACTAAACCTCATAGAGGAAAAGCGTCTGACAGCAATATGTCATGGACAACTCTATCAAAGGAGACTCAAGAGGGCATTCGACAAAAAGGTCCGTCCTCGAGAATTCAAAGAAGGAGACCTAGTGCTCAAGAAGATATTACCTATCCACAAAGATCCCCGAGGGAAGTGGACTCCCAGCTATGAAGGACCGTACGTGGTAACGAAAGCCTTCTCTGGCGGAGCCTTGATCATCACCACTATGGACGGAGAAGAGTTCCCACTCTCAATAAATTCTGATGCAGTCAAGAAGTATTATGCCTAAAAAAAAAAGAAGAAAAAAGCTCGCTAAATCGAAAACCTGAAAGGGCGGTTTAGGCAATAGAGAGCGTCCTGATAGATCGAAAACCTGAAAAGGCGGTCTAGGCAAAAATTAAGGACAACAAAAAAGGAAATACACTCCGATGGACTGAAAACTCGAAGGAGCGGTCCAGGCAAAAGTTAGGGGTTAACAAAAGAAGAAAGGGAAAGACTGCAATATCCAAGGTCCGGACAAGATTCAAGAGGGGAAGAATCGGTCTCGTCATCATCTTCCAAAGAACCTCGAAGTCATAGGGAAAATAGCATGTGTTGTACCAAAACCAACAAATTTCTTTTTTCTTTTTTCTTGTCTTTCTCTACCTTTTTCCTCAGAGGAGTAATCACTTCTCACTTCATGTATTGTTACCCATTCAAGAAGTCAAATCTGCATTGAATAAATTTCCTTCTTATTATTTTTGTGTTCTCATTAGCGCATAAAATTTTGTTTTATTCATGATAAAAATGCATTGAAACATGGGAAATAAAAACGAAAAAAAACTTCCAAAAAAAAAAACAAATGTTGTTTTATTTGAATTTTCGTAAATGTCGAAAGAATTGCGGTAAATCCCCCCAATATTGCACCAAAAGACTCATGCTCTTCAGCAAAGGCAAGTGCATAGCTCACAGCACGTGGAGCGCAAAAATCCCACGAGGAGGAACAGAATTCCCCAGTCAAAACACCCTAAACATCTCTTCCATCAAACAAGGCTGGATATCGATCATGCTTCCAAAATGATCCTTATATCCCCATGAAGCCCAAATTTTATTGACATTCCCCAGGGAGTCTCAACCCAAAAAAAATCCCAATCATCATTGGCAATCACAAACACGAATCCCCAGAAAAAGCCCAACCATGCTTGGCATCTACTTACATCCAAATACAATTTCACCCAAAGACCGACTTAGCTCGGCACCCAATCATCATCCCACATATCCATATCATTCATAATTCATACATGCATATCCAAATCATTCATACATGCATATCCAAATCAGTCAAGATACATGCATCTCATATTCATGTCATGCATTCTCAACCAATATTCTCCAGTGAGTATCACATATTCACCAACATCCATCAATCATCTCTAGTGTTCCCCAGTGGACCCATTCCAGAGCTTCCCCAGTAAGTTCTCTTAGAATAACCCTGGCGGTTTTCTTCCCAACCTTATCACATCCCCGAGTGACCTACTCACGGCCATTAGGATGCCCCAGCTGAGTTTTCCCAAAACAAAATTTAGATTGAGTTTACCTCATATCATACCATATTGCATAACATATTGCATAAAACAACATGAAGCATGTCATGCATCATACAATCATGTTTCCCTTTTCAACAATCTAAGTACTAGCCACGCCTAGAGACGATTACACTACCCCCATAGCGGTAGGTCTTATTTCCCCAGTTAAGTCTAAAGCACCTATTCAGGCGGCGACTTTTTCAGATCCAATCACCTGATTAGGTGACGATCATGTCAGATTGAAATCACCTATTTAGGTGACAATCTTTTTACCTTGCGAGCGTTCATACACGTCTCGAAGATTAAGGCCACCTGTTTAGGTGACGATCCTTTATCTTTGTCCGATCAGATCACCTGTTTAGGTGACAATCTTTTTACCTTTCGAGCGTTCATACACGTCTCGAAGATTAAGGCCACCTGTTTAGGTGACGATCCTTTATCTTTTTCATATTAAGGCCACCTGTTTAGGTGACGATCCTTTATCTTTTCCAGATTTAGGCCACCTGTTTAGGTGACGATCCTTTATCTTTTCCAGATTTAGGCCACCTGTTTAGCTGACGATCCTTTATCTTTTCCAGATTTAGGCCACCTGTTTAGGTGACGATCCTTTATCTTTTCCAGATTAAGGCCACCTGTTTAGGTGACGATCCTTTATCTTTGTCCGATCAAACCCCCTGTTTAGGTGGCGATCTTTTACCTTTCGAGCGTTCATACACGTCTCGCAAGTCTTTAACCTTTCGAGCGTTCATACACGTCTCGCAAGTCTTTTACCTTTCGAGCGTTCATACACGTCTCGCAAGTCTTTTAACCTTTCGAGCGTTCATACACGTCTCGCAAGTCTTTTACCTTTCGAGCGTTCATACACGTCTCGCAAGTCTTTTACCTTTCGAGCGTTCATACACGTCTCGCAAGTCTTTTAACCTTTCGAGCGTTCATACACGTCTCACAAGCCTTTTAACCTTTCGAGCGTTCATACACGTCTCGCAGTCTTTTACCTTTCGAGCGTTCATACACGTCTCGCAGTCTTTTTTACTTTTCGAGCGTTCATACACGTCTCGCAGATTGAAATCACCTGATTAGGTGACAATCTTTTTCTCTTCAGATCAAATCACCTAACCTTTCGAGCGTTCATACACGTCTCAGATGTTTAGATGACGATCTTTTACCCTGCGTTTACTTTTTCTACAATCTTTTCGTACCGCGAAGGACAAAATTCGGGTCCTTCTTTTACTTAATTGATCTTCGCAAAGAGTTCATGAGATGCCCTTGGCACTCACACACTCTATACAAAGACACAATTAAGTAGGGGCAGCTGTAGTACCCCGATTTTGTCCTAAGCCTTTTCAAAACAATTTACAAAAATCAAAAAAAGAGGAGAAAAGTCAAAGTCAACAAAAGTCAACCAAAAAAGTCAACATTTCAAAAATGGTGACTTCGCAGTGCGAAGTATGCGAATTTTTTGCAGATTTTTGGTTTCTTTGATTTTAATTCCAGTTTTTGTTACATATTATTTTCATTATTATTTTCATCATCATTCATGGCCAATTGGGCTCAGCAAAGCCAGAATTGAAGGACTTGCCATTAATGCCAAGGAAAGAAGCTTTTTCTTCCAACCTAGCATGTGCCAAGCAAGTTGGCTTGCCATTGGGCAGCTCTTGTCCCTCCCAAGTGACCTGCTTCTGACCCTAAGGTTGCCAGCCACCAGCTTGTGGACTTTCTTCCTGCTTTCTCCCCCCAAAACCAGTCAAACCCAGCTGGTTTTCACTTGCAAAAAGTCATGATTGCTGCCCTGTTTTTCAGCAGCTTTTCTTCCTCCTCACACCAGCCCACATGTTGCCTTTTGTTTCCCCCAACCTCTGCACATCACAATGCACGTTTTTATTGCTTAACCATTAAGATTGCAAGGATCAATCCCCAAGCACAACCAATTGCAAACCAGCCCTGCTTCATCATCATTTCTATCCAAAAACCATTGAATTAGTGGCTGGATTTGGCTAAGTCTTGACCCTTAGCACAAGGCAAGGTTACCTCTTCACTTTTGCATTGAATGCAAAGTGATTTAGCCTGATCCTAGCCCTCAAATCAGCTGGATTTTGGGGATTTCTAATGATGAAATTGATTTGGTTTTGGGCCTATAAATAGGAAGCAATGCACAAGGCAAAAAACACTACTCATTTCAACACTTTTGATACACTTGCTTACACTTACAAACAACCAAAAAAACCAGCATTTGAAACACTTGAAACAGCACCAAACACTAGCAAAAAACCAATTCCAACACAAATCTTTACACAAGTTCATTGCTCCAAATCAACAACATTCAAAACCTTGCAAGCCTTCAACAATCCAAGTTCATTTCACTCCCTTTGCAGCAGGAGCTTTGCTAAGGATTTCTGTAAGTGAATTAAGTCCTTATCTTTCACTTGTAGTTGTGCTTGCATATCAATTTTGTTCAAAACCTTTTTGCTCTAAAAAACCCCTTTTGAATTTCAAAAGAAATCCCAAGGTTTGCAAAACATCCAAACTGGTTTGTCCAGCTCTTTTCATTGCAAAACTCAAAGCTTTTCACTCTCCTAAAAGGTTCTGAGTTTGTTCAGAAGTTGTTTCTGAACAACAGTTCAGAAACAGCTTCTGAACCCAAAATTTCGCATTGTTCGCAGTGCGAAGTCATGGTCGCAGTGCGACCATGACAGAACTCAGAATCTGTGTTTAGGTTCCCAAACAGCCAATTTTTGAGGTTCTAGCCCAAGAACTCAGAACCTAAGAGGTTTAAAACTCATTTTACCCAAACCTTATCAAGGATTTAGCATAATTTTGAAGGATTCGCAAGTTCGAGCCACTTTGTTGGATAACTTGCAAAACAAGTTATGTCTACAAACTTTCAAAACAACTTGAGCAAATAAGCTATGTTCATCAACTTTCAAAACCAAACATGAACAAAAACATTGTTCATGATTTTCAAACCAAATGTGAACTTAAGCCGAATTTGTTCGCTTTTCAAAACCGTTTGCGAAATGAGCCGAACTTATGCGTTTTTTCACAAAATTGGTAAAACCTCTTCATTTTGAGTTCCAAACCAAGTGTTTTGATAAACTTTGGGATTTCTAAGAAATTCAACCAAAAACTTGAATGAAAAAGGGATGGTTTGACGTATGTCTCTCCATTTCCCCGATTGAACGAATGCGTGACGTATGTCTCGTCGTTCGGACAATCGTCATTCCATAGCTTGTTCTTGAGTTTCAATAGCTTAAACAACAAGTGATGTTCATGATTTTCAATAAACTCGAACAACAAATTTGTTCGTGATTTCTTCTTTACAACTTTCCTTTTAAAGTGTTTTGGTTCCCTTTGAGATTCCTTAGAGTTCCAACAAAACCAAACTTGAATGAAACGGGAATGGCTTGACGTATGTCTCCCCAAACCTCGGTTGCACGAATGCGTGACGTATGTCTCGTCGCTCGGGCAATCGTCATTCCACCTTTGACGCGTCTAGCACGCTCAACCTTCCCTTGGCCCCTTTGTGGCCATTTTTAACCTTTTCTTCGCCCATGTGGTCAATCCGAACCTTTTTACGCCTCCGTGCGTTTATCTTCAAACTTTTTACGCCTCCGTGCGTCTGTCTTTATCTTTAAAAACATTTACGCCTTGTGCGAGTTTATCGCCTTAATGTGCGTCCGTCTTTTTGACATTTAAACCTTTTACGCGTTCGTGCGTTTTAAAACCTTTGTTCACGTCCGAGTGCAAATCCTTTTATCAAATCATTTACCTTTATGCATTGTCGTCAATGGCAAGTTCGGCAACAACCCGAACAGTTGACATTTACTTTCATTCCTTTCTTTTCTTTTTTTCAAACTTTTTTCGCTCGGACGCGATCAAATCTTTTTTAATTAAAACGAACCAACATACAAATTTTTTCAACCAAAGAACTACGTACGCTTTGAATTCTCCGACTACCGGGAGATACGTAGGAGCAAGATCGACATCTTGTCAAGCACATTAATAAATTTTTTTTCTTTTTTCCCTTTCGTTTGTTTTTATCTCTTTTTCCTTTATATCATATTTTCTTTTTTTCCCTTTTTATATGTTTAAACACGCAAGTAAAACTTTGAAACATTTTAAGCCTAAGCCGACTAAGAGGTTCCCGTTGAGTACAACGGATGTGAGGGGTGCTAATACCTTCCCCTTGCATAATTGACTCTCGAACCTAAAATCTCTTTTTCAAGGTAATTTCGAACTTTTTTCCTTTTCTCCCCGAAAAGTTAAAAGTTCAGTCGTGACTTAACATTAGTGATTCAACGATTCCCAATAGCTTGATATCCGAAATTCGACGCGACACCTCATATTTAAATCTCGTTGATCAAACAAATACTTCAAACTTTTGTGATCACTAAACAAATCAAACTGCGCACCATACAAATGATGTCTCCATATCTTCAATGCAAAAACTATGGCTGCTAACTCAAGGTCATGGGTGGGGTAATTCTCTTCATGAGTCTTGAGCTGTCTAGACGCATAAGCTATCACATTTTCTCCTTGCATAAAAACACTGCCCAGTCCTTTAGAGGATGCATCGCAGAAAACGGTGTATCTCCTTTCAGGATCTGGTATTGCCAACACGGGTGCTTTAGTTAATTTCTTATTTAAAACTCTGAAGCTCTCTTCACATTCTTCGTCCCAAATAAAGGGCACATTCTTCCTGGTGAGGCGTGACAGGGGTAAAGCAATCTGGGAAAACTTCATAATAAACCTTCGGTAATAACCTGCCAAGCCTAAGAAACTTATGACTTCAGCCACATTCTTGGGTCTTTCCCAACTGAGTACAGCTTCAACTTTGGAGGGATCAACGGCTACTCCTCCTTGAGAAATAACGTGACCCAGAAACTTAATCTCGGATAGCCAGAATTCACACTTGCTAAATTTTGCATACAACTGTTTGTCTCTAAGGACATCCAATACAATTCTCAAATGTTGAGCATGCTCCTGAGGATCCTTAGAATAGATCAAGATGTCATCTATGAAAATCACCACAAATTGATCGAGATAAGGCTGAAATATCCTGTTCATATAATCCATAAATACTGCTGGAGCATTAGTTACACCGAAAGGCATAACTAGAAATTCATAGTGCCCATAACGCGTTCGAAACGCCGTTTTAGACACATCTGAAGATTTAATACGAATTTGATGATAACCTGATCGAAGATCAATCTTAGAAAATACCGTTGCTCCCTTGAGCTGATCTAGGAGATCATCAATCCTTGGAAGAGGATATTTGTTCTTGATAGTCACTTTATTCAGTTGGCGGTAGTCTATGCACAACCTCATGCTTCCATCTTTCTTCTTGACTAACAGAACTGGAGCACCCCAATGTGACACACTGGGTCTGATAAAATGCTTCTGGATTAACTCCTCGAGTTGATATTTCAGCTCCTTGAGCTCTGTAGGTGACATTCTGTACAGTGCCACGGATACTGGCTCCGCTCCTGGAATTAAATCAATTGAAAACTCCACCTCACGCTCTGAAGGAAAACAATTTACTTCCGAAGGGAAAACATCTAAGTACTCATTCACAACAGGAATATCACTGGGACTTAACTCTGATTCTGAAGCCACAGTGAGCATAACATAGAATCCCTTATCTTGAGCACAAATGAATTGAATTAACTGATGGGTGCGGTTAATCAATTCAGACAGAGCCACACCTTCCGTCGTATCACTGGTCGGCATATAAATACTCTTTTCAGAACATCCAATGTATACATGGTTTGCAGAGAGCCAATCCATGCCTAAGATCACATCAAGTTGTTCCATCGGGAGACATACTAAATCAACATAATAAGTCTTGCTAGACACAATGATAGGACAGTTCTCACAAACATAGCTTGCTTCAATTCCGCCTTCAGTAGCGGTAGATACTAACATAGGAGGATTCAACAGAGACAAAGGTAATTGCAGCGTTTCAACATATTTATATGAAATAAAAGAACAAGTAGCGCCACAATCAAAAAGAACTTTTACTGGGTATGTACCAAGATAACACATACCGGCAATCAAATCTTCATTGGCCAGAGCCTTTGCGCCATCCAGGGAGTACACCCTGCCCTTACTGGTGGTAGTTCCTTCAGCTGGTCCTTTACCTCGCCTATTTGGACATTCATGTGTGAAGTGCCCAGGTTGCTTGCACCCATAACAGACACCGATACCTATCATACACTCTCCTTTATGAGACTTCCCACACTTCCTGCAAGCAGGAAAAGTTGAGACCGAACCAGATTGCTTTCCTCTTTGTGGAGATCCTTTTGGCTTAAGCTTGTCATGATACTTATCTGACATTCTACTCTTCTTTCTTTCAAAAGCTGCTGATCTTTCCTTCGAGGTCTTGGCAAGTCCTGCTTCAACCACCAAACTATCATGCACCAGCTCATCGTAACTTGCAGTTCTCTGAAGACTAACTGCTGTGTCGATTTCACCTCTTAAACCTCTCTTGTACTGATTCATCTTCCAGACTTCATTCTCCTCATACTCATTGTGTGTGGAATAGTAGGACAGCTCTTCAAACTTCTTGGTGAATTCAGCAACTGACATACTACCCTGTTTCAACTCCAGGGACTCTTGCTCCTTCTTTACCTTGTAAGACAAAGGTAAATATTTTTCCAACTTCACTTCTTTAAAGTTCAACCAGTTTACTTCTACACCATTAGCTTCCATCCTGCGCTGAGCAGATTCCCGCCAATCTTCTGCTGCGCCTCTGAGTTGATTTGTGGCATAAACCACTTTATCTTCTTCTGAACACTCAGCCATTCTAAAAATCTTTTCCATCTGCTTAATCCACTTCTTAGCTTCCTGAGGTTCACCTTCTCCATTGAACTCCGGAGGGTGATGCCTATTATATTCCTGGAACACGGGGTTACCAATAACAGGAGGAGGTGGTGGCTGTGGATGGATACCTTGCCCTTGGTTCATCATCTCCATCCATTGCTGTTGGGCTTGAGCCTGTTGCTGAGCTTGTTGTTGCATCATCAGCATCATTTGCTGATACTGTAATGCATTCTGAGCTTCAGGCCTGTTGTTGTTGTATCATTTGTTCCCACGAGTTCATACTGGGTCCTCCACTTTCATCACTGGCTTGATTAGCACGAGGTCTACCGGGTCCTCTTCTTCTCCCAGACATCTTATCCTAGCTGTCATATACAAGTCAAAGTGATCAGTTTTAACTGAATATAACATTTAGAATAATGTCCTGGATCCAAGAGGTCCACAACTTGGATTGTACTTTAATGACCCAAGGCACGGTCTGAATCGACCTGCTCTGATACCAAATTGTAACACCCATATAGAGATTGCCTAGGATCTCTTACGAGTATTAAAATTTCGTACTGGATACATTAAATACAATACAGAAAAGTTGGCTTAATATTAATACAATACATGAGTTCTGATACAATCTGAAAGTCTGATACATAACATTCTCAATAATACACATCATGTACAATTATCCATGTAAATAAAAGCTGCGCGATCAGTCCATAGCTCTCTCTTTACCTTTACGTCGTGCTTCCTGCTGAGAACCTGCACCAGAAGGAAAGGGATGAGACATAATGTCTCAGTGAGCTCCTACCCTACCAACTGTTGGCAACCACGGGGGTAACCTAGGGTCGCCGTGCCTACACTTGGCAATCCTGGGGAAGACTACGATCGCCATCATTCTTTACTTATTTCGCGATCGAGGGGAAACCTACGATCGCATCTTGTCTCAAGCATTCTCATCATATGCTAACTTAATTTATCTTGTACTTAGTGGTCAAGGGGAAACATCTTATGATCACTTCTGAATTCACTAGGAACTAATTGTCCTACTTTCTCAATACATATATAAATAAACTTATTCATCTCCTCATATCTTAAGTTAGAAGTTAGCGTTGAACAAACAATATTTATCTGAGTTCATTTTACGGAGTGCATCCGGGTGGAGTAACCCCGAAGTACATCTCCCTTCTTACCGGTGAAAATTCCTATCATATCAGGCTAACACCGGACTCCTCTTATCTTGTGTGGCTGCTCTCGCGAGAGGTAACTTCACCGTCCCAGCTGCCATTTAAGGCGGTAACTTCACGGGGACCCCCTGTATACTAACTAACGAGCAGACAGGAGACACATTAACTTTATAGACTTGGATGTGTAGCTGCCCTCACGAGCGGTAACTTCACCGTTCCGGCTGCCATTTAAGGCGGTAACTTCATAGGAACCCCTCGTATACTAACTAGCGAGCATACGAGAGACACATCAAGCCCATCTTATAATTAATTCTCATTCTTCTAAATAGTATGTCATAAATACTTAACCTATAAAGGTTCATAACTTTGGATATGGTACATTCTCGTACTTAATACATGAAGAGTATCCTCTATAATTCATTAACCTATCAAGGTTCTTGACTCATCGTTCTCATGAGCCATTCCTAGGGCTTACTTAAGTTTTTAACTTTAATTCATGAATTTCCAAGCCTTGCACAATCTTTGCTCATACGATTTCTCAACCAATGGAAGCCTTTAGAATGGACTAAAATGGTGGTTTATGTTTCTAAAATGTATTAGGAGAAAACATTTGCAAAAAGCCATACCCGCGCGCTCCAGGACCCCCAGAACAGCCCAACTGAGTGGTGCTGTTCTGGCTTGGTCGCTACAAGCGCCAAGCTGGTCGCTACAAGCTCTAGTAGGCAGAGCTTGGTCGCTACAAGCGCCAAGCTGGTCGCTACTAGCGACAGTAGGCAGGGAAAAACCCTGTCTGGTCGCTACAAGCGACGGCTGGTCGCTGCAGCGACCATGACAGTACCAGTCATGTATAAAATGCATTTTTCCACCATTTTTGCCCATTCAAGGATACCCAAGCTTCCTAAACATGCTAGAAATGATTTTCCTTCATAAAATAACAATTATAAACATATATAAGCAAGGATTTAGCAAGCAAGGAATTAGGGTAAAACTCTATAACTTTACTTAAGTTGTAAAACACATATAATACTCCCTAGGAGGGTTCTAAAACCCAAGATGAGCTTACCTAAACCTTAATTGGTGCTGGTTATGCTTGATTATAGAAACCCTAGCTTTTTCCTTTCCTTGTTTCTTCCTTGTTCCTTCTCTATTTGTTCTAATTTCCTCAAAACCCACTTGCTAGCAACTTCACAAGGATTTGGGTGAAAGCTTGATGAATTGGAGTGAGAGTAAGGGGGCGTGAGAGTGAGAGGATGAAGGAGAGAGGGCTGGTTTTGGGAGAGTAGAAGAGAAGAATGAAGATAATGAGAAATATCTTCCCCCTTTTCTATATAAAATGTTCCTCCCTTTTTAAATAATCACAATATTGCCATTGCCACTTATTTTCAAGTTTTCCATGCTTCTTAATAGCTTCTAACACTGATAACTGATACTTATAAGCGGGATATTACAATCTACCCCCTTAAAGAAATTTCGTCCTCGAAATTTAGAATTTACCTGAAAATAGATGCGGATAATTCTCTTGCATCTCTGACTCTAGCTCCCACGTTGCTTCGCCGTCAGGAGAACCTTTCCAGACAACCTTAACAATTGGAATCTCTTTGTTCCTCAAGGACTTAACATCACGATCAATAATTCGATCTGGTTCAGGTTGAAAGGTTAAATCTGATCTCAAGTCAATACTGTCCAACTCTACGGGTTGAAAAGGATCGGGAATGAATTTCCTCAGTTGAGAGACGTGGAAGACATCATGCAATCCTGACATGGCCGGGGGCAGTGCTAACTGATAAGCTGTCGGACCGACACGTCTAAGTATCTGAAATGGTCCCACATATCTTGGACACAGTTTCTTGGTTCTAAAAGCTCCTCTTAACCCCAACTTGGGTGTGACTTTGAGAAATACGTGATCTCCCACTTCAAATTCTAAAGGCCTTCGCCTTTTGTCTGCATAACTTTTCTGGCGACTTTGGGCTATTCTCATCTTATCCTGAATGGATTTAATCTTTAGAGTTGTCTCCTGAATTACTTCTGGACCCAAAATGCTCTTATCTCCGACCTCAGCCCAACAAAGTGGGGTTCTACACTTCCTACCATACAAAGCTTCATACGGTGCCATTCCAATACTAGAATGGTAACTGTTGTTGTAAGAGAATTCAATCATAACTTCCTCCATCTTCTAGGATACACGCACGTAGCATATCCTCTAATGTCTGAATAGTTCTCTCTGATTGTCCATCTGTTTGAGGATGATGGGACGTGCTCATCTTTAATCTTGTTCCTAAAGCTTTCTGAAAAGCTTTCGAAAAGTGGGATGTAAAAATCGGATCTCTATCAGACACAATACTAACAGGAACACCATGGAGTTTCACAATCTCTGAGATAAACAATTCTGCATACTGAGAGGCTCGGTAAGTAGTCTTAACCGACAAGAAATGAGCTGACTTGGTTAACCGGTCCACTATTACCCAAATGGAGTCATGTCCTCGCTGTGTTCGAGGCAATCCACTTACAAAATCCATGGTTATCTCTTCCCATTTCCATTGAGGAATTTCCAAAGGTACTAACATTCTTGCAGGCCTTTGATGTTCAATCTTCACCTGCTGACACACAATGCATCGCGACACAAATTCCGCAATATCCCTTTTCATGCTAGGCCACCAATAATCTTTATTCAAATCTTGATACATCTTGGT
This sequence comes from Medicago ruthenica, assembly GCA_018208015.1. Taxonomy (NCBI): domain Eukaryota; kingdom Viridiplantae; phylum Streptophyta; class Magnoliopsida; order Fabales; family Fabaceae; genus Medicago; species Medicago ruthenica. Next base: position 23,224,902 of record CM031373.1, read on the forward strand.
GGTACCTGGATGAATACTAAAACTGCTCTTGTGTGCCTCCTCTAAGATCAACCTTTTCAACTCCGCATTATTCGGAACATAAATTCTTCCTTCAAACAGTAACGTTCCATCATGTGCTAAAGAAAACTCCGGTTGGCCAATTTTCCTTTGAAGATCCATATCCATAGTTTGCGCTTGAGCAATCCGAGGTCGTAGATCGCATGAAATCTCTAACTTGTTCAACAAGATGCCACCATCCAATTCGGTAACATGGAGGTTAAGATCTCTAAACTTTTCATATAATCCACATGTATGCATCATCACCTCAGCTTTAACTAAAGCCTTTCGGCTCAAAGCATCCGCTACTACATTTGCTTTTCCTGGGTGGTACTTCAGATCAAAATCAAAATCCTTCAAGTATTCCATCCATCGCCTTTGCCTCATGTCATACCCCATTTTTTGACTCATATTTTTCTCTGTTTTATCTTTTATTATTTCATCACTTATTATTATCTTTTTATTATTTCATTCTTGTCATAGAATTTTTATTTGCATTTATCACCATTTGCATTACTATTAATAGTATCATCATCCTTATTATTAATATTATTGTTATTCCATTTTCATTAATAATATCATTATTATCTTTTACTATTATTAAGGTTTTATTAATTAATATTATTAAGCTTTTCATCTTTTTTATTATTATTATCATCATTTTCATTCTCATTACTATTTTTTATTTTCATTATCATTTTCATTACTATTATTGCCATTATCCTTATTATTATTATTGTTATTGTTATTATTTTTCATTTTTACCTTTTATTTTATTTTAAAATACAAAAAATCAAAAAAGGGGAGTTCGCAGTGCGAAGTGAGCTTCGCACTGCGACCTCTGCGATTTTTTCTGCAGAATTCTATTTCTTGATTTATCCTTTTTGTTTTCATTTACAGTTGTTATTATTAGTATTATTATCTTTGTTATTGCTATTTGTGACTGAAATGATGCAGCAAAGCAAGAATCAAAGTGTGACATTAAAGGTAAAAGGAAAGAAGGATTTTCTTCCAACCTAACATGTGCTCAATCAAATTGGCTGCCCTTGGTCAGCTCTTGTCCCTCCCAATTGACCTATCATCCAACCTGAGCTTGCCAGCCAGCTACTTGATCCCTTTCCTTCCCTTTTTCTCCACCAAAACCAGTCAAACACAAGTGGTTTTTGCTTGCAAAAAGCTGTTTGTGCTGCCCTGCTTTGAGCTGGATTTCTCCTCCCACACACCAGCCCACATGCTCATTTTGCTTCCCCCAATCTCCCTGTACATGGCAGTACACGTTTTCATTGCTTGGCCTTCCAAGATTGCAAGGATTGATCCCAAGAATCACACAATTTCAAGCTGCCCTGTTTTTCAGTTTTTTCCATCATTACCTTCTAGAATCAGCTGGATTTTGTGGCTGAAATCAGTTAAGGTCTTGACCCTTGGCACAAGGCAAGTAACTTCTATCCTTTAGCATTTAATGCAAAGCCATTTAGCCTGGAGTTAGCCCACAAACCAGCTAGGATCTAGAGATTTGCCATCATTGCATTAGATTGCATTTTTGGCCTATAAAAGGGAATGCAAGGCACAAGGATTTAACAGATTGGAAGAGAGGGATTCACACACTAAATACACACACAATACACACGAAATCCACACCAAAATCCCTCACATTGCAGCATCAAAATAGTTCATACACAAACCAAAGCAAGTTGGAGTTCATTGTCCATAACCTCTAACCAATCAAGCAAGCTACTACCAGCCTCTTGCACAAGCATTGCCAGGAGTTCTGTAAGTCTTCTATAGCCCTTATCTTTCATTTTGATTGCTGTTTGCATCTCTTGCTTTGTCCAATTTTGTTTTGTGCACAAAAACCCCTTTTAAAACTCAAAAGGGATCTCAAAGGGGTCAAGCCTTAAAACTGAGTTTTTACACTCCTTTTTTTCAATTTTTGCAAAGCTTTTTAACCTCCTTTAGGTTCTGAAGCTTGCTTAGAAGCAGTTTCTGAACTTCTGTTTAGAAACAGCTTCTGAGTTCAAAATTTCGTATACTTCGCAGAGCAAAGTATCGTTCGCACTGCGAACACATCAGAGCCTGACTTCGCAGAGCCAAGTTCTGGTTGCTCTGCGAAGTATGTAAAATTCAGAACATGAATCAGGCATCCAAATGCCAAATTTTTGGGGTTCCAGCCCTTGATTCAGAACCTAAAGAGGGTAAAAAATCATTTTTGTTCAAACCATATCCAAAATCATGCACAACTTTGGAGATCTTACAAGTTCGTGCATTTAAATTTGAGTAACTTGTGAAACAAGTTATGTCCTTAATTTTCAAAATCAAGCTTAAGCAATAAGCTAAGTTCGTTTATTTTCCAAGCCAAACTTGAACAACCATGTTGTTCATGATTTTCAATGCAAACACAAACTTGAGCCGAGCTTGCTCATTCTTTTAAGAATCAAATTCAAATCAAGCCGAACTTGTGCGCTTTCCAAATTTGTGCATGTTTTATGATTTTGTTCATCGTTTAAACTTGAACTACGCTTGTTCTTGAGTTTCAATAGCTTAAGCAACAAGTGATGTTCATGATTTTCAATAAACTCGAACAACAAATTTGTTCGTGATTTCTTCTTTACAACTTTCCTTTTAAAGTGTTTTGGTTCCCTTTGAGATTCCTTAGAGTTCCAACAAAACCAAACATGAATGAAACGGGAATGGCTTGACGTATGTCTCCCCAAACCTCGGTTGCACGAATGCGTGACGTATGTCTCGTCGCTCGGGCAATCGTCATTCCACCTTTGACGCGTCTAGCACGCTCAACCTTCCCTTGGCCCCCTTGTGGCCATTTTTAACTTTTTCTTCGCCCACGTGGTCAATCCGAACCATTTTACGCCTCCGTGCGTTTATCTTCAAACTTTTTACGCCTCCGTGCGTCTGTCTTTATCTTTAAAAACATTTACGCCTTGTGCGAGTTTATCGCCTTAATGTGCGTCCGTCTTTTTGACATTTAAACCTTTTACGCGTTCGTGCGTTTTAAAACCTTTGTTCACGTCCGAGTGCAAATCCTTTTATCAAATCATTTACCTTTATGCATTGTCGTCAATGGCAAGTTCGGCAACAACCCGAACAGTTGACATTTACTTTCATTCCTTTCTTTTCTTTTTTTCAAACTTTTTTCGCTCGGACGAGAACAAATCTTTTTTAATTAAAACGAACCAACATACAAATTTTTTCAACCAAAGAACTACGTACGCTTTGAATTCTCCGACTACCGGGAGATAAGTAGGAGCAAGATCGACATCTTGTCAAGCACATTAATAAAAAAAATTTCTTTTTTCCCTTTCGTTTGTTTTTATCTCTTTTTCCTTTATATCATATTTTCTTTTTTTCCCTTTTTATATATTTAAACACGCAAGTAAAACTTTGAAACATTTTAAGCCTAAGCCGACTAAGAGGTTCTCGTTGAGTACAACGGATGTGAGGGGTGCTAATACCTTCCCCTTGCATAATCGACTCTCGAACCTAAAATCTCTTTTTCAAGGTAATTTCGAACTTTTTTCCTTTTCTCCCCGAAAAATTAAAAGTTCAGTCGTGACTTAACATTAGTGATTCAACGATTCCCAATAGCTTGATATCCGAAATTCGACGCGACACCTCATATTTAAATCTCGTTGATCAAACAAATACTTCAAACTTTTGTGATCACTAAACAAATCAAACTGCGCACCATACAAATGATGTCTCCATATCTTCAATGCAAAAACTATGGCTGCTAACTCAAGGTCATGGGTGGGGTAATTCTCTTCATGAGTCTTGAGCTGTCTAGACGCATAAGCTATCACATTTTCTCCTTGCATAAGAACACTGCCCAGTCCTTTAGAGGATGCATCGCAGAAAACGGTGTATCTCCTTTCAGGATCTGGTATTGCCAACACGGGTGCTTTAGTTAATTTCTTCTTTAAAACTCTGAAGCTCTCTTCACATTCTTCGTCCCAAATAAAGGGCACATTCTTCCTGGTGAGGCGTGACAGGGGTAAAGCAATCTGGGAAAACTTCATAATAAACCTTCGGTAATAACCTGCCAAGCCTAAGAAACTTCTGACTTCTGCCACATTCTTGGGTCTTTCCCAACTGAGTACAGCTTCAACTTTGGAGGGATCAACGGCTACTCCTCCTTGAGAAATAACGTGACCCAGAAACTTAATCTCGGATAGCCAGAATTCACACTTGCTAAATTTTGCATACAACTGTTTGTCTCTAAGGACATCCAATACAATTCTCAAATGCTGAGCATACTCCTGAGGATCCTTAGAATAGATCAAGATGTCATCTATGAAAATCACCACAAATTGATCGAGATAAGGCTGAAATATCCTGTTCATATAATCCATAAATACTGCTGGAGCATTAGATACACCGAAAGGCATAACCAGAAATTCATAGTGCCCATAACGCGTTCGAAACGCCGTTTTAGACACATCTGAAGATTTAATACGAATTTGATGATAACCTGATCGAAGATCAATCTTAGAAAATACCGTTGCTCCCTTGAGCTGATCTAGGAGATCATTAATCCTTGGAAGAGGATATTTGTTCTTGATAGTCACTTTATTCAGTTGGCGGTAGTCTATGCACAACCTCATGCTTCCATCTTTCTTCTTGACTAACAGAACTGGAGCACCCCAAGGTGACACACTGGGTCTGATAAAATGCTTCTGGATTAACTCCTCGAGTTGAGATTTCAGCTCCTTGAGCTCTGTAGGTGACATTCTGTACAGTGCCACGGATACTGGCTCCGCTCCTGGAATTAAATCAATTGAAAACTCCACCTCACGCTCTGAAGGAAAACAATTTACTTCCGAAGGGAAAACATCTAAGTACTCATTCACAACAGGAATATCACTGGGACTTAACTCTGATTCTGAAGCCACAGTGAGCATAACATAGAATCCCTTATCTTGAGCACAAATGAATTGAATTAACTGATGGGTGCGGTTAATCAATTCAGACAGAGCCACACCTTCCGTCGTATCACTGGTCGGCATATAAATACTCTTTTCAGAACATCCAATGTATACATGGTTTGCAGAGAGCCAATCCATGCCTAAGATCACATCAAGTTGCTCCATCGGGAGACATACTAAATCAACATAATAAGTCTTGCTAGACACAATGATAGGACAGTTCTCACAAACATAGCTTGCTTCAATTCCGCCTTCAGTAGCGGTAGATACTAACATAGGAGGATTCAACAGAGACAAAGGTAATTGCAGCGTTTCAACACATTTATATGAAATAAAAGAACAAGTAGCGCCACAATCAAAAAGAACTTTTACTGGGTATGTACCAAGATAACACATACCGGCAATCAAATCTTCATTGGCCAGAGCCTTTGCGCCATCCAGGGAGTACACCCTGCCCTTACTGGTGGTAGTTCCTTCAGCTGGTCCTTTACCTCGCCTATTTGGACATTCATGTGTGAAGTGCCCAGGTTGCTTGCACCCATAGCAGACACCCATACCTATCATACACTCTCCTTTGTGAGACTTCCCACACTTCCTGCAAGCAGGAAAAGTTGAGATCGAACCAGATTGCTTTCCTCTTTGTGGAGATCCTTTTGGCTTAAGCTTGTCATGATACTTATCTGACATTCTACTCTTCTTTCTTTCAAAAGCTGCTGATCTTTCCTTCGAGGTCTTGGCAAGTCCTGCTTCAACCACCAAACTATCATGCACCAGCTCATCGTAACTTGCAGTTCTCTGAAGACTAACTGCTGTGTCGATTTCACCTCTTAAACCTCTCTTGTACTGATTCATCTTCCAGACTTCATTCTCCTCATACTCATTGTGTGTGGAATAGTAGGACAGCTCTTCAAACTTCTTGGTGAATTCAGCAACTGACATACTACCCTGTTTCAACTCCAGGAACTCTTGCTCCTTCTTTACCTTGTAAGACAAAGGTAAATATTTTTCCAACATCACTTCTTTAAAGTTCAACCAGTTTACTTCTACACCATTAGCTTCCATCCTGCGCTGAGCAGATTCCCACCAATCTTCTGCTGCGCCTCTGAGTTGATTTGTGGCATAAACCACTTTATCTTCTTCTGAACACTCAGCCATTCTAAAAATCTTTTCCATCTGCTTAATCCACTTCCTAGCTTCCTGAGGTTCACCTTCTCTGTTGAGTATTTTGGTGTTGGCTGCATGTTTTGGCAAAACCAAGGTAATGAATAGAAGCATCTCCATGATTAGAACATTTCTTCAGTTGCAAGAAATTTCATTTGAAGCTGTTCAGAAGCTCAAAATGACTTCAGAAGCTGAATGCTTCATCAGAAGTACTGTAGCACTTCAGAAGCTGATTCAGGTTCTGATGGACGCGTTGACTTTTGTTGACTACATCAGAAGCTGATATTTTCAAGTTGTTTTTATGTGAATCTTGGTGAAAATTGGCAAGGATTTGTTCCAGGATTATTGCTTCTAGAATGCTGATTTATTTGAAGAAGATTTAATGAAGATTTGGTATTAAATTATGAAGCTCGTATTATTTCTGCAGAATCTTTAAAAGATATATTTCTGTTGTATTTGTTTCCTCATTGGATCACTCATAAATTAGAAACAAATCAATTTTAGAAGATTGGCTACAGAATTAAGAAGAGTTACTGAAGGCTATATAAGGAGAAGGGCTGCTGCTATTCAACTTACGAATTCATAGAGTTTAAGATCAGAGAATTGAGTCTTAGTTGTTTTTAAGCTTTTGCTTTATTTTTGTACGCCACTCATATGCTTTGAGTTGGTTTAGGATTGTTATTGAGTTGTAATTCATTCTAAGCCTCTAGGTACGAATGAAGTTGTGTTTTTTAAGTTTTCTGAAAAACAGAGTGTTTTTTATTAAGGGTTTCAGTAACAGGTTTGTTACTTGAATAGGAAGTTAGTGGTCTCTAATGCTCAACGTGTTGAGTAGAATTCAAGACTAGGAGGAAGTTAATTGCTTAGGCTGGGAACTGGGAGTCAGTGTCTTGAGTCATAAGGATTAATTCCTATAGTGGAATTCCTTCCTGGATTGGTATCCCCCAGAGTAGGAGGTGTTTACTCCGAACTGGGTTAACAAACCTTGTGTGTTCTTTAGCTTTCCTGCACTTTATTTTCTGCTCTTGCATTGTGTTTACTTGTGCTCTGTTTTAGCATTTTATTGTGTTCCTGCGTTTTTGTTCAGAACCTGTGTGGTTCAGAACCTGGTAACTCTCTTATTGCCTGGCCAGAATTTCAATTGGCATCAGAGCAGGCTCCCTGCCTGTATTTTGGGTGAGATCCAGAGGACTTAATTTCTGGTAAGCATGGATAGAGAAGGAGGATATGTCAATAGACCACCTCTTCTAGATGGCACAAACTATGAGTATTGGAAGTCTAGAATGTGTGCCTTCTTAAAATCTATTGACAGCAGGACTTGGAAAGCTGTGATTAAAGGGTGGGATCATCCTGAGATTTTGGACAAAGATGGTAACAAAACTGGAGTGTTGAAGCCTGAAGAGGAGTGGACCAAAGCTGAAGATGACTTGTCTCTGGGAAATTCAAAAGCTTTGAATGCAATCTTTAATGGTGTGGACCAGAACATGTTCAGACTTATCAAACAGTGTACTGTTGCTAAAGAGGCCTGGGAAATTTTGAAGACAACTCATGAAGGCACCTCTAAAGTGAAGATGTCCAGATTGCAGCTGCTGACCACCAAATTTGAGAACTTGAAGATGAAGGAGGATGAATCCATTCAGGATTTTTACATGAATGTGCTGGACATGGCAAATTCTTTTGATTCACTTGGGGAGAAGATGTCTGATGAGAAGTTGGTGAGAAAAATCCTTAGGTCCCTGCCCAGAAGATTTGACATGAAGGTCACTGCAATTGAGGAGGCTCATGATATCTCTGGCATGAAGCTTGAAGAATTGATTGGGTCATTGCTCAATTTTGAAACTGCCTTTTGTAAACAGACTGAGAAGAAAGGAAAAGGTGTAGCCTTTAGTGTGAACTCTGAAGCTGATGATCAACAAGAGTCTGAAGAGGATGACTTATCAGAAGCTCTAGTGTTGCTGGGAAAACAATTCAACAAGATTCTGAAGAATGTTAACAGAAAAGCCAAAGCCAAAGGTCAGAATTTCAGATTCAATAACAAAAAGCAACAAACTGATGAGAAGAAGATCAAGTCTGAGGAGAAAAGTAATCAAGCTAAAGGTGTGCAGTGCTATGAGTGTGAGGGTTATGGACACATCAAATCTGAATGTCCTACTTTCCTCAAGAAACAGAAGAAGAGCCTAGCTGTTGCATGGTCTGATGATGGTTCTGAAGATGATGATGTTAGTGAATCTGATATGTGTGATACTGGTCTGGTAGTAAGGTCAGGAGCTATCTTGAAGAAGGAAGCTGTTGTAGAGTCTGAGACTTTTTCAGAGTCTGACTCAGAGTCTGAAGCCTCATCTGTGTCTGAAGCTGCTAAAACCTCATATGATGAACTAGTTGATAACTATAGGAAGCTGTATACCAGAAGTGCTGAGGTTTGCAAACAAGTTCTGGATCAGAAGGAGACTATTTTTCAACTGGAGGCTGAAAAAGGAGAACTTCTTGTGCAGAATTCAGATTTGAAAGAAGAAGTGAACCAGTTAAATTCCCAACTTGAACATATGAAAAAGCAGGTTAGAATGATGAATACTGCTACAAATGTGTTGGATGAAATTTTGGGTGCTCAGCAACAAGGAAAAACTGGATTAGGCTTTGATGATCAGACTCAGAACTCCAAACAGAAGATTCTTGTTAAAGAGTTTGTTCCTGCCACTAAAACTGATAATCCTATGATTGGAACATCTCAGATGAGACCTCAGAAACAATCCCAGATGCAAGCTCAGAAGCAAGCTCAGAAAAGACCTCAGATGCAAGGTCAGAAGCAGGTTCAGATGCTACCTCAGAAGCTGTCCCAGAAATTTTTCAGAAACAGAAGGAGGAGAAATCATCCATGGGTCTGTCATCATTGTGGAAAGAGAGGGCATATCAAACCATTCTGCTTCAAACTTTATGGCTATCCTGAACATTTTCAGTATAGAAGAGTTGAACCAGCTGCACCCAGACACAATGTTCAGAAGGTGTGGAAGCCTAAAGTTCAGAATGTAGGCCTTATAGCTCATACTTCTTTGAGAGCCACTTCAAAAGAAGATTGGTATTTTGATAGTGGGTGTTCAAGGCACATGACTGGTGTAAAGAAACTGCTGAGCAATATCAGATCATACTCCAGAAGTTATGTGACCTTTGGAGATGGTGTAAAAGGTCAGATTCTGGGTATTGGTGATTTAATCAGAGAAAGTTTGCCCAGACTGAATGATGTGCTACTAGTGGAAGGATTAACTTCTAATCTGATCAGTATCAGCCAACTTTGTGATCAAGAATTGAAGGTTAATTTTAACAAACTAGAGTGTATTGTTACTGATCAGGAAGATAAGATTCAGATGAGAGGCTGCAGATCCAAAGACAACTGTTACTTATGGGTTTCTGAAGAAGAAAGAAGTCTGACTTCTTGTCTTATGAGCTCAGAAGAGGAAGTCAAACTCTGGCACCAGAAACTGGGACATCTGCATCTGAAAGGCATGAAAAAAATCCTAAGTACTGAAGCTATCAGAGGTGTACCTAATCTGAAGATCAATGAGGACAATGTTTGTGGTGATTGTCAAATTGGAAAATAAACAAGAAAGTCTCATCCCAGATTAGTTCACCAGGTAACTACTAAAGTACTAGAACTTGTTCATATGGATTTAATGGGGCCTATGCAAGTTGAAAGTATTGGAGGAAAGAGATATGCTTTTGTAATGGTAGATGACTACTCAAGATACACATGGGTCAGCTTTGTTAGAGAAAAGTCTGACACTTTTGAAGTTTTCAAAGAGATGTGCATTCAACTACAAAGAGAGAAGGACAGTGGGATTATCAGAATCAGAAGTGACCATGGCAAAGAATTTGAAAACAAGAGTTTTTCAGAATTTTGTGCTTCTGAAGGTATAAAGCATGAGTTTTCTGCACCTATCACACCTCAGCAAAATGGTGTAGTTGAGAGGAAGAACAGGACTTTAGCAGAATGTGCAAGGGTTATGCTGCATGCTAAGAAGCTGCCATATATGTTCTGGGCTGAAGCAATGAACACAGCATGTTACATACACAATAGAGTCACTTTGAAGAAGGGTACTACATCTACTCTGTATGAATTGTGGAAAGGGAGGAAGCCAACTGTGAAATATTTCCATGTTTTTGGGAGCAGATGCTATATCTTGGCTGACAGAGAGAATAGAAGAAAACTGGATCCTAAGTCTGATGAGGGCATATTCCTGGGTTATTCAGTGAACAGCAGAGCTTACAGGGTGTTTAATTCCAGAACCAAGGTTGTGATGGAGTCCATAAATGTGGTTATTGATGATTTGTCTGCTGAGAATGAAAAGAATGAGCCTGAAGTTGTTCCAGAGTCTGAAGCCTTAGAAGAACAAACTTCAGAAGCAGAAAAGCGTTCAGAGTCTGAAGAAGTAGAAGATCAACCAGATCAAGTTCCAAATGGTAAAGGGCCATCAATTAGAGTTCAGAAGGATCATCCTAAAGACTTAATCATTGGAAGCTTAGATTAAGGTGTCAGAACCAGGAGATCAGATGCTACTGCTACTGATTCATGTTTTGTGTCAAAGGTTGAGCCTAAAAATGTGAAAGAAGCCCTAACTGATGAATTTTGGATTGAAGCAATGCAAGATGAGTTGAATCAATTCAAAAGGAGTGAAGTGTGGGATCTGGTACCAAGACCTGAAGAGCTGAATGTGATTGGCACTAAGTGGATATTCAAGAATAAAACAGATGAAAATGGTACTGTGGTCAGAAACAAGGCAAGGTTGGTTGCTCAAGGTTATACTCAAGTTGAGGGACTTGATTTTGATGAGACCTTTGCACCTGTGGCCAGACTAGAGTCCATTAGACTGCTGTTGGGTGTTTCCTGCATTCTCAAGTTCAAATTGTTTCAGATGGATGTGTTGAGTATTTTGGTGTTGGCTGCATTGTTTGGCAAAACCAAAGTATTGAATAGAAGCATCTCCATATTTGAAACATTTCTTCAGCTGCAAGTTTTGTGTATTGAAGCCATTCAGAAGCAGAAAATATCATCAGAAGCTGAATGCACTGTAGCAGTTCAGAAGCTGATTTCAGGTTCTGAAGCCAGCGTTGACTTTTGTTGACCACATCAGAAGCTGGGTTTTCAGATTAATTGTTGCGCGTATCTTGGGAGATTTAGCAAGGAATTATCTTTGCATAAGTGCTTCTAGAATGCTGAATTATTTGGAGAAGGTTTTATTGAAGATTTGGTTCAAAGATATGAAAATCGTATTTTCTGTTTTAAATCTTTCAAAGATACAAAACAGTTTTATTTGTTACTTGATTGGACCAATCTTATTTCAGTAACAAATCAATTCAGAAGATTAGTTTTATTTTGCAAGACTAAAGGCTATATAAGGAGGAGGGCTGCTGCTATTCAAGATACGAATTTAGAGTTTAAGATCAGAGAATTGAGTCTTAGTGTCTTTTAAGCTTTTGCTTTATTTTTGTACGCCACTCATATGCTTTGAGTTGGTTTAGGATTGTTATTGAGTTGTAATTCATTCTAAGCCTTTAGGTACGAATGAAGTTTTGTCTTTGAAGGTGTATTCAAAACAGGGGAGTTTTGTGTTCAGAACTAGGTTAAGTTCAAAGGGTAGTTCAAGTAGCTGGGTTGCAGTTGCTTGAATAGGAAGTTAGAGGTTTTCTAATACTCAACGTGTTGGGTAGAATTCAAGACTAGGAGGAAGTTAATTGCTTAGGCTGGGAACTGGGAGTCAGTGTCTTGAGTCATAAGGATTAATTCCTATAGTGGAATTCCTTCCTGGATTGGTATCCCCCAGAGTAGGAGGTGTTTACTCCGAACTGGGTTAACAAATTTCTGTGCCTTTTTACTTTCCTGCACTTTATTTTCTTGCTTTGCATTGTGTGAGTGTGTGCTCTGTTTTAAGCAAACTAGTGTGCCCTGCGTTTTGTTCAGAACCTGACTGGTTCAGAACCTGATAGTCCCTTATTGCCTGGCCAGAATTTCAGGATGTGAAGAGTGCATTTTTGAATGGATATCTGCAAGAAGAAGTTTATGTAGAACAGCCTAAAGGTTTTGTGGATCATCAGTGTCCTAATCATGTTTACAAACTGAAAAAGGCCTTGTATGGATTAAAGCAAGCACCAAGGGCATGGTATGAAAGGCTTACTCAATTTCTTGAGAAACAAGGTTACAGAAAAGGAGGTTCTGATAAGACCTTATTTGTGAAGAATGAACATGGAAGCCTGATGATTGCTCAGATTTATGTTGATGACATAGTTTTTGGTGGGATGTCTCAGAAGATGGTCAAGTTATTTGTTCAGCAAATGCAGTCAAAATTTGAAATGAGTTTAGTTGGTGAGCTGACATACTTTCTTGGATTGCAAGTCAAGCAAATGGAAGATACAATCTTCATTTCTCAGAGTAAGTATGCCAAGAACATTGTGAAGAAATTTGGTATGGAATCTGCTGCTCATAAAAGAACACCAGCTGCTACTCATCTGAAGCTAACCAAAGATGAACATGGAGTATCAGTTGATCAAAGCCAATACAGAAGCATGATTGGGAGTCTGTTGTACCTGACTGCAAGCAGACCAGACATAACATTTGTTGTTGGAGTTTGTGCAAGATACCAAGCTGATCCTAAGATGAGTCATTTGACACAAGTGAAGAGGATCCTGAAGTATGTGAACAGCACAAGTGACTATGGAATCATGTATTCTCATAGTTCAAGTTCTGAACTGATGGGATACTGTGATGCTGACTGGGCTGGAAGTGCTGATGACAGGAAGAGCACCTCAGGAGGTTGTTTCTTCTTAGGAAATAACTTGATTTCATGGTTCAGCAAGAAACAAAACTGTGTGTCATTGTCAACTGCTGAGGCTGAGTATATTGCTGCTGGAAGTAGTTGCTCACAATTGGTGTGGATGAAGCAGATGCTGGAGGAGTACAACATTGAACAAGGAACTATGACATTGCTTTGTGACAATTTGAGTGCCATCAACATTTCTAAGAATCCAATTCAGCACAGCAGAACCAAACACATAGACATCAGACATCATTTCATCAGAAACCTTGTGGAGGACAAGATTATTCAGCTGGAACATGTAGCTACTGAAGAACAAGTTGCTGACATTTTCACAAAGGCCTTGGATGCTAAACAGTTTGAAAACTTAAGGAGCAAGTTAGGTGTGTGTTTACATGAAGACTTATAGCAATTACTGCAAACTGGATGTGAGGAAGATAGAGTACCTGCCAGTTATGCTTATGCTGAGTGTGATCCTGAACCAGAGTCTGAGTCTGATATGTTTTCCAAGATCTGTGTTACCTGTTCTGATTTTAATCCCTATATGAAGACTATGATTTGTCAGAATTTTGTGGCTAAAAAGGGGGAGAAAATCTTAGGCAATGTGTTGGCTCTGTTGGCTCTGATACCAAGAACTAGAAGAAGATGTATTGCTGCATTTCAGATGTTCAGCTTTCAGTGTTATTTAGAAGTTATGTGTGCTCAGTATTCAGAACCAAGCTGTCAAGATGTTATTGAGAAGGAGTATGTGTCTCAGGGGGAGAATATGGTTTTTTAAAAGTCCTGAGTGTTTTTGTGATCCTGAAGTGTGCTTCTGTTATGCTCTGATACCATGTTTCTCTGTAGTTCAGTTGCAAGGGGAGTGTTGTGGAGATTCATAAGTAAGGGGGAGTGTTTGTGATGATCAAGAGTTGATCAGTAGCTCTGATACATTGGAGTAGCTCTGATACCATGGTTGTGATCAGAAGTTGATCAGTACTTTGTTGTTGTGTGCTTCAGTAGCTGTTATGTTATTGAGGAAACTGAAGCAGGTTTGTGTTAATCATAGCTGTATCCGCTGCCTATGTTTATGCTATGATATATCATTGTGGAGTTCTTCATTGCTGAGTTGATTATAAGGGAGTTTGAAGAACTTGGGTGGTTTTAGCCAAAAATTTGCCAAAGGGGGAGATTGTTGAGTATTTTGGTGTTGGCTGCATGTTTTGGCAAAACCAAGGTAATGAATAGAAGCATCTCCATGATTAGAACATTTCTTCAGTTGCAAGAAATTTCATTTGAAGCTGTTCAGAAGCTCAAAATGACTTCAGAAGCTGAATGCTTCATCAGAAGTACTATAGCACTTCAGAAGCTGATTCAGGTTCTGATGGACGCGTTGACTTTTGTTGACTACATCAGAAGCTGATATTTTCAAGTTGTTTTTATGCGAATCTTGGTGAAAATTGGCAAGGATTTGTTCCAAGATTATTGCTTCTAGAATGCTGATTTATTTGGAGAAGATTTAATGAAGATTTGGTATTAAATTATGAAGCTCGTATTATTTCTGCAGAATCTTTAAAAGATATATTTCTGTTGTATTTGTTTCCTTATTGGATCACTCATAAATTAGAAACAAATCAATTTTAGAAGATTGGCTACAGAATTAAGAAGAGTTACTGAAGGCTATATAAGGAGAAGGGCTGCTGCTATTCAACTTACGAATTCATAAAGTTTAAGATCAGAGAATTGAGTCTTAGTTGTTTTTAAGCTTTTGCTTTATTTTTGTATGCCACTCATATGCTTTGAGTTGGTTTAGGATTGTTATTGAGTTGTAATTCATTCTAAGGCTCTAGGTACGAATGAAGTTGTGTTTTTGAAGTTTTCTGAAAAACAGAGTGTTTTTGATTAAGGGTTTCAGTAACAGGTTTGTTACTTGAATAGGAAGTTAGTGGTCTCTAATGCTCAACGTGTTGAGTAGAATTCAAGACTAGGAGGAAGTTAATTGCTTAGGCTGGGAACTGGGAGTCAGTGTCTTGAGTCATAAGGATTAATTCCTATAGTGGAATTCCTTCCTGGATTGGTATCCCCCAAAGTAGGAGGTGTTTACTCCGAACTGCTCTTGCATTGTGTTTACTTGTGCTCTGTTTTAGCATTTTATTGTGTTCCTGCGTTTTTGTTCAGAACCTGTGTGGTTCAGAACCTGGTAACTCTCTTATTGCCTGGCCAGAATTTCATTCTCCATTGAACTCCGGAGGGTGATGCCTATTATATTCCCGGAACACGGGGTTACCAATAACAGGAGGAGGTGGTGGCTGTGGATGGATACCTTGCCCTTGGTTCATCATCTCCATCCATTGCTGTTGGGCTTGAGCCTGTTGCTGAGCTTGTTGTTGCATCATCAGCATCATTTGTTGATACTGTAATGCGTTCTGAGCTTGCTGCTCTTGATACTGTTGTTTCCAGGCCTGTTGTTGCTGTATCATTTGTTCCCACGAGTTCATACTGGGTCCTCCACTTTCATCACTGGCTTGATTAGCACGAGGTCTACCGGGTCCTCTTCTTCTCCCAGACATCTTATCCTAGCTGTCATATACAAGTCAAAGTGATCAGTTTTAACTGAATATAACATTTAGAATAATGTCCTGGATCCAAGAGGTCCACAACTTGGATTGTACTTTAATGACCCAAGGCACGGTCTGAATCGACCTGCTCTGATACCAAATTGTAACACCCATATAGAGATTGCCTAGGATCTCTTACGAGTATTAAAATTTCGTACTGGATACATTAAATACAATACAGAAAAGTTGGCTTAATATTAATACAATACATGAGTTCTGATACAATCTGAAAGTCTGATACATAACATTCTCAATAATACACATCATGTACAATTATCCATGTAAATAAAAGCTGCGCGATCAGTCCATAGCTCTCTCTTTACCTTTACGTTATGCTTCCTGCTGAGAACCTGCACCAGAAGGAAAGGGATGAGACATAATGTCTCAGTGAGCTCCTACCCTACCAACTGTTGGCAACCACGGGGGTAACCTAGGGTCGCCGTGCCTACACTTGGCAATCCTGGGGAAGACTACGATCGCCATCATTCTTTACTTATTTCGCGATCGAGGGGAAACCTAAGATCGCATCTTGTCTCAAACATTCTCATCATATGCTAACTTAATTTATCTTGTACTTAGTGGTCAAGGGGAAACATCTTATGATCACTTCTGAATTCACTAGGAACTAATTGTCCTACTTTCTCAATACATATATAAATAAACTTATTCATCTTCTCATATCTTAAGTTAGAAGTTAGCGTTGAACAAACAATATTTATCTGAGTTCATTTTACGGAGTGCATCCGGGTGGAGTAACCCCGAAGTACATCTCCCTTCTTACCGGTGAAAATTCCTATCATATCAGGCTAACACCGGACTCCTCTTATCGTGTGTGGCTGCTCTCGCGAGAGGTAACTTCACCGTCCCAGCTGCCATTTAAGGCGGTAACTTCACGGGGACCCCCTGTATACTAACTAACGAGCAGACAGGAGACACATTAACTTTATAGACTTGGATGTGTAGCTGCCCTCACGAGCGGTAACTTCACCGTTCCGCCCGCCATTTAAGGCGGTAACTTCACATGAACCCCTCGTATACTAACCATCGAGCATACGAGAGACACATCGAGCCCATCTTATAATTAATTCTCATTATTCTAAATAGTATGTCATAAACACTTAACCTATAAAGGTTCATAACTTTGGATATGGTACATTCTCGTACTTAATACATGAAGAGTATCCTCTATAATTCATTAACCTATCAAGGTTCTTGACTCATCGTTCTCATGAGCCATTCCTAGGGCTTACTTAAGTTTTTAACTTTAATTCATGAATTTCCAAGCCTTGCACAATCTTTGCTCATACGATTTCTCAACCAATGGAAGCCTTTAGAATGGACTAAAATGGTGGTTTATGTTTCTAAAATGTATTAGGAGAAAACATTTGCAAAAAGCCATACCCGCGCGCTCCAGGACCCCCAGAACAGCCCAACTGAGTGGTGCTGTTCTGGCTTGGTCGCTACAAGCGCCAAGCTGGTCGCTACAAGCTCTAGTAGGCAGAGCTTGGTCGCTACAAGCGCCAAGCTGGTCGCTACTAGCGACAGTAGGCAGGGAAAAACCCTGTCTGGTCGCTACAAGCGACGGCTGGTCGCTGCAGCGACCATGACAGTACCAGTCATGTATAAAATGCATTTTTCCACCATTTTTGCCCATTCAAGGATACCCAAGCTTCCTAAACATGCTAGAAATGATTTTCCTTCATAAAATAACAATTATAAACATATATAAGCAAGGATTTACCAAGCAAGGAATTAGGGTAAAACTCTATAACTTTACTTAAGTTGTAAAACACATATAATACTCCCTAGGAGGGTTCTAAAACCCAAGATGAGCTCACCTAAACCTTAATTGGTGCTGGTTATGCTTGATTACAGAAACCCTAGCTTGTTCCTTTCCTTGTTTCTTCCTTGTTCCTTCTCTATTTGTTCTAATTTCCTCAAAACCCACTTGCTAGCAACTTCACAAGGATTTGGGTGAAAGCTTGATGAATTGGAGTGAGAGTAAGGGGGCGTGAGAGTGAGAGGATGAAGGAGAGAGGGCTGGTTTTGGGAGAGTAGAAGAGAAGAATGAAGATAATGAGAAATATCTTCCCCCTTTTCTATATAAAATGTTCCTCCCTTTTTAAATAATCACAATATTGCCATTGCCACTTATTTACAAGTTTGCCATGCTTCTTAATAGCTTCTAACACTGATAACTGATACTTATAAGCGGGATATTACATTTAATGTTTCACAATTTTTATGAGGATATATTGGTAAAAATATTCAAAAAGTTACACTAATTAATGACTGCATTGATTTTAGATTTTTTTTGTTTTTCTTCTTATAATAAGGACCAAAGGGAGTATGATATTTCACAGATGCATCTAATGATGTGTTGTCACATCAATTAATGAATATGACAATTCATGTGTTTTCATAATCATTAATTGACATGAAAACACATAATTAAATACTTGCGTAAAATAATCTATACTCTGACAAAATATACTAATTAAACTTTTTATATGTTCAATAAAAGAAAAATACCCTGCGCAGTTCAAGTCAGTTTTCTTGTGGGAATAATTTAGTATTGAATGTGCAAATGGCTCTACAATATTAATGTGTTGTTCAATTTTGCCGGCGTAAACTTTAAGTGTTTTTTTAGGGAAGATAAAACATTGTTAAACCCCATGGCCAATCTTTAATATACTCCCTGCCTCCATTTTTACAAGATTAATTTACAAAAAAGTTTTGTCATTAAATATAAGATTATCTACCAATTTTTAGATACATTTATTACTCTTTTTCCAAATATATCATTAATATTATTAATATACTTTGAAATATGAAAAGTTAACATTAAGTATCTCTATAGGCAAATGGTAATTTGGTAATAGTAACATACATTTATAACAAATTTATTACTTCAAACATTTTTTTTAATACCTGCGATTTTTGTAAACTATTCTTATAAAAAGGGACGAAGGGAGTATATTGAGCAAGTTGTACTACTAGCTAATTTATATTGGCGACTTAACATTAAACTTTGCTTTTTTAAATAGACCAAACTTGTCATTGTTAATTGAGCCCACATAGGAAAAGCAAGATTAGACTTATCTCTCTCTTGCCGGCATTGTTATGATATTTTTTTTAAATAGTCTAGTGGCTAAAGCTCACATATATTAAACGTAGAAAAATGAGGTGTTTGAGATTCGAATTCTGACCTCTGCATATATTATGTAATGTCTCTGCCAATTAAGTTAAGCTCACGGGGACGACATTGTTATGATGTCATTATTCATATATGGTTTACCAAGACATTTTTTATTTATTCGTAAAAGAAAAAGACAGATAGTATACATTTTTAATCCCAGTGGTCATTCTTTAATATCTATTGAACCAGTTTGATTTAGTTAATATATTTTGGCAATTTAACATTAAAAATGTGTTTTATATATAGACCAAACTTGTCATTGTTTGATGTACTGTTGTTAGCACATAATTTGATTTTCCTTATTTCGACTAACTATATGGTTGTAGAAGCATGTAGGTCTAAAAAGTGCCCAGGGTTGATTCGACTAACAAAATTTCGATAAAGAGGGAAATATCTCTCCTTGAGTTCAGTTGTTTCGACAGAAGGGAAGAAGCCTTCAACCAGTTTCTCTTTGAAAAGGCAAATTGGAAGGTTCAGACACGTGGAAGCCATGCTGAAGCTGTCGAAGTAATGTAGTTTTTAGCAGTTAGGTTTTTATTTGTTTTTCTATGTATTTATAGTAGTTTTTCATAGGAAAAACGGGTCACAAATCATTAGCAAAAGTTCTAAACACTCGAAGTAACATCGTCCAAAGAAAAGAGTAAACAGAATGTATGTAACATGATCTTGTGAACCATCTTTACATTCAATGCAATGCAATTTACATTTCTTTAAGTTTTTGTCTTCTTTAAAACTTTAAGTTTTTCTTTTTGTTTGTTTTTACAACTTTTAAACAACCAATTGTTGGTTTCTGTCAAAACTAGGCAATTATCTTCATACAAAAACGGTTTTCTTCATCTTTGTGTAAGCAAACTCACTAAAGGTGATGAACGTTCATCCTTTTCTGGAAATAACAACACACAAACATGTCCTAGGATGTCTAGTTTGATCTTGCTTGTAATAAACAAAGCTAGACTTGTTGTTTAACAAAAACCCAAGTAAACAAATTGGCAGGCCCAGTGGGACCCAATTTATGCATTTTGGAAGAAATTTGCATAAATTTCTATTTTTCTAGTTGTTCTTGTGGAAAAAAAACGTTTCTGGAAAATTTTTAAATCAGTTTGATAAGTTTTTATGGGAAATCTTACTTGTGCATGCATTTAATAAGTGGTAAAGCCCTGAAAGAAATGGTTCGTCCTAGTACTTCTGTGTCAACTTCCCAGATGAATGCACAATCTTCACAAGCACAATCTACCCAGGCGTCTATGCCTACAATAGATGATAATGTGTCAACTGCCATGGGAGCAACTGCTCCTATACCAGTTTCAACGGTTATGGGAGAGAAACTACCGCTATAACTGTATCATCAACCGCTACGCATTGACACAATCTGATTATGTGGTTTCATTGTCACCACCAATAACTTTCCCTTCGACCCCTAGAGATCCAAATTATCCAGTGAGAACTTCGTTGGATAATAGATTCCTTTCTATGCAACAATTCACGTTGTCTATGGTCACGAGGGATTTTCCCTATGGCATGCCAACAACAATGATGGCTGGCCTACACACAAGTGCTTCCACATATGCATATAATGCAACTGCGTTGACGCCTTATAATTCACAATTACCTTCTAGTTCAAGCATTCCCGGTCGAAATGCTCTCCCATCTTTGACGAATGATTCCTTAATTTCTTTAAGACAACAGATGGATGAGAGTAATCATGAAATGGTGAATATGTTAACACAACAAATTGGAACAGTGTTCAATCCTATGATTCAGACCACAAACCAAAGTTACAAGTTGTTGGCCACACAAATGGGAAGAATGGCAGATTTCTTTGCCCCTGTCCGAGTAAGGGATCACCAAATTCTCCAAGTTGAAAATCTCATGCCTTTACATATTTGTGAAAGGCCAAATAATGAGAGAAATCAAGGGCAACAACCTGCTCCCCAAGTTCGACTTTACATGTAGCCTAAGTAGAGGATGTCGAAAATCCTTCTGTAATTTTGGTAAATAGAAATCAGGATGCTGATGCCATAGAAAGAAATGTCCAACAAAACAATTTAGCAGGACATAATAATATAGCAAATTTGGTCGAAACCATTTTGGTTCAAAATGGCCTTACGTAGGCCTGCATAGGCCTAATTTTGTTTCAGCCCTGACAGAATATGTTTTCCAGACCGAACTTCCTAGGGGATGGAAAATTCCTAAGTTCACAAAATTTGCTGGTGACACCAGTGAATCCACAGTCGAACATATTGCTCGTTATTTGACTGAGGTACGAGATATGGCAAATAATGAAAATTTGAGAATGAAATACTTTCCCAATTCTTTAACAAAGAATGCCTTTACATGGTTTACTACTCTCTCCCCGCATTCAATCCATAATTGGAATCAATTAGAAAGGGTGTTCCATGAACAATTTTACATGAGTCATGTCATACCCCAATTTTTGACCTAAAATTCTTTTTTACTCATCTTTTTGGTTCGGAATTTTTCGTCGTTTCAGACGAAATTTCGGCAGAGAGGTATTTTAAAATACCTCATTTAGGGTTCCGAAAGCGACTTTTTTTCAGTTTTAATTATTATGTTATTTTATTTTAGTTTTTTTTATCTTTTTTCTTTTTTAATTATTTAATTTTCGGATTTTTTCTATTTTTATTTTATTTTTCATTTATTCTGTTTTGTTTTTATTTTTATTCTTATTTTTATTCTTAATGGTTATTTTTCTGGTCTTTGTTGCTAATCAAATCTGTCCAAAGTCCAAAGTCAGAGGCCAAGGTCAAATGTTTGATTTAATGGTTTTGACATATGTGATTTAATGGCTTTAATCCCATTTGATGGGGATTTAATCCTTGTCTCCTTATTGTCAAAAGTCCACCCCAATGTGTATATAAAAGTACACGCTCCAGCAACCAAAAGAAAAGGAAAAAAAAATTCGGCCAACAGAAAACAACAACACAACACCATCACCACAACCCACAACACACGAATCAAAGGAAAAAACCAACAATCATTCACTATCAATCCACAAACACATGAATCAAAGCAAAAAAAACAACAACCACTCACCATCAACCCAAAACACAAATTCGGCCTCCCTCCACCAACCGAAACCACCACAAAACCACCTCCCAACACACCCAAAAACAACACAAACCGAACACAATAGCCACAAGCCGCGGCCTCCCCATCAAAATCCAAACCACAAACCGAAAAAACACAAAAAAGATAGTTCCCTCTAACTTAGATCTAGGTTTTTTTGGGAGGTTTTGAGATTTTTGTTTAAGGTTTGAAAAGAGGGAAAGAAAGGCTTTCTAAAACCAAAATATTTTTTAAAAAAAGGAGTTTTTAACTCCGGCGCGGTGGCGCCACCGCCGGCAACCGCGCCGAAATTCTTCTTTCCGGCCCAGCTCTTTCTTCCACTTTTCTGCTTTTTTTTTCTTACTTCTACTTATCCCCCTTTTTATTCTCTGCACCCCCTGTTTTTATTATTGTGTGTTTTTTTTCTCCCTTTCATTATATTTTGTTTAAGCATTTTATTTGTTCATATCTAACAATCATCTCATGCATTTTTATCTTTAATCGTCATTGTAGTTCTTGTTCGTCATTTGTTTTTTTATTGCATAGCTTTAGAATGTATTTAAGACCAATGTAAATTATAAATGAGAAGACGTTATTTAATTTATTTACTTCACTTTACAAAAAAAATGCAAAAAAATATTAGGTTAGTTTAATTTCAAAAGGGTTTCGTGGTGATCCAACGTCACCACGGAAGTTCCTCGCGTTTAGTATTTTGTTATGTTTTAGGTCTTAGTTATTTATTATCAAAAAGAAACAAAGACATGCAAATAATAAAAAAAAAACTCAAAAAAATCTTTTCTTAAACAAACCTTGATTTTCAATCAAGTGCCCCTTTTTCTTCTTTTATTTTCTTAAATAACCATTAATCCATTTTAATAACATTTAAATCATTTTCAAAAAATAAAAAAATACAAACAAACCTTATTTCTGCCACTTGGCCTTATTTTATCTTTAAAACCTTTTCAAAACTAATAAAAAATACAAAAACAAATCAATCGACATTTTTACCCCGAACTACGAGGTTTTGATCCCTCACAGGTACGTAGGCAAAGGACCTTGTCCTTCCAAATCATAAAAAGTAAAAAACAATTTTTTTCCTCACTACTCTAATTCTTTCTTTTAAAAAAATATAAGCAATTTATAGCCAAAAATAAATAAATAAAATCAAGAGGTTCTCGTAGAATACTACGAACGTTTAGGGTGCTAACACCTTCTCTAAACGTAACTAACCCCCGAACCCTAAATCTTAAAAAATGTGGTAATTTAGAACTTTTTCCCATTTTCTTTTGAAAAATTAAAAGTTCAGTCGTGAAATAAAAATTAGTGAGTCAACGTTAATCAATAGCTTGATCTCTGAAAATCACCGTGAAATGACGACTTCACTGGGGATTTCCCTAGGAGGGTTGAGCCTAACTTGAATTTATTTAATTATTTTTGTGCTATAACTTGCTGAAGATAAAAATAGAGTGTAAATACGTGCCTATGTGTTTTTTTTCCTTTTACGTGAGTGGTGAGATAAGTCCTACACCCGAACTTGAGGGAAACATAAGATAGGATGGTGGTATAATCAAAGTGCCTTTCCGAGAGTAAATCTTAGTTGTGGCACGTGTGATAACTCCACTCAATGGAGGTTCCTTAAGAATATATTTATGTCGTCATGAGTAGTCATGGTTGGCATTCTTGTTTTTGAGTGCCTATGAAGTTGATGACCTTTAGAGTTACCTTTAACCATCTTGGCCTTTTCGGACGTTGTGCGATGGCTGATCAAGAGTAATCTTGAATTAGTTGATACGCGATACTACACTCAAACTAGACTTTCTTACAAGTATTGTTGGACCGGGAGTTATTCCCGCAGCCCGATGATATTTGGAAGGGGTTAAGGACTTTGGGAACTTGGTAGAACCCGTGATACAGGTACATGTGAAACCATAGTCCTTACCAAATGGCGTGTTTACCCATTGACTCCAACATTATGAACTTCAACATCACCATGTTTTCTCCGTTCTTTAGCATAATCATGCATACATGCATCCATCCATCAATATTTTTTCATCCAATTACCGAAGGACTTAAACAAGTTTTTTTTGTAAACATCATAGATATGGACATTGCAAGGAGAAGCACTAAGAAGTATCATTTCAAAAAAACCAGATTTGTCAAGATTAAGGGAGCTAGGATCTTTGGTAATTAGTCCGACAGACTTTCAAACTCATCATGGAAGGTTTCTTAGCATCCTCAGGTTAGATGGTTAAGAAGGAAGCTTGGAGACATTGGTCCAATTCTATGACCCCCTTTACCATTGCTTCACGTTCCCCGACTATCAACTTGTCCCTACCCTTGAGGAATATTCCTACTTGGTTGGTTTACCAGTGCCTAACGAAGTACCTTTCAACGACATTGATTCCATTCCTAAACCCTCAACCATTGCAGCTGCCCTTCACCTTGAAACCTCCATCATCAAAGCAAACCTCACCTTTAAAGGTTGCCTCCTAGGTCTACCCACCGATTTCCTTTACCAAAAAGCTTCCGCATTTGCCGAAGTAGCCAGTATCGATGCATTTCAATCTATCCTAGCCCTACTCATATACGGCCTTATACTTTTTCCAAACATTGACAATTTTGTCGACATTAATGCCATCCAAATGTTCCTCACCAAAAACCTCGTACCTAAATTATTGGCCGACACATACCATTCCATCCATGACAGAACCCAAGCCGGCCGTGGAACTATCCTTTGTTGTGCACCTTTACTATACAAATGGTTTACCTCTCATCTACCTCAATCCCATTCCTTCAAAGCTAATCTCGAAGATCTCCCGTGGTCTCAAAGAATCATGGCTCTTACCCCATCCGACATAGTTTGGTACCATGCAGCTTGTGACATTGGGCAAATCATTGTTAGTTGTGGTGAATACCCTAACGTACCTCTTCACGATATGCATGGTGGAATTAGCGACAACCCTATCCTCGCTAAACGACAGTTTGGGTACCCAATGAAAACCAAGCCGGATAAAATTGCCCTAACCAGTGAATTCTATCTCAACCACGAAGACTACTCAAACAATAGAGAAAGATATGTGCAAGCTTGGCGTACTATTCGTAGACTTAACAGAAGCCAGTTGGGAAAGAAGTCAGACTTCGTGCATGGATCTTACACGCAATGGGTCATTGATAGAACTATGAGTTTTGCCTTACCCTACCACCTACCTAGATACCTATCCTCAACCGTCCCACCACCATCCTTACCCATACCCTTTGATACCAAAGAGGAGTTTCATGAGCAGTTGGCCCAAGTGCAGCTTAAAAGGGACGCTTGGCAAAGGAGGTACCGGGAGGCTGAGCTTGAAAATGAAACTTTGAGAGGACAATTGGCATAGAAAGACCACATGTTCTTCGTCCAAAGCCGACAAATCGTTGAAAAGGACGATCTGCTCCAGTAGAAGGATTTCCAACTTAGGAAGGATACCAGGAGGAAGAAGAGATGTATGGACTTATTTTCCGGCTCCCATTCATATTCTGACGAGCAATCTACTCCAAGAGTTTGAGATATTGAGGGTCTTCGAGCTTTAGATTCCTAGCTTCTATTGTTGAACTTTTGAGCATATCCCTTAGCTTTGTTCCTAAGAAGGGGATCATTTGTAATACTTTTATTTTTTTGAAATGTTCAACTATGATGTTTACAATTACTTTGACAGGTCCTTCGATAACAAGTTTTTCTTTCTTTTTCGCATAAACATAATCCTGCATTATACTACATTCATAGTTTCCCAAACCGAGTCTTACATTTTGTTCATTAAACAAGGTCAATCCGCCGCAGTCGAAGAAAGTGGCCTGACGTCCTCGTACAAAGGCAGTCGTAGAGGACAATCTTGAAGAGATGGTACCAAATTTTGTGACACAAGGAGGAGTTTGCCGCAATTGGGTCGCTGTTGACGTTCCTTCAGTTACTCATGTGTCCAACTTGTGTAGGGCTTTTTGCTTCATGTATTTCCGTCATCAATAAAAATGTCGTTTTGATCCCGACTATGTCGTTTTTGCTTTTTTCTGGAAAAATGGTAACACAAAGAACCTAAAAAGAATAATCACTTCCAAATGTCTGCATATAATCATAACATTTGTTTGCTTACTAAAATCAATCATAAATCATGTATGCAGATTAAACATTGATAAACCCGTTGAACATTGTAACCCTATACTCTCTCCCAACTTTGAGTTCCCTGTCTACGAAGCTAAAGAGGAAGAGGATGAAGAGATTCCCGATGAGATCTCTCGGTTACTAGAGTATGAAAGGAAGGCCATTCAGCCTCATGAAGAAGCACTGGAAGTGATTAACTTGGGTTCTGAGGAAGATAAGAAGGAGATCAAAATCGAGGCACTGCTTGAAGCAATTGTTAAAGAGAAGGTGATAGAATTGCTTGTTGGAACAAAATGTATGAACAACTCTCTTTTGGATAGGGGGAGATTGTTGGAACATAATGTATGAACAACTCTCTTTTAGGTTTTGATGATAACAAAGTGTTAAAAAGAAAATTGGTATTGCTAATGCTTTGTTCTATGTGTGCAGAACCATGTTCTTAATGTTTGGTAATTAATATTGGTTATGGAAGAACAAGCTAAGAGCAAGAAGGAAAGCATAGAAGCTATGTTGCAAGTTTGAAGGAAAACTGGGTCTAAAGGCTGAGTCTGAAGACTGAGTCTGAAGGGTGCTTCTGAAGGCTGAGTCTGAAGACTGCGTCTGAAGGAGTGCTTCTGAAGTCTGAGTCTGAAGGTCAACAGAAGTCAACGTCTGAAGGCAGCTTCTGAAGGTCAACAAAAGTCAACGTCTGAAGAAGTGCTTCTGATGAACAGTGAGTCTAAAGGGTGCTTCTGATCCGTACGTCTGAAGACCTGAGTCTGAAGAGAGCTCCTGAAGTACTGTTCACGCAGAAGCTTCTGAAGTCTGAATTCTTAAGGAAAAGCAACTGTCACCATCAGCATTTAATGCCTGGACTGTCAGAACAACTCCAATGGAACAGTTGTCTCCTAGGCCAAAACATTCTCCAGCTTTTAAGGAAAGCAAATTTGAATATTGCATGCTGCTCTGTTTTCTGTTCAGTTTTAGCTCACAAACTCAGCTGGACCTAACCTCCAATTGCAACGGCTCTTTGCTTAATTTCTGGGCAATCCTCAACAGCTCTATTATCCTCTATATAAGGATGAAGATTTGAAGAACGACATTGCCAAGACTCTAAAAAACTAAAGACTGGATCGTGCTCTGTTTTTGCTGTCAACATTCACAAAGTCACAAAACTCTTAGGAATTCTTACAATCTTAGTATCTTAGAATTTCCTAAGTTTAGAGTCTTAATCTTGTGTTGTATTAAGTGAACACCTCTGATATTTGATCAAGTGTTCAAATCAAACTTGTTTTATTTGTAAATCAGTTTGGTCAAGTCTCAGTCTGCGTGCTGAGCAGTCTGGAGTCTCTTAGCTTGTGTGCTTTGAGCAAGGAAGTCTCTTAGCTTGTGTGCTTTGAGCAAGGAAGTCTCTTAGCTTGTGTGCTTTGAGCAAGGAAGTCTCTTAGCTTGTGTGTCTTGAGCAATTGTAATCTCTTTGATTATAGTTCAAATCTCTTGTTAGTAACAAGGGGACTAGACTACTTCCAACTTGTGGAAGGAACTAGGATAAAAATCATTGTGTCCTTCTTTCCCTCTCTCTTTAAGCTTTTTAATCTGCTGCATTAACAAACTCTGAAAAAGGTTCAGAACTGATCAACATCAGATTCTGAACTTAACTTACGCTTTTGAGAAAGAAAAAGGAAAAACTGCCCCCACACAATTCAACCCCCCCTTCTTGTGTGTTTTTCTCACCTTCAGTTGGTATCAGAGCTCCGGTTCTGATATTCCATCACCTAACAGTGAGTCAGTGAGATCCTGAGAAAAACATATCATCCACTAGTTCCCCTCCACCCTCTCCCAGAAATCAAAGAGATAGAGGTGTTTCTGTATCATATGATTATGGTACAGATGAAAGAAAATCTAGATCACACAATAAACCCCCAATGTTTACTGGTGATCCAGAAAAGTTCTCATGGTGGAAAAGCAAGATGTACAACCACATCATTGGTATTGATGATTCTTTATGGGATATTATTGAAGATGGTATAACCATACCAGTTGATGAAGAAGGAGTGGCTATAAATAGAAGAGGTCTGTCTGATGCTCAAAGAAAGATTTATAGAAAGCATCACAATGTTAGAGGAATCATTGTGGATTCTCTACCTCATGCTGAGTATCAGAAACTGAGTGATAAATCAACAGCCAAAGCTATCTTCACTTCTCTCTGCTCTAACTATGAAGGTAACAAGAAGGTTAGAGAAGCAAAGGCTAATATTCTTGTTCAGCAATATGAACTGTCCAAAATGAAAGATGATGAAAATATTGAGACAATGTTCTCAAGATATCAGACTCTGGTTTCTGGACTTCAGATTCTGAAGAAGAGTTATACCACTGCTGATCATGTGAACAAAATTCTTAGAAGTCTGCCATCTAAATGGAGACCCAAAGTAACTGCTATTGAGGAAGCTAAGGATCTAAATACTTTAAGTATTGAAGATCTTAAGCTCCCTCAAAGTGCATGAACTGGGACTTAATGAAGATGATTCTTTTAGAAATTCTAAGTCCTTAGCACTAAAATCCAAAAGGAAGTCTGTGAAAGGTCTGAAAGCTGCTGAATCTGATGAAGAATCTCCTGAGGGAAGTTCTGAAGAAGATTCAGAAGCTGAGGAACTGGCAATGCTTTCCAAAAGAATTCAGTACTTAATGAAAAGGAAAAAGAAATTTTCTAACAGAAGCAAAAACTTCAAAGGATCTAGTTCCATGAGGGAAGATCAGAGGGAGTGCTTCCATTGCAAGAAGCCTGGTCATTTTGTTGCTGAGTGTCCTGAACTTCAGAAGGACAAGTCAAGGGAAAAATCAAAGAAGACCAGCTCTAAGTCAAGTAACTTCAAAAACAAACTTAAGAAGAGTCTTATGGCAACATGGGATGATCTTGACAATGAGTCTGAGTCTGATGAAGAGGAAGCAAATCTAGCTTTAATGGCAACAGCTTTTTCTGATGCAGAATCATGTTCAGACTTAGATGATGAATATGAGGTATACTCTGAACTTACAAGATCTGAACTAATTGAAACAGTTAAAGATCTTATGAACCATCTCAAAAGCAAGTTAGGTGAACTAAAATCTTTGAAAAATAAACATAACTTGCTGACTGAGGAGAATCTCAAACTTCAGAATCAATTCAATGAAATTGATGAAGAAGTTAGAGAACTCATAGATGAGGTTCATAAGAAACCTGAAGAAATTCCAAGTGAACATGAAATTGCTCTTCAGGACTTTATTTTAACTGGAATCAATAGAAGTAAGATTGCTTCTATGATTTATAATATTGTCAGAAACAAAGGTGAAGGTATTGGTTTTAAAAGTGATTCATTCAATCTGTCAAATGAATCAAAAATATCATCTTGTTCTGAAAATATTATGAAAGACACTGAGGTGTGCTTTGTGCCAGCCTCTGACAGTTCTGAGAAATTGAAAATAACAGAAACTGAGACTGCAAAGGTTGAAGTTCTGAACTGCTCAGACTCTAAAGCTTCTGAACCCAAGGGAAAAATGATGGCAGATGTTAAACATTTGCCAAAGTCTAAACCAAAAGGTCCTAAGCCTAAGAGTATGAGAAAATCAGACTCTAAACCTGAAACTGTTCAGAGTCTGAAGAGTTCAGAACCTGAATCAAGTAAGTCTCAGAGTCTGAAAAATTCAAACTCAAAATTTACTAAGACTGGGTTTATGAAACCTTCAAAAACTACTAAACCAGTCTATTCAAAACCTTTTCAAAACCAGAATGTCAGGCAAAGCAAGCAAAGGAAAGCCAATCTGTCATTTCCTTTTGATTGTTTTAGGAAAGGTCAAACTGAAGTTTGCCTTGGTTCAGGAGTTAACAAAACTAGAGTTCTGAAGAAATCAGAACCAAAGGGTTCAATGGTTCAGACTCTAAACAACTCAGAACTAAAGACCTTCAGGTCTCAGGTTCTGAAGAAGTCTGAGTCAAAACCATTGAGAACTCAGGTTCTGAAGAACTCAGTTTCTAGAACTAAGACTTATTCAAGATTTAAGGATTCACATCCAAAATATCTGAACAAGTCTGAGTACTATAACTCCAGACACAAGGTGCAACAACAGTCTAAACCCTTCAAGACTAACCATAAAGGACCCATGAAAATATGGGTACCTAAGTCTGAGATAATGTCTGTTGCAGATATGCTTGTCATCCAAAGAAAAGGAAAGGTCCTGGTACCTGGACAGTGGATGCTCGCGTCATATGACAGGAGACAAGTCTATGTTCCAAACCCTGACTCTGAAGAGGGAGGAACTGTGGGGTTTGGAGGAAATCAGAAAGGAAGGATCATTGGTACTGGTAAGATAGGTAATTCTTCCCTGTCCATTGATGATGTTTGGCTGGTAGATGGACTTAGACATAATTTACTTAGCATAAGTCAATTATGTGATAGTAATTATGAAGTCTTGTTCAATAAGAACACTTGTACTGTAATTAACAACAAAGATAAGTCTGTAGTGTTCAAAGGTAATAGGAAAAACAATGTTTATAAAATCAATTTTTTATAACTGGTTGAACAGAAGGTAGTTTGCCTTGTGTTTGTGAGTGATGAGAAATGGGTATGGCACAAAAGGTTGAGACATGCTAACTGGAGACTCATCTTTAACCTTAGCAAGTTGCAACTGGTCAGAGGCCTGCCAAACATTGACTATCACTCAGATGCTCTTTGTGGAGCATGCCAAATTGGAAAGTTTTCTAAAACATCTTTTAAATCCAAAAACATTGTTTCCACCTCAAGACCTTTAGAACTGCTTCACATTGATTTGTTTGGTCCTGTTAGAACAGCTTCAATCAATGGGAAGAACTAAAAATGAAACATATGATGTGTTTAACAAATTCTGCAAACAAGTACAAACTGAAACTGACTTGAAAATTTTAAAAGTCAGAAGTGATCATGGTGGGGAATTTGAAAATGAACCATTTGAAAATTTTTGTGAAGATCATGGAATTCTCCATGAGTTCTCTTCTCCTAGAACTCCACAACAAAATGGAGTTGTAGAGAGAAAGAACAGATCTTTGCAAGAAATGGCCAGAACCATGATCCATGAATCCAAAATTGCAAAGTACTTTTGGGCAGAAGCTGTTAACACAGCATGTTATATTCAAAACAGGATCTATATCAGACCTATTCTGAATAAAACAGCATATGAACTTTTTAAAGGAAGAAAACCAAGCATTTCTTATTTTCATCATTTTGGTTGTACTTGTTACATACTGAACAATAAGATCTACCTAAAGAAATTTGATGCTAAGGCTCAAAATGGTATCTTTTTAGGATACTCAAAGAGATCTAAAGCATACAGGGTATATAATTCTGAAACACATGTTTTTGAAGAATCAATACACATAAGATTTGATGATAAGAAGCCTGGTAATAAAATACCAGAGCTGGTTGAAAGTTTTGCAGATTTCAGACTTTCAGATGAACCTTCAGAACCTGAACAGAGTTCAGAGTCTGAAGAAAGTTCAGAAGCTGGAAATACCGAAGAAACTGAGAAACTCTCTGATGCTGACACTCCTCCTGAAGATAATCAAGATCAAAATGATTCTGAACAAGTCCCTGGTGATTCTTCAGAAGCTAATCCACCCAGAACCTCATTCAAGTACAAGTCTTCACATCCTGAGGAGCTGATTATTGGGAATAAGGACAGTCCAAGGAAAACAAGATCAGCATTCTGTTAGAATGATCCTATGACTGGACTTCTATCAATGATTGAACCCACAACAGTTGATGAAGCACTTGCAGATGATGGATGGATTGTAGCTATGCAAGAAGAACTGAACCAGTTTCAAAGAAATGAAGTCTGGGACTTAGTTGCAAAACCAGATAACAAGAACATCATTGGAACAAAATGGGTATTCAGAAACAAGCTTAATGAACAAGGAGAAGTGATCAGAAACAAAGCAAGACTGGTTGCTCAAGGCTACAGCCAGCAGGAAGGAATAGACTACACTGCGACATTTGCTCCAGTTGCAAGACTGGAAGCAATCAGGTTACTTCTTTCCTATGCAGTTAATCATGATATCATCTTGTATCAAATGAATGTTAAGAGTGCATTTTTAAATGGAGTTATTTCTGAAGAAGTGTATGTTAAACAGCCTCCTGGTTTTGAAGATGTTAAAAATCCAGATTTTGTTTTTAAACTTAAGAAATCTTTGTATGGTCTGAAACAAGCTCCTAGAGCTTGGTATGAAAGGCTAAGTAATTTCTTACTTAAAAATGATTTTGTATGAGGTCAAGTTGATAATACACTCTTTAGAAAAACTCTTAAGAAAGACATATTAATTGTGCAAATTTATGTTGATGATATCATATTTGGTTATACTAATGCCTCTCTTTGCAAAGAATTTTCCAAGTTAATGCAGGATGAATTTGAAATGAGCATGACGGGAGAATTGAAGTTCTTTCTTGGAATTCAAATCAACCAATGCAAAGATGGAGTGTATGTTCATCTGTCCAAATACACAAAGGAGCTTCTGAAGAAGTTCCAGCTTGATGACTGCAAACTGATGACAACACCAATGCATCCAACCTGCACCTTAAGCAAAGAGGACAATGGCTCAAAAGTAGATTAGAAACTCAACAGAGGTATGATAGGTTCTCTGTTATACTTAACTGCTTCTAGGCCAGATATTTTATTTAGTGTATGTCTGTGTGCTAGATTCCAGTCAGATCCTAGAGAATCTCATATGACTGTTGTCAAGAGAATCTTTAGGTATCTGAAAGGAACAACTAATTTGGGACTTCTGTATAATAAATCCTTGAATTATAAGCTAGTTGGATTCTGTGATGCTGATTATGCTGGGGACAGGATTGAAAGAAAATCCACCAGTGGAAACTGTCAGTTTCTTGGTGAGAATCTGATATCCTGGGCCAGCAAAAGACAAGCAACTATTGCTTTGTTAACAGCAGAAGCAGAATACATCTCAGCTGCAAGTTGTAGCACACAGCTGCTCTGGATGAAACATCAATTAGAGGACTATCAGATTATGGAAAACAACATTCCTATTTATTGTGATAATACTGCTGCAATCTGTTTGTTTAAAAATCCAATTCTGCATTCTAGAGCCAAGCATATAGAAATTAAACATCATTTTATAAGAGATTATGTTCAGAAGGGTGTTTTGGATATTCAGTTCATTGATACTGATCATCAA
The DNA here is from genome assembly GCA_018208015.1 of Medicago ruthenica. Classification (NCBI taxonomy): domain Eukaryota; kingdom Viridiplantae; phylum Streptophyta; class Magnoliopsida; order Fabales; family Fabaceae; genus Medicago; species Medicago ruthenica. The sequence continues at coordinate 23,258,010 of CM031373.1, forward strand.
TGGGCTGACATATTTACAAAACCCCTCACAGAAGACAGATTTAACTTTATCAAAAAGAATCTGAACATGCATTTTATCTCTTGAAAAATATGCTTGAATCTGAATAGAAACTGAGACTCTAAGGTTCATAAGAAACTAAGGCTTATCAGTCACTCTCTTGAGAGTCTGAAGAAAGCTAAGTTTCTCAAAAACTTCAGAGTCTGAGTTTCAGAATTTGATTTTCTGACTTCTGAATCTGTTTAGTTATCTAATTTTTGGTCAGAACCTGTTAAGTTATAAGTCTGGACAATGATGAATTAAGCTTTGAAAGTTATACTTTGTCCCTCCAAAGTCATCAATATTCAACTGTGTTTTTCTGTTTTCAGTTTGAAATAGTTTAACAAAAACACAGACACTCTTTCAATTTTCATCTTAAATGCTCAAATTAGTATCAGACATGTTCAGTCTTTCACAACTTATTTAAAAATTGGTATCAGTTTTCTCTGAAGGAATTCAGCAGCACTGAACCAAATGCTATACTTTTCCAGTTTTCTGAAAAGAGTTCAGTAGTGCTAAAACCTTCAGTTGGTATATGATCTGAACAATTTTGTCTAAAATAGTTCAGTGATACTGAACAACTATGTCTGAATAAAGAATGCTCTGATCAGAATGCTCCAAACTTTTATGCTTCTGAACATCATTCTCTATTTTTTTTTTAAAAAAATGCAATGTCATATACTTCATGTATGATCAAGTCTGCTCTGATGTTTATCTTTGCTGCTTGATTACCTATATGATTGCATGATTATCTCACATGTTTTCAAACTCTCTTAAAATTCTGGAAAGTTTTCTTTTCTGAAATTTTTCTTTTTGTTGATGACAAAAGGGGGAGTAAAAGTAAACAAGTATTAAGGCTCCTGAGCTCAGAATATAAGTTAGTTTTTGTCAGTTAATTAACTTATGAAAGTGAGTAAAAGGTATTTAAGGCTCCTGAGCTCAAAACTTAAGTTAATTTCTGATTAAAATTAACTTATGAGAACTGTTTTTAATCTCTGAGTCTCTGAATTAAATTCTGTGAGATATAAATTACTCTTAGTGAGTTGAAAAGAATTTAAATAACTTGGATAAGACTCAGGGAGCTTACAAAACTCATCCTGTGGATTATCAGACTTAGGGGGAGAGCTTACAAACCTCATAACCTGAAGTCAGCTTGTTATTTATAATTTTGAGTGTTAATTTCACTTTATTGTTTTAAGTTGAATTTAATTAACTTGGATAAGAATCAAGGGGAGATTACAAACCTCACCTTGTGGATTATCAGACTAAGGGGGAGCTTGCAAACCTCACCCTGAAGTCAGCTTGTTAATTAAACTTAATAAACAATTCTGAAATTTTCACATGTTTTGATCTGAACTGAATTTAATTAACCTGGATCAGACTCAAGGGGAGCTTACAAACCTCATACCCTGCAGTCAACTTGTTAATTAAATTAACAACAATTTTCTCTTAATACTTATGTTTGTCATCATCAAAAAGGGGGAGAATGTTGGAACAAAATGTATGAACAACTCTCTTTTGGATAGGGGGAGATTGTTGGAACATAATATATGAACAACTCTCTTTTAGGTTTAGATGATAACAAAGTGTTAAAAAGAAAATTGGTATTGCTAAAGCTTTGTTCTAAGTGTGCAGAACCATGTTCTTAATGTTTGGTAATTAATATTGGTTATGGAAGAACAAGCTAAGAGCAAGAAGGAAAGCATAGAAGCTATGTTGCAAGTTTGAAGGAAAACTGGGTTTGAAGGCTGAGTCTGAAGACTGAGTCTGAAGGGTGCTTCTGAAGGATGAGTCTAAAGATTGCGTCTGAAGGAGTGCTTCTGAAGTCTGAGTCTGAAGGTCAACAGAAGTCAACGTCTGAAGGCAGCTTCTGAAGGTCAACAAAAGTCAACGTCTGAAGAAGTGCTTCTGATGAACAGTGAGTCTGAAGGGTGCTTCTGATCCGTACGCTTGAAGACCTGAGTCTAAAGAGAGCTCCTGAAGTACTGTTCACGCAGAAGCTTCTGAAGTCTAAATTCTTAAGGAAAAGCAACTGTCACCATCAACATTTAATGCCTGGACTGTCAGAACAACTCCAATGGAACAGTTGTCTCCTTGGCCAAAACATTCTCCAGCTTTTAAGGAAAGCAAATTTGAATATTGCGTGCTGCTCTGTTTTCTGTTCAGTTTTAGCTCACAAACTCAGCTGGACCTAGCCTCCAATTGCAACGGCTCTTTGCTTAATTTCTGGGAAATCCTCAATAGCTCTATTATCCTCTATATAAGGATGAAGATTTGAAGAAGGAAATTGCCAAGACTCTGAAAAACTAAAGACTGAATCGTGCTCTATTTTTGCTGTCAACATTCATAAAGTCACAAAACTCTTAGGAATTCTTACAATCTTAGTATCTTAGAATCCTAAGTTTAGAGTCTTAATCTTGTGTTGTATTAAGTGAACACCTCTGATATTTGATCAAGTGTTCAAATCAAACTTGTTTTATTTGTAAATCAGTTTGGTCAAGTCTCAGTCTGCGTGCTGAGTAGTCTGGAGTTTCTTAGCTTGTGTGCTTTGAGCAAGGAAGTCTCTTAGCTTGTGTGCTTTGAGCAAGGAGGTCTCTTAGCTTGTGTGCTTTGAGCAGGGAAGTCTCTTGACTGTGTGTCTTGAGCAATTGTAATCTCTTTGATTATAGTTCAAATCTCTTGTTAGTAACAAGGGGACTAGACTACTTCCAACTTGTGGAAGGAACTAGTATAAAAATCATTGTGTCCTTATTTCCCTCTCTCTTTAAGCTTTTTAATCCGCTGCATTAACAAAATCTGAAAAAGGTTTAGAACTGATCAACATCAGATTCTGAACTTAACTTAAGCTTTTGAGAAAGAAAAAGGAAAAACTGCCCTCACACAATTCAACCCCCCCTTCTTGTGTGTTTTTCTCACCTTCACTGCTCAAAGAATATGTCGATGTGTTTGCATGGTCATACCGAGATATGCCGGGGTTAGATCCTGATATTGTGGAGCACCATTTACCGTTGAAGCTCGAATGTCAGCCAGTTACGCAGAAACTGAGAAGTATTCATCCCAATATGGCTCTCAAGATCAAAGAAGAAGTACAAAAGCAAATTGATGCAGGTTTCCTTGTTACATCTGAGTATCCTCAATGGTTGGCTAACATAGTGCCAGTCCCGAAGAAAGATGGTAAGGTCAGTATGTGTGTCGACTACCAAGATCTAAACAAGGCCAGTCCAAAGGATGATTTCCCTTTACCCCATATTGATGTTTTGGTCGATAGTACCGCCAAGTCCAAAGTCTTCTCTTTTATGGATGGTTTCTCCGGTTACCATCAAATCAAGATGGCACCTGCAGACGCAGAGAAGACGTCTTTCATTACACCTTGGGGAACTTTCTGCTACAAAGTAATGTCGTTTGGTTTGATAAATGCAGGCGCTACTTATCAGAGGGGCATGACTACTCTCTTCCACGATATGAGGCACAAGGAAATCAAAGTTTATGTGGATGATATGATCGTCAAGTCAAGAACTGAAGAGGAACATGTCGAGTATTTGCTGAAAATGTTCCAACGTCTGAGCAAGTATCGACTTCGCTTGAATCCTAACAAGTGTACTTTTGGTGTCAGATTCGGGAAGCTTTTGGGTTTCATTGTTAGTCAGAAGAGTATTGAGGTAGATCCAGATAAAGTCAGAGCTATCAGAGAAATGCATGCTCCAAAAACAGTAAAACAAGTAAGAGGTTTTCTTGGGCTTCTGAACTACATCTCCAGATTCATCTCTCACATAACCGCCACATGTGGGCCAATATTCAAACTGCTCCATAAAGATCAAGGGATTGTTTAGACGAAAGATTGCCAGAGAGCCTTTGACAGCATCAAAGATTATTTGCTAAAACCTCTGATTCTTATCCCTCCAGTTAAAGGAAGACCTCTAATCATGTATCTGACCGTGCTAGAAGATTCTATGGGTTGTGTGCTCGGACAGCAAGATGAGACTGGAAGAAAGGAGCATGCAATTTATTACTTGAGCAAAAAGTTTACAGATTGTGAGTCTCGGTATTCCATGCTTGAGAAGACTTGTTGTGCTCTAGCCTGGGACGCCAAACGTCTCCGTCATTATATGGTTAATCACACCACTTGGTTGATATCTAAAATGGATCCGATCAAGTAGGTATGATCAGCTCAACTTGATTGAAGAAAAACGCATGACTACCTTGTGTCATGGACAACTATATCAAAGGAGGATGAAACAAGCCTTTGACAAGAAGGTCTGTCCCCGTGAATTTCGAGAAGGAGACCTTGTGCTCAAAAAGATTTTATCCTTTCAACCGGACTTCAGGGGCAAGTGGACGCCTAATTATGAAGGACCGTATGTCGTCATGAGAGCTTTTTCTGGTGGTGCAATAACCCTTGCGACTATGGATGGTAACGAACTTGCACGTCCTGTGAACGCCGATGCAGTCAAGAAATACTTTGTCTAAAAAAATATAAGAACAACTCGGTAAGTCGAAAACCTGAAAAGGCGGCTTAGGCAAAAATGAGCGCCTCGGTGGACTGAAAACCCGAAAGGGCGGTACAAGCAAAAATTAGAGACATAAACAGAAAATAATCATCCTGATAGATTGAAAACCTGAAAGGGCAATCTATGCAAAAGTTAAGGATTATGACAAAGTAATTGCTTCAAGTTGGACATGATTCACTTGGGGCATCCTAGCTGTCAAAAGACCTCTGATTCGAAACATCTGTACATCAGCAACTCGGAACAGTGGGATACAAAGTTGTTAGGGAGGATAATGGTTACTGTGTTCAATGTATCTCTCCCATATATTTACCATTTTCCAAATTTTGTAAATGAAATTCCTCGCAGGATTGATTCTAAATTATAAAAAAGAGTATAATACGCAGAACAGAGTATACAGTTCAAAAGCAAAATAACAGACATAAAGTAAAGAACACAGGTGATTTGTTAACCCAGTTCGGTGACAAACACACCTACGTCTGGAGGCTACCAAGCCAGGAAGGAAATCCACTAAATAGTATCAATTCGAAGACCTATGACAACAACCCTTGTTTCTCAGTCTTCTCACTTAATCACTACCCGTATAGATTTCTACCTAGGAACTCCTAGATATAAGACCCCTCTTACTTCCCTCAGTCAATCACTGCCCCAGTGATTATCAGACTCTAAACAAATCAAAGATGGACACTCTCCTAAAAACTCAATATGTCACTTTTGCTTAAAAGCTTCAAGTGATTACAACTCTATAAAAACAACAAACTCTAAACACTTGAGTGGTGTACAGAAAACAAAGCACAAAGCTAACAGACTCAAAACCTAAGTATAACTCTATATGACTTATGTTTTGGTTGAGTTTCTTCAATAGCAGCGTCCTCTATTTATAATCTTCAACGTCACCATAAATTCGAACCAAATCTTCAAAGATATGTTACCAGAATTCTTTTAGAAGCAAATAGAAGCAATTATATTTCTGAAATATATTTTCCAAAGATTCCTTTGAAAATATATTCATAAATAAAAGAATCAAATCTTCAATAAAGATCTTCACGCAAAATTCTTCTTTCTTCTAGAAACGCAGCTTGGATAATTCTTCAATTAAATCTTCACATAAAGATCATGTTATGGAAATACACAGCTCCAAGGTGCACAAAATAGAACGCAGAAAACCAGCATCTGAAGTTACTTCTGAAGTCTGCGTCTGAAGTTCTGCGTCTGAACAATTCAGCTTCTGAAGGTTGCTTCTGAAGGTCAGTGTCTGAACAGTGCTTCTGAAGGTCAGCGTCTGAACAGTGCATCTGAAGGTCCAGCTTCTGACGTTCAGCTTCTGAAGTACTGTTCAGCTTCTGAAGCCCAGCTTCTGAAGTACTGTTCAGCTTCTGAAGCCCAGCTTCTGAGGAACAGCTTCTGAAGTTCTGGTTCCAGCTTCTGAAGACGCACATTGCTTGTATATTTGATTTTAGCAAACATGAAGCCAACAACCAAATATCCAACAATCTCCCCCTTTGACAAATGTTTGGCTAAAATCAATTTATCAATTTGAGCACAGAGAGATACAACAAGCAAATTCTTCACACAACAAATGTAGCAACAACAGAGTCAGCAGCGGATGATTCACTACATTTCACACAAATACTCCCCCTGAACAGATCAGCTTCTGACAGAAAATACACATATACTCCCCCTGAAATAGACATTCAGGAACAAACACACTGAAACAGAGACACAGATACTTAACTCTGAAATAGATACACAGGAACTCCCCCTGAACAACTGAACTGCTTCTGAAACAACTATACTTTTCTCCCCCTTTTTAGCCAAACAATTTTGACAAAAAAACAACCAGCAATCACCAGGAGCAGAGAAACACAAGAAACAGCAGATACAGACCAGAGGCACTCAAACAGAGGAAAAAATAACCACAGAGGATATAACTATCCATCACAGACCAACATATCATAGATCCACACACAGACACCACATCAGAACCATCATCAAAACTATTATCAGGATCAGAATCACACAAACAGTACCCACACAAAGTCTCCTCAGAAGATCAAAACTGCAGAGTACAATACAAAATTGCAGACCAGAATCACAAAATGAAATCTAGGACATCAGTCAAAAACTTGACAGTCTTCAGAATCAGCAACAGATGTTGTTTCATCATCAGACACACATTCAGATGCTGCTTAGTCAATGTGTGCTTCAGGCACATTCAGAAACTTCTTCCCATCAATCTGCTTCTCAAGATCAGAAATTCTCTTCATGATGTCTTGCTCAACATTATCCTCAGACTCATTGGGATCCACTTCCTTTCCTTTTAGTGTCTTCTTGTTTGGGACATGGACCACTACCTTGCTCCAACCTTTAGATGGTCCAACAACAGCACTCTTCTTAGCAACAGGAGTAGGCCTGCTGGCAGCAGCAACAACCTTTCCTTTCCTATTCTTCAGCCTCTTGTCAACACTTTCACATTTTGGTCTCCATTCCTTCTTGACATTGACTGTAACAGGTTCAGATTTTCTTTGCTGAAGGTGCTTGGGGTATCCATGCAGCTTGTAACAGAATGGCTTTATGTGTCCCTTTTTACCACAGTGATGACATACCCAAGGATGAGATGCCCTCTTGCTTTTAGATCCCTGAGGTTGGTTCTGGTGTTCCAACTTAGGTTTATTCATTATAGGATCACATGTTTTAACAGCAGCAATGAACATTTTAGCTGGATTTTGCTGTTTGTTCAAGGTCCTATCAGCAAATCCTATTCCATTTGGTTTCCCTTGATTCTGACTCTCCAAAATTTCTTCCAGCACATCCGTACTAGTGTTCAACATTCTGACTTGCTTCTTTAAGTGTTCAAGTTGAGAATTCAGTTGGGTTACCTCATCTTTGAGATCAGAAATGTGCTCTAAGTGTTCACTTCTTTCAGACTGAAGTTGACTGATAGTTCTCTTCTGTTCTTCCATCTGCTTGCACACTTCTTCAAATTTATCATGCAACTTCTCGCAAAAAACAGCAGGTTCTTTGTAATAGGTAGCCATTTCTTCACAAGATAGCTCTCCATCACTTAGCTCAGTACCAGATGATGTTTCAGAACCTGATGGTATCTCTGAGATTGATAGTGCTTCTGAATCCTTAACTTTATCAACAAACATGCATCTACCAGTTAAACCAAGAACATGTTTGGCTGATTCATTCCCCACTTTTCCTTCTAAGTCATCATCTGACCAGGTAGCTGCCAAACTCTTCTTCTGTTTCTTGAGGTATGTTGCACATTCTGTCCTAATGTGGCCATATCCTTCACACTCATGACACTGGACTCCTTTGGATTAATTGTCTTTCTCATCAGTTCTTGTCTTCTGCTTCAGAAACTTCTTAAATTTTTTACTCAGCATCACAAGAGCTTCTGATGTGCTTTCATCATCCACAGTATCAGCATCAGCTACAAAATCAACACCTTTCCCCTTCTTATCAGTTCTGGCTATTTCAAAATTCTTAAGAGACCCTATCAATTCCTCCACCTTCATACTGGAGATGTCATGTGCTTCCTCAATGGCAGTCACTTTCATGTCAAATCTCTTAGGTAAGGATCTGAGGATTTTCCTCACAAGTTTCTCATCAGATATTCTTTCTCCAAGAGAATCAAATGAATTGGCCATGTCTAGAACATTCATATAGAAGTCTTGAATATTTTCATCCCCCAACATTCTGAGATTTTCAAACTTTGTGGTGAGAAGTTGAAGTCTGGACAATTTTACCTTGGAAGTGCCTTCATGAGTAGTTTTAAGAATCTCCCAAGCATCCTTAGCCACAGTACACTGCTTGATCAATCTGAACATATTCTTGTCCACTCCATTGAATATAGCATTCAAAGCTTTGGAGTTTCCAAGAGCTAATTCATCTTCAACCTTGGACCAATCTTCCTCTGGTTTTAATTCAGCTGTCTTCTTACCCTCTTTGTCAGTCACAACAGGATGTTCCCAACCTTTTAGAATTGCTTTCCAGGCTTTGCTATCTATTGATTTAAGGAAAGCACTCATGCGTGATTTCCAATAATCATAGTTGGAACCATCCAACAGAGGTGGTCTGTTCACAAATCCTCCTTCTTTCTCCATTATGCCAGAAAAATATCTTCCCTCGAGCTCACCCTAAAAACAGGCAGGGTGCCTGCTCTGATGCCAATTGAAATTCCTGGCAGGACTGATTCTGAACTATAAAACAGAGTATAATATGCAGAACAGAGTATACAGTTCAGAAGAAAAATAACAGACAGAAAGTAAAGAACACAGGTGATTTGTTAACCCAGTTCGGTGACAAACACACCTACGTCTGGAGGCTACCAAGCCAGGAAGGAAATCCACTAAATAGTATCAATTCGAAGACCTATGACAACAGCCCCTGTTTCTCAGTCTTCTCACTTAATCACTACCCGTATAGATTTCTACCTAGGAACTCCTAGATATAAGACCCCTCGTACTTCCCTCAGTCAATCACTGCCCCAGTGATTATCAGACTCTAAACAAATCAAAGATGGAGACACTCTCCTAAAAACTCAATATGTCACTTTTTCTTAAAAGCTTCAAGTGATTACAACTCTATAAAAACAACCAACTCTAAACACTTGAGTGGTGTACAGAAAACAAAGCACAAAGCTTACATAGTTCAAGTTCTGAACTGATGGGATATTGTGATGCTGACTGGGCTGGAAGTGCTGATGACAGGAAGAGCACCTCAGGAGGTTGTTTCTTTTTGGGAAATAACTTAATTTCTTGGTTCAGCAAGAAACAAAATTGTGTTTCTTTGTCAACTGCTGAAGCTGAGTATATTGCTGCTGGGAGTAGTTGCTCACAACTGGTGTGGATGAAACAGATGCTAGAGGAGTATAACATGAAACAAGGTGTTATGACATTGCTTTGTGATAATTTGAGTGCTATCAACATCTCTAAGAATCCAATTCAGCACAGCAGAACCAAACACATAGACATCAGACATCATTTTATCAGAAACCTTGTGGAGGATAAAGTCATTCAGCTGGAACATGTAGCTACTGAAGATCAAATTGCTGACATTTTCACAAAGGCCTTGGATGCTAAGCAGTTTGAAAACTTAAGGAGCAAGTTAGGTGTGTGCTTATTTGAAGAATTCTAGCAATTAAAGCAAACTGGATGTGAGGAAGATAGAGTACCTGCCAGCTTTGTTAATGCTAAGTGTGATGCTGTGTTTGATACTAAGTCTGAAGTTCAAACTGGGACAGTAGTTGAAGATGTTTGTGCAGTTTTCCTTCCCTATTTGAAGTCTGAGATTTGTCAGAATTTTGTGGCTAAAAAGGGGGAGATAATCTTATGCAATGTGTTGGCTTTGTTGGCTCTGATACCAAGAATTAGAAGATGTATTGCTGCATTTCAGATATGTGTGTCATTAATTCAGAAGGTGACTAGTTTTGCTCTGATACCAAGCAATATATGTCCAGATATGATCAAGGGGGAATATGTGTCTCAGGGGGAGTACAAGTTTGTTATATTCCTGAGTGATGTTGTGGTCCTGAAGTGTAGTGGTCCTGAAGAAGAATTGTGCTCAGCTCCTGAAGTGTGCTCTGATACCATTTGGTAGTAAGGGGGAGTTCGTTGTGAAGCTTCAGGGGGAGTATTATGTTGTTCAGAAGTTAATCAATAGCTCTGATACCATGTTTAAGTGTGTTTGTGTGCTTCAGGAAGTCAGAAGCTGAAGCTGTTGTTGTTGTTTAACATAACTCAGAAAAGTGTTTTATCCGCTGCTTATGTTTATGCTATGATGTATTTTTGTGGAGTTCTTCATTGCTGAGTTGATTATAAGGGAGATTGAAGAACTTGGTTGGTTTTAGCCAAAAATTTGCCAAAGGGGGAGATTGTTGAGTCTTTAAGTGTTGGCTGCATTGTTTGGCAAAACCAAAGTATGGAATAGAAGCTTTTCCGTATGATGAACATTTCTTCAGTTACAAGTTTTCTCATTTGAAGCCATTCAGAAGCTGGAATCTACATCAGAAGCTGAAATGCTCATCAGAAGCACTGTAGCACTTCAGAAGCAGTTTCAGGTTCTGAAGCCAGCGTTGACTTCTGTTGACCACATCAGAAGCTGGGTTTGCTGGATTGTTTTTGCACGTATCTTGGGAGATTTAGCAAGGAATTATGTTTGTATAATTGCTTCTAGAATGCTGGGTTAATTGGAGAAGATATCTTTGAAGATTTGGTTCAAAATTATGAAAAATTGTATTTCCTGTTTTAAATCTTTCAAAGATTGAATGCAGTTTTATTTGTTACTCTTTTGGAATAATCTTATTCCAGTAACAAATCAATTCAGAAGATTTGGAGCATAATTAAGAGGCTTGCTGAAGATTATAAAAGGAGGAGCTTTGCTATTGAAGACTTACGATTTAGAGTTGAAGATCAGAAAATTGAGTCTTAGTATTTTAAGCTTTTAGCTTTATTGTGCACCACTCTGTTAGAGTTGGTTTAGGATTGTCATTGAATTGTAATTCATTCTAAGCCTTTAGGTACGAATGAAGTGTTGTCATTGATATTGTGTTCAAAAACAGGGTAGTTGTGTTTCAGAACTGGTTAAGTTCAAAGGGTAGTTCAAGTGGCTGGGTTGTAGTTACTTGAATAGGAAGTTAGAGGTTTTTCTAATACTCAACGTGTTGGGTAGAATTCAAGACTAGGTGGAGATTAATTGCTTGGGATAGGAACTGGGAGTCAGTGTCTGAGTCTTAAGGATTAATTCCAATAGTGGAATTCCTTCCTGGATTGGTATCCCCCAGAGTAGGAGGTGTTTACTCCGAACTGGGTTAACAAACCCTCTGTGCCTTTTACTTTCCTGCACTTTATTTTGCTGCTCTTGTATTGTGTTTACTTGTGCTCTGTTTTGCGATCTATTGTGCCCTGCATATTGTTCAGAACCTGTCTGGTTCAGAACTTGGTATTCTCTTAGTTTTGCCTGGCCAGAATTTCAGTAATACTTAAAGCAAAAATTTTCCGAAAAAGCTTTTTTCATGACTTTTGAAAAATGTAAACAACAAACGCACTCTCTTTGAACTCATGAGTAGGAGAAGTGTACGTCAACATCCGCCTTAAGAATGGTTGATCTCCGCAAGAGGAACATGATCAAATGTTGTGGGAAGACTTCTGTTAGGAAATACAAAAATATAAAAAAAACGAGAGCTCGCTAAGTCGAAAACCTGAAAAGGCGGCTTAGGCAAAAATGAGCGTCCCGGTGGACTGAAAACCCGAAAGGGCGGTCCAGGCAAAAATTAGGGGCACAAAAAGAATACACTCCCGGTGGACTGAAAACCCGAAAGGGCGGTCCAGGCAAAAGTTAGGGACTTTCAAAGAAAAACAAAAGAAAAGCATGTCTACTGAAGCGTGCCCACGAGAGAACACCCTATGTCAGTTGAGAAATGGCGACTTCCGCCAGAGTAATGGGCTTCCTCCCCAAGAAGTGTCTACTTCCCCATAATTTGCTACCTCGTGCTGGGCTTTACCCCGATAGTGGCTCGACTTCTTGTCCAATGATATCACCTCCGATGAAGATTGCCGAGTGTTTGTACTGCGATGTCGGTTCACTTCCTGTCCTATCCGTCTAGTCTTGTCTCATCAGTGTTATATACAGTCATACGGTGACATCGTTATACGAGTCGTACTGTCTTACATACATTCATACATTCATGCATATACACATTAATGCATACACAAAATGCACATAACATCGCTCACACATGGTTGCATTAATCACCCTGAGTCTTGCTTTAGCTGTATCCTTTCTTTTCTATCAAATATTTCAAGCGGCAAGTTCTACAAACGAACAGCTTGAATTCTCACAAAAAGTATCATCCTCAGTGTGTCTGGTCCAGAGATGTCACCAATTAAACACTTTCTGGTGGCAAGTTCTACAAACAAATAGGATTGCGAATACGTTCAATTTCCCAAGGGTGTCATCCCCAGTATGTTATTCCAGTTACATTTTACCTTCATTAAGCTGACCCCACGACAGTAGTAGGTAAACATTTTTATCGGTCTTCATTAAGCTATCCTCACAACGATAGTAGACCATGTCTTTTCCTTTACATTTTACCTTCATTAAGCTACCCTCACAACGGTAGTACGTAAAATATTTTATCGGTCTTCATTAAGCTATCCTCACAACGATAGTAGACCATGTCTTTTCCTTTACATTTTACCTTCATTAAGCTACCCTCACAACGGTAGTAGGTAAAATATTTTATCGGTCTTCATTAAGATATCCTCACAACGATAGTAGACCATGTCTTTTCCTTTACATTTTACCTTCATTAAACTACCCTCACAACGGTAGTAGGTAAAATATTTTATCGGTCTTCATTAAGCTATCCTTACAACGATAGTAGACCACATCTTTTCCTTTACATTTTACCTTCATTAAGCTACCTGTAGTACCCTAATTTTGTCCAAGTTTTTTCTTCAAACTTTTCATTTTTCTTTTTTTTTAAATAATAAAAAAAGAAGATTTTTTATTATTATTTATTTTTCTTTTTATTATTATTTTTATTTTTTATTTTTATTTTTATTTTTATTTTTATTTCTATTTCTATTTTTATTATTACTTTTATTATTATTATTATTATGTTTATTATTATTATTATTATTATTATTATTATTATTATTATTATAATTATTACTTTTATTATTATTATTATTATGTTTGTTTTTATCAAAATGAAAGGAAACACAAGCAAAGAAAGCAAGCTGCGCCCTTTATCTTTTCCACCTCCCCCTTGCCATTTGCTTTATCAAAACCAGTCAAGGATTGCTGCAAACTGTTGCCCTTGTTCTTGCAAGTGGCTGCCCTTGTTCCTGCAGATGCTGCCCTGTTCCAGCACATCCTTTCCTTTCCATTTTCTTCCATTTTTCTTTGTCAAAGAAGGCTGCAAGCTGCTCTCTGTTTTCCAGCGCACCTTCTTCTTTGTTTCTCCCAACCTCTGCACAAAGCAGCACCCCTCTTTTCCTGTTTTTCTTCCCCAAATCTACAAGAATCAACCCAAAAGCAACCTCTGCACAAAACAACACCCTGTTTTTCCATTTTTTCCATCAACTACTGTCAAACTCAGCCCCAACTTGTTCTGAAATTAACCAAATTCTTCACTAAGATAACAAGGCAAGGTCACTTCCTTCCCTTTTCATTAAATGCTAACCAAAGTCTTGGTCTTAGCACACAAAAAGGTCCAGCTTTTAAGGGATTTTCATGATTACAAATGATCACAATTTTGCCTATATAAGCAACACGAAAATCAGAGAAAAGAAGAGGATTTTTTAGAGGAATTTCTTAGCAAGAACAGAACCACAAAAACAGCAAGAATTCATATCAAAACCTTTGAGAAGAAAGAGCTCTATTTTTCTGTTTTCTTTTTTACAAGCCACCACAACCAATCAAACAATCAAAACAACCACTAAATCACCAGAAACATCACACAAAGAGAGAAGAATAGTAGCAAAACACCATTGTTATTATTGTTCATCTTCTCCATCACTTCCATCTTCAAGAAACCACAATCATCCAAAAGCCCCTTTTCATTTTCTTGCATCCAAAGCTTTGGCTAGGAGTTTGTAAGTATCCTGAACATTCTCATCTCTTATTTGCATTTCTGTTTGCATTTAGTTCTGTTGTTCCTGCTGTCCTGTATTATTTTTCTGCGTTTTTAGTAATCTTTAACTCATTTTTGCACTAAAAACATCATTCAAAAACCCCAAAAAAATCACAAAGTTTACAAAACCATCAAAACAGAAGTGATTTACTTCTTTTTCTTACTGTTTTCGAACGTTTTTTACCCCCCGAGGTTCTGAAATCAGAAATCAGAAGCAGTCTGAACAGTACTTCAGAAGCACTTCAGAAGCAGCTTCTGAACAGTACTTCAGAAGCAGCTTCTGAACAGTGCTTCTGAACAGAACTTCAGAAGCACCTCAGAAGCAGTCTGAACAGTACTTCAGAAATCAGAAGCAGTCTGAACAGTACTTCAGAAGCACTTCAGAAGCAGCTTCTGAACAGTACTTCAGAAGCAGCTTCTGAACAGTACTTCAGAAGCAGCTTCTGAACAGTGCTTCTGAAGCAGCTTCTGAACAGTGTTTCTGAAGCTGTGCTTTTTGCATTCTGAAGTCAGTTCTTGCTTCTGAAGGTTCAGAACCTGGGTTGAGACTCACTTTTTTGGCTGAAACTCATTTTTATTCAACAAATGTTAATGCTTTCAAATTTTGGTTTATACATCTATTTTCAATAACAAACTTTGAAATTCTGGCAATTTTGAGTGTGAACCTGTAAAACAGAGTATGAAAACAAAAGTTCAGAAGCAGAAATATAAAGTGCAGAAAGTAAAGAACACAGCATATTTGTTAATCCAGTTCGGTGAAGGTGAGAAAAACACACACACAAGAAGGGGGGGGGGTTGAATTGTGTGACTCAAAAACTTGTTCTTTTCTTTTCAAAAGCTTAACACTAGTTCAGAACCAGGTTCTGAACTGTTATCAGAAGTATATGCAGCGGATTAACAAGTTAAAAGGAGAATGAAAGAGAGACACATAGAATTTTATACTGGTTCCTTCTCAATGTGAGAAGTAGTCCAGTCCCCTTGTTTTCCAACAAGAGAGCTCCACTATAATCAGTTCTGATTACAATTGCTCAATCACTAAGAAAGAGACTTCCAGTTGCTCAATCACAAAGAAAGAGGCTTCTAATGCTCAACCACAAAGGAAGAGGCTTCCAATGCTCAAGACACTAAGTCAAGAGACTTCCCAATGCTCAAGACACCAAGTCAAGAGACTTCTCAATGCTCAAGACACTAAGTCAAGAGACTTCTGACTTAGACCACAAAGGAATGAGGTTACAAATGCTCAGTATACAGACTGGGACTTTAGGGACCAAACTGGTTTACAAGTAAATGAGTTTGGGATGAACACTTGATAAAATATCAGAGGTGTTCTCTTAATACAACACAGGTTAAGACTCTTAACCTTAAGAAATTCTAAGTTACAACTAAAAGAATTTCTAAGAGTTTTTGAACTTGATAGTTTTCACACAGAAAACAGAGCACAGGTTCAGCAATTTGTTTCAAGAGTCTTAGAAGAATTTCTTCTTCAAATCTTCTTCCTTTTATAGAGGAAATAGAGCTGTTGAAGATTTGCTTGATTTGAGGAAAGAGTCGTTGCAAGTTGAGCTAGGATTTCTGCAAATGTGTGCTGCACTTTTTCAAACAAAATAGAGCAGCAGCCATTTTTGAAATGGCCTACCTTAAAAGCTGGAGAATGTCTGGGTCAGGGAGACAACTGTTCCATTGGGTTGTTCTGACACATCCAGGCATTAAATGCGCACAGTACTGGTCACTTTCCAAGCCACATCAGCTTCAGAAGCTTCTATCAGAAGCACTTTTGTACGGATCAGAAGCTGGCTTCAGGATCAGAAGCTGGTCTTTAGACGTTGACTTTGCGTTGACTTCTTCAGAAGCACCCAGACTTCAGAAGCTGTCTTCAGACTCAGAAGCTGCACTTCAGGAGCACTACTTCAGGAGCACTTCTTCAGACCCAGTTTCCTTCTAGCTTTGCAACATTGCTTCTTAGCTTTCCTTTCTTGCTCTAAGCTTGTTCTTTCATAACAATTCTTAATTTCCAATCAATAATCACTTGGTTCTGAAATCACTTGAACAAAGCATTAGCAAATAACCAATTTTCTCTTTAACACTCTGTTATCATCAAAACCATAGAGAGAGATATGTTTACACATAATGTTTCAACAATCTCCCCCTTAATTCATAAGAGATTTGTTAAACACATTTTGTTCCAACAATCTCCCCCTTTTTGATGATGACAAACATAAGTATTAAATTAGAAAATTATTGTTAACTTAATTAACAAGTTAACTGCAGGGTGTGAGGTTTGTAAGCTCCCCCTGAGTCTGATCCAAGTTAATTAAGTTCAGTTAAAAACACAAATGTGAAAATTTCAGAATTGTTGTTAAGTTTAATTAACAATCTGACTTCAGGAGAGGTTTGTAAGCTCCCCCTAGGTCTGACATTCCTCAAGGTTAGGTTTGTAAGCTCCCCTTGATTCTTATCCATGTTAATTAAGCTTGACTTAAAACAGTATAGTGAAATTAACACTCAGAATTATAAATAACTTGCTGACTTCAGGTTCTGAGGTTTGTAAGCTCTCCCCCTAAGTCTGATAATCCACAGGATGAGTTTTGTAAGCTCCCTGAGTCTTATCCAAGTTATTTTAAATTCATTTTAACTCACTAAGAGTTATGTATCTCACAGAAAGGTATCAGAGCCAGACTTTCAATTCATAGGCTTAGAGTTAAAAAGCAGTTCTCATAAGTTAAGTTCAATCAGTATCAGAGCTTTAACTGAGCTTTAACTTATGTTCAGAGCCTCAGGTCTTAATACCATTTACTCCACTTTCATAAGTTAATTACTGACAGAATTTAACTTATATTGTGAGCTCAGGTGCTTTAATACTTATTTTACCTTACTCCCCCTTTTGTCATCAACAAAAAGTTTTACTTACTCCCCAAACACAGAAAATTTCTCCCCCTTTGTCAAGAGAGTTTGAAAACATTTGTATCAGAGCAGAAAAGAATTTTAAAAGAGTTTGAAAACCTTTATCAGAGCAGTACAATCTCCCCCTTTTTAAAAGAGTTTTAAAAAAGAATCAAAATAGGGGGGGGTTGAACAGAACTTGTGAGATATGTATGCAATCATATGGATAATCAAGCAGCAAAGATGAGCATCAGAGCATACTTGATTTTCAATGAGTATATGACTTTGCATTGAAAATGGAATGTTGTTCAGAAGCAGAAAAAAAATTTATAGCTTCTGATCAGAGCATTTTGTGTTCAGACATGATTTGTTCAGTATTAGTTGGTTCAGTATCAAAGCAAAACATATAAGAGGGTATCAGAGCAGCTGAAGGTATCAGAGCAAATTTGAGCTTTTGAAAAGGTTCAGATCAAAGGTCTAACTCATTTTTAAAACAAAATAGTTTAGATTATAGACCAACTGAAAGGTTAAATCATAGTGTGATACCAAAAGACAGTTTTAATACTACTGAACTTGTATCAGAACCTGATACCAAAATATGAAGGTTTATCTCAGAGTCTGATACCAAATTAAAACATTTCAGTGCTGATACCAAGATAAAGTAAGTTCTAAAAGCTGAACATGTCTGAGACACTTTGGACATTTGAAAAAATGTGTCTGTGCTAAATAGTTTGAGAACAAACTGATGCCAACTGAAAATTGTTTGTCAAGCAATTTTAACATTGAATATCAGAGCAGAAAAATCACATTTTTAAGTTGATGACTTTGGGAGGATTAGAGTATAAACTTTCAAAGCTTTAATCATCATTGCCCATAGTTATACTTATCAGATTCTGACCAACATTAGATTCCTATCAGATTCAGAAGTCAGAAAATCCAGGTTCTGATCCTTCAGACTCTGAAGTTTTTCAGGCTTAACTTTATTCAGATTCTCAGACACTGAGTATCTGATAAGTCTTAGCTTATGATAGACTCAGAATCAAGGATTTCATTCAGATTCAAGCACATTTTCAAGAGATAAAATGCATGTTCAGATTCTTTTTAATAAAATTGAATCTTTCTTCTGTTAGGGGTTTTGTGAATATGTCAGCACATTGATGATCACTATCAGTGAACTGAATATCTAAAACACCCTTCTGAACATAATCTCTTATAAAATGATGTTTTATTTCTATGTGCTTGGCTCTAGAATGCAGAATTGGATTTTTAGACAAACATATTGCAGCTGTGTTATTACAATAAATAGGAATATTATCTGCATGAATCTGATAATCCTCTAATTGATGTTTCATCCAGAGCAGTTGTGTGCTACAACTTGCAGCTGAGATGTATTCTGCTTCTGTTGTTGACAAAGCAATGGTTGCTTGTCTCTTGCTGGCCCAGGATATCAGATTCTCACCAAGAAACTGACAGTTTCCACTGGTGGATTTTCTTTCAATCCTGTCCCCAGCATAGTCAGCATCACAGAATCCAACTAGCTTGTAATTTAGAGATTTCTTATACAGAAGTCCCAAATTAGTAGTTCCTTTCAGATACCTAAAGATTCTCTTGACAGCAGTCATGTGAGATTCTCTAGGATCTGTCTGGAATCTAGCACACAGACATACACTAAACAAAATATCTGGCCTAGAAGCAGTTAAGTATAGGAGAGAACCTATCATACCTCTGTACAGCTTCTGATCTACTTTAGAGCCATTGTCCTCTTTGCTTAAGATGCAGGTGGGATGCATTGGTGTTGTCATCAGCTTGCAATCATCCAGCTGGAACTTCTTCAGAAGCTCCTTGGTGTATTTTGACTGATGAACATGAACACCATCTTTGCATTGGTTGATTTGAATTCCCAAGAAGAATTTCAGCTCACCCATCATGCTCATTTCAAATTCATCCTGCATTAACTTTGAAAATTCCTTGCAAAGGGAGGCATTAGTAGAACCAAATATGATATCATCAACATTTATTTGCACAATTAAGATTTCTTTCTTAACAGTTTTTCTAAAGAGTGTATTGTCAACTTGACCTCTTACAAAATCATTTTTAATTAAGAAGTTGCTTAGCCTTTCATACCAAGCTCTGGCAGCTTGTTTCAGACCATACAAGGACTTCTTAAGTTTAAAAACATGATTTGGATATTTAACATCTTCAAAACCAGGAGGTTGTTTTACATACACTTCTTCAGAAATTACACCATTCAAGAAAGCACTCTTAACATCCATTTGATATAAGATGATATCATGATTAACAGCATAAGAAAGAAGTAACCTGATTGCTTCCAGTCTTGCTACTGGAGCAAAAGTCTCAATGTAATCAATTCCTTCTTGCTGACTGTACCCTTGAGCTACTAATCTAGCCTTGTTTCTGATCATTTCTCCTTGTTCATTGAGCTTGTTCCTGAACACCCATTTTGTTCCAATGATGTTCTTCTGATCAGGTTTTGCAACAAGATCCCATACATCATTCCTTTGAAACTGGTTCAGCTCTTCTTGCATTGCTACAATCCAACCATCGTCAGCAAGTGCTTCATCAGCAGTTGTAGGCTCAATCATGGATAGTTGGCCAAGCATAGACTCATTATGAGTGAATGCTGATCTAGTCTTTATTGGACTGCTCTTGTTTCCCATGATTAACTCCTCAGGATGTGAAGACTTGTACTTGAATGAGGTTCTGGGTGGATTAGCTTCTGAAGAACCATCAGGAATTTGTTCAGAGCCATGCTGGTCTTGGTTTGCTTCAGGAGTAGCATCATTCTCAGAGAGTTTCTCAGAGTCTTCATTGTTTTCAGCTTCTGAACCTTCATCAGAACCTGAACTGGGTTCAGCTTCTGAAGGTTCTTCTGAGATTCTGACATCTGCAAAACTCTCAACCAGCTCTGGTATTTCATTACCAGGCCTCTTATCATCAAACCTAATGTGTATAGCTTCCTCAACAACATGTTTCAGAATTATACACCCTGTATGCCTTAGATCTCTCTAAGTATCCTAAAAAGGTACCCTTTTGAGCCTTGGCATCAAATTTCTTTAGGTAGACTTTATTGTTTAGTATGTAACATGTACAACCAAACTGATGAAAATAAGAAATACTTGGTTTTCTTCCTTTAAACAATTCATATGATGTTTTATTCAGAATGGGTCTGATATAGATCCTGTTCTGAATATAACATGCTGTGTTTACAGCTTCTACCCAAAAGTACTTAGCAATTTTAGATTCATGGATCATGGTTCTGGCCATTTCTTGTAAAGACCTGTTCTTTCTTTCTACAACTCCATTTTGTTGTGGAGTTCTAGGAGATGAGAACTCATGGAGAATTCCATGATCTTCACAAAAGTTTTCAAAAGGTTCATTTTCAAATTCCCCACCATGATCACTTCTGATTTTCAAAACTTTCAAATCAGTTTCAGTTTGTACTTGTTTGCAGAATTTGTAAAACACATCATATGTTTCATTCTTGGTTCTGAGGAATTTAACCCAAGTCCACCTACTGTAATCATCAACAATTACAAGTCCATACTTCTTCCCACTGATTGAGGCTGTTCCAACAGGACCAAACAAATCAATGTGAAGGAGTTCTAAAGGTTTTGAGGTGGAAACAATGTTCTTAGCTTTAAAAGAGGTTTTAGAAAATTTTCCAATTTGGCATGCTGAACACAGAGCATCTGAGTGATAATCAATACTGGGTAAGCCTCTGACCAGCTGTAACTTGCTAAGCTTAGAGATGAGTCTCCAGTTAGCATGTCCCAGCCTTTTGTGCCAGACCCATTTCTCATCACTCACAGACAGAAGGCAAACTACCTTCTGCTGAACTAATTCAGAAAAATTTATTTTGTAAACATTGTTTTTCCTACAGCCTCTGAACACTACAGACTTATCTTTGTTGTTAATTACAGTGCAAGTGTTCTTATTAAACAGGACTTCATAATTACTATCACATAATTGACTTATGCTAAGTAAATTATGTCTAAGTCCATCTACCAGCCAAACATTATCAATGTACAGGGAAGAATTACCTATCTTACCAGTACCAATGATCTTTCCTTTCTGACTTCCTCCAAACCCCACAGTTCCTCCCTCTTTCAAAGTCAGGGTTTGGAACATAGACTTGTCCCCTGTCATATGATGCGAGCATCCACTGTCCAGGTACCAGGACCTTTCCTTTTCTTTGGATGTTAAGCATATCTGCAATTGAAATGATCTCAGACTTAGGTACCCAGATTTTCATGGGTCCTTTGGGGTTAGTCCTGAAAGGTTTTGGCTTCTTGTGTCTGAAGTTATGATATTCAGACTTGTTCTGATACTTTGGATATGAATCCTTGTATCTTGAATAAGTCTGAGTTTCAGAACCTGAGTACTTCAGAACCTGAGTTCTCAAAGGTTTGGACTCAGATTTCTTCAGAACCTGAGACTTGAAGGTCTTTGGTTCTGATTTGTTTAGAGTCTGACCTTTTGAGTACTTTGGTTCTGATCTCTTCAGAATTCTAACTTTGTTAGCTTCAGGCACAAGGCAAGCTTCAGTTTTACCTTTCTTAAAATAATTACAAGCAGAAAACTGATTGGTTTGCTTTGGCTTGCTCTGCTTAACATTCTGAGATTGAAAATGTTTTGTTTTGACTGGTTTAATAGGTTTTGAAGTTTTAACAAACCCAGTCTTTGAAACATTTGAATCAGATTTATTCAGATTCTGAGACTTACTAGTTCCAGGTTCTGAACACTTCAGATTCTGAACATTTTCAGGTTCAGAATCTGATTTTCTCTTACTCTTAGACTTAGGACCTTTTGGCTTAGATTTAAGCAAGGTTTTAACATTTGCCTTTATCTTAGCCTTAGGTTCAGAAGCTTCAGAGTCTGAGCTGTTCAGAAATTCAGACTTAGTCTCAGATTCTAACATTTTCAACTTCTCAGAGTTATCAGAAGCAGGCACAAAGCATATACCATTTCCTTTTAAAATATTTTCAGAACATGAAGGTGAGTTTAATTCATTTGAAGGTTTAAATGAATCATAGCCAATGCCTTCACCTTTGTTTTTGATCATATTATACATCATAGAGGCAATTTTAGTTCTATTGAACCCAGTTAACATGAAATCCTGAAGAGCTATTTCCTGTTCATTAGGAACCTCTTCAGATTTCTTATGAGCCTCTTTTCTGAGTTCTTCAACTTCTTCATCATATTCAAAAATTTGATTATGAAGTTTAAGATTTTTCTCAGACAGCAAGTTAGTTTGATTTTTCAAAGATTTAATTTCTTTTAACTTGCTTTTAAGATGACTCATAAGATCATTAACTGTTTCAATTAATTCAGATCTAGAGAGTTAAGAATATACCTCATCTTCTTCATCAGAATCTGAGCATGATTCTGCATCAGAAAATGCAGTTACCATCAGGGCCAGGTTTGCTTCTTCCTCATCAGATTCTGACTCATTATCCAGATCATCCCATGTTGCCATGAGACTCTTCTTAAGCTTGTTTCTGAAACTGCTGGACTTTGAGCTAGACTTCTTTGCTTTCTCCTTAGATTTTTCTTTCTGAAGATCAGGACAGTCAGCAATGAAGTGCCCAGGCTTCTTGCAGTTGTAACAACTTTCCTTCTGGATATCCCTCTTTGAACCAGAACCAGATCCTCTGAAGTTACTGCTTCTGTTAGAGAATTTTTTCTTTCTATTCATTAGATACTGAAGCCTTTTAGAAAGCATTGCAAGCTCATCAGCATCTGAATCTTCATCAGAATTTCCCTCAGGAAATTCTTCTTCAGATTCAATAGCTTTCAAAGCTTTAGCAGGCTTTCTCTTAGACTTCAGAGCTAATGTTTTTGGTTCTCTAACAGACTCATCCTCATTGAGTCCCAGTTCATGCACCTTGAGGGAGCTTATAAGATCCTCAATACTTAAAGTATTCAGATCCTTAGCTTCCTCAATAGCACTCACCTTAGGTCTCCATTTGGATGGCAGACTTCTTAAGAGTTTGTTCACATGATCAGATGTGGTATAACTCTTCTTCAGAATCTGAAGTCCAGAGACCAGAGTCTGAAATCTTGAGAACATTGTCTCAATATTTTCATCCTCTTTCATTCTGAACAATTCAAATTGCTGAACAAGTATGTTTGCCTTAGCTTCTCTAACTTTCTTATTACCTTCATAGTTAGAGCAGAGGGATGTGAAAATGGCTTTAGCAGTTGACTTGTCACTCAGCTTCTGATACTCAGAGTGAGGTAGTGAATCCACAATAATGCCTCTGACATTATGGTGTTTTCTATAAATCTTCCTCTCAGCATCACTGAGTCCTCTTCTGTTGACAGCAACACCTTCTTCATCAACTGGAATGGTGATTCCATCTTCAATGATTTCCCATAATGAATCATAATAATATGACTGTACATTTTACTCTTCCACCAAGAGAATTTTTCTGGGTCACCAGTAAACATAGGAGGTTTATTGTGTGACCTAGGCTTCTTTTCTTCAGTACCATAGTCATATTGTACATTTCTTTGATTTCTGGGAGAGGGTGGAGGTGAACCACTAGTTGAGGTCATGTTTTTCTCAGGATCCTACTGACACACTGTTAAGTGTTAATATCAGAACCGGAGCTCTGATACCAACTGAAGGTGAGAAAAACACACACACAAGAAGGGGGGGGGGTTGAATTGTGTGACTCAAAAACTTGTTCTTTTCTTTTCAAAAGCTTAACACTAGTTCAGAACCAGGTTCTGAACTGTTATCAAAAGTATATGCAGCAGATTAACAAGTTAAAAGGAGAATGAAAGAGAGACACACAGAATTTTATACTGGTTCCTTCTCAATGTGAGAAGTAGTCCAGTCCCCTTGTTTTCCAACAAGAGAGTTCCACTATAATCAGTTCTGATTACAATTGCTCAATCACTAAGAAAGAGACTTCCAGTTGCTCAATCACAAAGAAAGAGGCTTCTAATGCTCAACCACAAAGGAAGAGGCTTCCAATGCTCAAGACACTAAGTCAAGAGACTTCTCAATGCTCAAGACACCAAGTCAAGAGACTTCTCAATGCTCAAGACACTAAGTCAAGAGACTTCTGACTCAGACCACAAAGGAATGAGGTTACAAATGCTCAGTATACAGACTGAGACTTTAGGGACCAAACTGGTTTACAAGTAAATGAGTTTGGGATGAACACTTGATAAAATATCAGAGGTGTTCTCTTAGTACAACACAGGTTAAGACTCTTAACCTTAAGAAATTCTAAGTTACAGAACTAAAAGAATTTCTAAGAGTTTTTGAACTTGACAGTTTTTACACAGAAAACATAGCACAGGTTCAGCAATTTGTTTCAAGAGTCTTAGACGAATTTCTTCTTCAAATCTTCTTCCTTTTATAGAGGAAATAGAGCTGTTGAAGATTTGCTTGATTTGAGGAAAGAGCCGTTGCAAGTTGAGCTAGGATTTCTGCAAATGTGTGCTGCACTTTTTCAAACAAAACAGAGCAGTAGCCATTTTTGAAATGGCCTTCGTTAAAAGCTGGAGAATGTCTGGGTCAGGGAGACAACTGTTCCATTGGGTTGTTCTGACACATCCAGGCATTAAATGCGCATAGTACTGGTCACTTTCCAAGCCACATCAGCTTCAGAAGCTTCTATCAGAAGCACTTTTGTACGGATCAGAAGCTGGCTTCAGGATCAGAAGCTGGTCTTCAGACGTTGACTTTGCGTTGACTTCTTCAGAAGCACCCAGACTTCAGAAGCTGTCTTCAGACTCAGAAGCTGCACTTCAGGAGCACTACTTCAGGAGAACTTCTTCAGGAGCACTTCTTCAGACCCAGTTTCCTTCTAGCTTTGCAACATTGCTTCTTAGCTTTCCTTTCTTGCTCTAAGCTTGTTCTTTCATAACAATTCTTAATTTCCAATCAATAATCACTTGGTTCTGAAATCACTTGAACAAAGCATTAGCAAATAACTAATTTTCTCTTTAACACTCTGTTATCATCAAAACCATAGAGAGAGATATGTTTACACATAATGTTTCAACAATCTCCCCCTTAATTCATAAGAGATTTGTTAAACACATTTTGTTCCAACATTCGGTGCAAACATCACCTACATCTGGATGATACCAATCCAGGAAGGAAATCCACTAAGTAGTATCAATTCAAAGACTCTAGACATAGCCCCCCGTTTTTCAGTCTTATCACTTAATCACTACCCGTATAGACTTCTACCTAGGAACACCTAGATATAAGAACCCACTTACTTCCCAACCAAGTAATCACAACCCAGTGATTAACAACTCTTCAATAAATCAAGTATGATGAAGACACTCTTCAAAACAACAAAAACATCACTTATGCTTAAAAGCTTTAAGTGAAAAACAACTCAAAACAAAACAACCAACTCTAACAGATGAGTGGTACACAAAAACAAAGCACTAAGCTTAACAGACTAAAAAACAAAGACTCTTAATTCTAATAACTTCTAGTTTTTTCAGTTAAGTCTTCAATAGCATCGTCCTCCTTAAATAGGCTTCAGCAGCAACATAATTCTGAACAGAATAATCTTCAATAGATACAGTTCTGAAATTCTTTAGAAGCTCATAGAACCAAATATATTTCTGAGATATATTTTGCAAAGATTCCTTTGAAAATATATCCATCAATAACAGGAACAAATCTGCAAGAAAGATCTTCACGTAAAATAATCAGCCTTCTGGAAACATCAGCCTGGATAAATCTTTAAACAAATCTTCAAAAGATACTGAAAGAATTAACAGAAAACACGCAGAAAGACAGCTTCTGAAAAACAGCTTCTGAAGGTCAACAGAAGTCAATGTCTGAAGGCAGCTTCTGAAGGTCAACATCAGTCAACGTCTGAACAGTGCGTCTGATGACCAGTTCTGCGTCTGATGAACAGTACCAGCGTCTGAAGACCATTTCAGCTTCTGATGAACAGTAACAGCTTCTGAAACCCAATTTCCAGCTTCTGAAGACACAAATTATCTTCGGAGGACGCTTTGCTTGTACAATATGATTTTAGCAAACATTTAGCCAACAACCAAATATCCAACAAACTTGAATGAAAAAGGAGTGGTTTGATGTATGTCTTCCCATTCCCTGGTTGCACGAGCACCTGACGTACGTCTCTTTATTCAGACAATTGTCATTCTATTTTCAACTTACCAAAACATAAAAAACAATTTTCTTTTTTGTGTGAGTGAAAAAGGAAAACTTGGGTAGACACCCGACGCTTCCCCGAATATTCGGAAACGAGGTAGACACTTCGCTTTCGGTTGAATATTCGTCCTCCGTTTAAAATCAATCTCAACCCACCAAACTTTATCTTTTTCATGCCCATGCGCGTTTTCAAACGGATACCATAGCCCAAGTGCGAGTCCGTCCTTTTTTTAAAGCAACTTTTTCGCCCAAGCGCGATCAAATTGATTTTACAAATAAAAACAATCAACACACAAACATTTGCTACAAAGAACTACGTAGCTTTGAATTCTCCATCGCACCAGGAGATACGTAGGAGCAAGATTAAACTCTTGTCAAGCACACTAATAAAAAGCTCATTTTTTTTATCTTTAAATCTTTTCTCTTTTTGTTTCTTCTTTTATTTATTCTTTACAAACATTTGGCATGAAACTAACACAATTGAACACTAAACTAACTAACTGTAATTTCAGAGTGCAACCTAAGAGGGGGGGGGTGAATTAGGTTGTATGACTTTTAATGGATAATTTTTCTGGTTTATTGTGTTCTTGTAAATTTTTCCGGAATTTTGTATGAATGTATGAACGAATGCTTGGAAAAATAAAGAGTGTAGGGAAGAAGAAGATGGACACAAGGAATTTATAGTGGTTCCCCTACTGGTACTCCACTCCCCCACAACCCTGTGAGGAATTCACTATGTTAGAATCTTTGTTACAAGCAATCTCTCCCCAAGACCCCCTAACAATCTTTCTAACATACACAAGATAGCACCCCACTATCTTTCAACAATTCTCACCAACAATGGCAAGAAAACTTTACAACAATGTAATTGAAGAATAACAAATGTATGGCTGTATATTTTTATCAATATCACTCTTAAACAAATGGACTTAATGCTCAGAAAACCTTTTTAATAAATGTTAAAGTGTGGGCAAAGTTTTCCAAACAATTAAAAGAAAGTTTGAATGCAAGTGATATTGAAATTCACAATTGAGAGGTTGAAAGTTATTGTCTTGTTTATTGCTTTGATTTTCAATTGAATTTATAGAGGCTAAAAAGATGTTTATGAAGTAATGCTACTTTTCAAAAAGTTTTACCAATGAATAGACACATATTTAAAATGGCATCTATTCATAAAAATAAGTATGAAATTTATTTAAGAAAAATACTAGCTGTTGTCAGTTAATTGAAAAAAACATATTCCGTTGAAAAACATTCTATTCCAACGGTAATATAATGTTAAATCATATTTCAAAAGACATATTTTCAAAAGACATATTTCATAATCAAAAACATAATATTTCAAAAGTGAAATTACCATTGGACAAAAGTCATATTTCAAAAGCATAGTCTTTTGGTTATCGTAATCAATTATGCCAATTTAATGTTGAAACATCCAATAATAAAAAAAAAAAAATTGAAGCTCGTACTATTGGCATAAAGGATTATCATTTTAAAAGCCATGATCAATTAAATATTCTTGTTAAAATATTTTCATGCAAAATCACTTTAAAATAAAAATCATTGTGAGTGTGTGATTTATTTTCAAAAGATATTTAGGCGTTGCTTTATATGGCGACTTAGAAAAAAGTTTGTAATTATTTTCTGAGCATTCTAAGTTGTTCCATAAGTTAAGAATGATAAATCAAAAAATAATTTGTCATACTTACAAAGTGTATAACCAAGAAGCCTAGGCACTAAACTTCATTCTTTAATCTTGAGCCTCCATGATCATTTCTTCTTTTTGTGATGTGAGTTTGTTATCATCAAAACACAGCCAATGTCAGAAGGAAATCTTCTTCACAATCTCCCCCTTTTTGATGATGACAAACTATATCCTTTTGACAATGTTTGCTCAACGAAACTCCCCCTATCTTGTATATCTCCCCCTTTGTTTTGCAATTGGATAACCTGAAACAATTTAAGCACAAAACACAAACATACACTTTCTCCCCCTTTTGACATCATCAAAAAGAAGAAAGAAAGGATAAAATCCAAAGGGTCGAAATATAAGAGAAATAATAAATTTTATATAAAAATAACTTATCTTCTTCACAATGAATATTCAATCCTTCACATTATTTTGCACATATCATATGAGATAAATATTTAAAATACAATGATTTCTCACACAAAACAATAGCATCATTAAATCATCCAATTGATATTTTTTCACAAGTCACATATGCTACTGTTATAACATTAGTCAAATATTCAGACATAATATATTTATTTAAAATTAATTAATTATATTCCAAAACTTTTTACCCTTGAACAGTAAAAAACTAGCAAGTAACGTTCATGTTTTAGGTTAAACATTGCAAACATAAAATAACAACAATTAACATTTAATATGCATTCAAATATGTCTGATAAACCAAACTTATTCATACTTGTCAAAATTCACAAACATGAATCGTTTCTAAGTCATGCATGCATTAATTTAATACCATACATGAATTTAGAAGACAAAAAACATCATATATCTATATAAAATAATTGTGTACCTTTCACCATGGTCATTAATAAAAAAGAAGTGTTCATCTCTCCATCAAAGTTGCAGAGATAATTTAACCACTCATAAATAATAAATTGAACCATATCATATGGTCTTATATCTTGAAGAACCCGGTCTAAATATGACAAGATTTGCATATGGTCTTCAAGTACCTACAAAACAATTAATAGAACTTTCTAGGTACCCATTGTGATTTGGGTCCTTGTGTGGTAATTCCTTTCTTTACCCAAATAAATTCACCATAAGGAACTCCAACGTTTCTTATGTAACAAGTATTTGGAGTATGGCCTTTTATGTTGCAATAGAAACATGATAAATTTTGAACATGATATACACTAGAATTACTTCCATTGGAGACATTATTTCTAACCTTAGAATTTGTTTTCTTATAAGACTTGTTAGAATAATTTCTTCCATAAGAATTATTTCTAGTATTCATACTTTTAAGAGGAATTACAACATGCATTTTCTTTGGTTCCAAGTTGTTGGAAGTTGTGCCTGCTTTAACAAAGATTGTTTTACTTGTACTTGGTTTATCAAAATTTGAAAATCCAAGACCGGTTTTATTTTTTAAATCTCTTTGTTTGCTAAGAACATCTTCCAAACTATTGTGACCTTTTTCAAAATTTTTTATTACTTGATTTAATTTAATAATTTTTGTTTCATGTTCTTTACATTTATTACATGAAGAATTTTTGACCTTTTCTAAATCCACTTGTGCATCAAAAACTTTTCTTTCAAGTGAAACAATTAATTTCTTCTGTTTTACACAAGTTTTAGAAAGTTTACTACATTCTTCATATAATTCATCAAATGCATTTTGTAATTCATCATATGAAGGTTTAATATCAAGTTCAGAATCACTAACCTCTTGTTCATCATCAGAGTGATGAGATGCCATTAGTGCAAGATTTGCATACTCTTCATCCTCTGATTCAGAAGATGAACTTATGTCATTTTCTTCCCATGCAATGTAGGCCCTCCTTTGCTTGAATTCTTTCTTTCCTTTGTCACCATTTTTGTTTGTAAAAGATGGACAATCTGCTTTCATGTGACCTTCTTTCCCACATCCAAAACATGTAATGTTTTGGTTTGACGTAGAGCCCTCATTCTTCTTGAAAGATTTTCTTTTATTACCAAACTTGAAGGACTTGTCCTTTTTAAGAAATTTTTTAAAACTTTTTGCAAGAAGATTGATGGTCTCACCTTCATCAGAACTTTCTCCTTCATTTTGTTGTTTTGACTCAACTCTTAGAGCAATGCTTTTGTTCTTCTTCTCTTGCCCTTCATGCTTTTCCAATCTTCCAAGTTCCATTTCATGTTCTTGGAGTTTTCCAAACAAAGCGGCAGAAGTCATTTTAGAAAGACTTTTCTTTTCTGATATTGCAGTCACCTTTGGTTGCCAAGCCCTTGTTAATGATCTAAGGACTTTGAGATTTAATTCATCATTTGTGAAAGTCTTTCCAAGAGCCATCAAGTGGTTTGTTAAGTGAGAGAATCTCTTTTGTAAATCAAGAATTGATTCACCGGGCTGCATTCTGAACAATTCATATTCTTGTGATAAAGTGTTCAGTTTTGATCTCTTCACTTCTTCTGTGCCTTCATGGGTTACTTCTAGAGTGTCCCAAATTTCTTTTGCAGTTTTGCATTGAGAAATTCGGAAGAACTCATCCATGCCAAGGGCTGAATGAAGCATGTTGATTGCCTTCTTGTCAAACAACAATTTTTTCTTATCATCATCAGTCCAAGATGTTTTTATTTTTACTTGGACAACATCATTCACAACCGTTGTAGGAATGAATGGACCATTCTCAACGGCATTCCATATTTCTTCCCCTTGTGCTTCCAAGTATGCACGCATGCGAATTTTCCAGAAATCATAGTATTCACCAACAAAGCATGGAGGTTTGTTGCTACTACCACCATCTTTGAACACAATGTTTGAATTTGAAGCGGAAGCCATTTTTCTGGATCAAGGAGCAAATTACCTTAACTTGCTCTGATGCCAATTGTAATTTCAGAGTGCAACCTAAGAGGGGGGGGGTGAATTAGGTTGTATGACTTTTAATGGATAATTTTTCTGGTTTATTGTGTTCTTGTAAATTTTTCCGGAATTTTGTATGAATGTATGAACGAATGCTTGGAAAAATAAAGAGTGTAGGGAAGAAGAAGATGGACACAAGGAATTTATAGTGGTTCCCCTACTGGTACTCCACTCCCCCACAACCCTGTGAGGAATTCACTATGTTAGAATCTTTGTTACAAGCAATCTCTCCCCAAGACCCCCTAACAATCTTTCTAACATACACAAGATAGCACCCCACTATCTTTCAACAATTCTCACCAACAATGGCAAGAAAACTTTACAACAATGTAATTGAAGAATAACAAATGTATGGCTGTATATTTTTATCAATATCACTCTTAAACAAATGGACTTAATGCTCAGAAAACCTTTTTAATAAATGTTAAAGTGTGGGCAAAGTTTTCCAAACAATTAAAAGAAAGTTTGAATGCAAGTGATATTGAAATTCACAATTGAGAGGTTGAAAGTTATTGTCTTGTTTATTGCTTTGATTTTCAATTGAATTTATAGAGGCTAAAAAGATGTTTATGAAGTAATGCTACTTTTCAAAAAGTTTTACCAATGAATAGACACATATTTAAAATGGCATCTATTCATAAAAATAAGTATGAAATTTATTTAAGAAAAATACTAGCTGTTGTCAGTTAATTGAAAAAAACATATTCCGTTGAAAAACATTCTATTCCAACGGTAATATAATGTTAAATCATATTTCAAAAGACATATTTTCAAAAGACATATTTCATAATCAAAAACATAATATTTCAAAAGTGAAATTACCATTGGACAAAAGTCATATTTCAAAAGCATAGTCTTTTGGTTATCGTAATCAATTATGCCAATTTAATGTTGAAACATCCAATAATAAAAAAAAAAAAAATTGAAGCTCGTACTATTGGCATAAAGGATTATCATTTTAAAAGCCATGATCAATTAAATATTCTTGTTAAAATATTTTCATGCAAAATCACTTTAAAATAAAAATCATTGTGAGTGTGTGATTTATTTTCAAAAGATATTTAGGCGTTGCTTTATATGGCGACTTAGAAAAAAGTTTGTAATTATTTTCTGAGCATTCTAAGTTGTTCCATAAGTTAAGAATGATAAATCAAAAAATAATTTGTCATACTTACAAAGTGTATAACCAAGAAGCCTAGGCACTAAACTTCATTCTTTAATCTTGAGCCTCCATGATCATTTCTTCTTTTTGTGATGTGAGTTTGTTATCATCAAAACACAGCCAATGTCAGAAGGAAATCTTCTTCACACTAACGGTTCCCGTTGAGTACAATGGATGTGAGGGGTGCTAATACCTTCCCCTCGCATAATCGATTCACGAACCTGAAATTTGGTCGCAATGACCTTGTTCTCATTCTCAAAGGGGTTTATCCACGTTCCCCTTTTCAAAAACAAAACTTCGGTGGCGACTTTACTGTTTGAGCGAGCGCTTTCCGCCCGCACATTTTTCCCGCCGCTTCACTACCCTCACAACGGTAGTAGGTAAAACATTTTATCCGTCTTCATTAAGCTATTCTCACAATGATAGTAAACCATGTTATTTCTCTGGCATTTTACCTTCATTAAGCTATCCTCACAACGGTAGTAGGTAAAATATTTTGTCTGTTTTCATTAAGCTATCCTTACAACGATAATAGACCATGTTATTTCTCTTGCATTTTACCTTCATTAAGGTATCCTCACAACGATAGTAGGTAAAATATCTTGTCTGTCTTCATTAAGCTATCCGCACACCGATAGTAGGCAATGTCTTTTCTTTTTTTATATTACCTTTTAAGCTATCAATACACAATAGTAGGTAATACATGTCATCTGTCTTCTTTAAGCCATCATCTTTGTTGATAGTAGGCAGTGTCTCCTTCTTTTACTTTCTTTAAGCTATCATTTACACGATAGTAGGTAACATCGGTCTTTGTCTTTGTTAGGCTATCGTTCTGAATCAATGCGATAGTAGACAATCCCTTCCCCGGTGAAACTATATTATCCCCTAGCGGAGTCGGATCCCTTTCTTTAACGAACTCGGGTATTCTTTTGTTGTTTCTTTACCTGAACGAACCATCTTTGCCGTCCTGCATTCTGTAACACCCTAACCCTTAACCGCCGATTATTAACTTTAATAAAGAAAACGTTAAGGACATAGGAAGTTACATCATATGTAAAACTCGTTTTCATAAACATCAACATAAATCAAAATATATTTGATTCACAAACAGCAGCGGAAAAATAAACAAACACGGCTTATAACCAAGCATGCATATATATACACAAAAATATATACATAAGATTTTCAAAAGAGGCAATTCAACCATAGAGACTATTGCCAAATCTATACATAAACGTTTAGATACCCAAAATGGTGTTACAAATATCAGAGCCCTAGACTCTAACTAGGATACAACACCTAGTACCAAAAATGTAAGGATAGCTAAACTATGCCCTCACCACTACAAAAGCTCCTAGACAGCAAAGGGCTATTCCTCAACGATAGCCTCGCCAACCTGATATTCTGGATCCCCAAAGATCCAGCAAATAACACATAACAGAGAGTGTTAGTATCACAACCAATAAACATGTATAAATAACACATTATTATACATAACCAAAAACACAACACGTAATTGACAACGCACCAAACTCATCAAATACAATTACCACTCACAACCATTATGCACACATAATATCACTCAACAACCATTATGCACACATAATATCACTTAACAACCATTATGCACACATAATCCCTAAATGAACACTAATGTCACAAAGGATGCATGCCTCAAAATGCATTCACTAATGCATGTGGTACCAATTCTTGCTCAGCTTTAGAGTCATGGCGGACTGTTGGATAAACTTATATCCCTTCTTTCATCGACTGCACCTCTCATTCGCCATAAAAGGACGGTCGTGCATATGACCAATAATAATTGGATTTCATTCTTTCATCGACTGCACCTCTCATTCGCCATATAAGGACGGTCGTGCATATGACCAATAATAATTGGATTTCATCTTACTCATAAAGAGCATACATACCATCATGAAATGCATGTATGTTCACTTAGCAATTATTGATATTTACACCTACATATGCTCAAATACGTGTGTACACTACCAATACTCATGCTAACTTCAACAAGTAGGCACTCATGGCCAATCACAATACAAACATGTATATACTCAACCATATTCACAATCTCAAATAAACCAATCAAATCATATCAAAATCTCACCCATAAGGGTTTCAAATAAAGACCCACACACTTTGATAATCCCACACACATGCTAGGGTTTTACTCAAGCTTTTCTTGAAACAAATAATCTTTAGAAAAACATTAAGAATAAGTTAAAATGGTGGGCAAGGTTTCCAAAACATATTTTGAGAATACAGTAGCAAAAAGCCATCCCCGCGCGTACCAGGACCCTCAAAGCAGCTCAACGAAGTTGGCATGTACAGGGCTGGTCGCTACAAGCGAGCCCCTGGTCGCTACAAGCGAGCCTGGTCGCTACAAGTGCCAGTGTGGTCGCTACAAGCGCGGATAGGCAGGGAATTATCCTGTCTGGTCGCTACAAGCGACCATCCGTCGCTACAGCGACCATATCAGTACACAGTCATGTAAAAATGTGATTTTCCACCATTTTAGCCCATTCAAGATTACCCAAAGTTCCAGAACATATTAAAAACAATTTTCCTTCATAAAACATCATTTAAAACCCATCACAAGCAAGGATTACATCTAACAAAGAAATTAGGGTTTAAAACACTAATCTTCCATAACTTTTCCTTTGCATTCAAAACACTAGCAACATCAAATAAACATACCAGCAACATCACTTAGCATTAAGCAAGCAAAACATGATCTTTTAACATCTTTAAACCATAAAAACTTCTATCAAAACCTAGACAAAGTGAAGGAGAAGTTTGGGATGGAGAAATAGACATTCTCCCCTTCTCTTAATCACTTGTAATCAAGTAATACCAACTCTCTTACCTTGAAATCAAAGTTCTCTAGCAATCCAAGCTTCCAATCACTTGCCCTAGGTTTTTCTCTTGCTCTTCTCCTTCTCTTCTCTTCTCTTTCACGTTTTCTTCCTCTCAACAAAGCAATGAATAGTGATTCCAAAAGTTTTGTGATAATCTCTTATAATCCAATCCAATTAATCTTGGCCATCCATTCTTACTAACTCTCAAGGACCAATCCTAGCCTCTCAATCCAATCCAAGCTCACTACTATCATATCCACTTGATCATTACTAATACTCATAAACTAAAGCCCAACACTATTCACTCCCTGGGCCCAAAACTCTAAAAAACTCGATTACGAACTTATTCTCGCGCCAAATAATTATTCCTCGATTACTAGAAAATATATTTAAATGCAAACCCATAAAATAAAATATATAAAAATATAATATACGAAAATAGGGTCGTTACAACTCTACCCCCCTAAAAAGAATTTTCGCCCTCGAAAATACCTGAAAACAACTCTGGATAGGAGTCCCTCATCTTGCTCTCGAGCTCCCAAGTCGCATACTCACCGGCTGGGCCTCCCCAAACGACTTTCACCGATGAAATCTCTTTGTTCCTGAGCCTCTTCATCTCTTGTCCTTCAATCCTTAAGGGTACCGTTGTAACCGTTAAATTCTCTCTCACTTGTATCTCGTCCGACTCAATCACATGTGACGGATCCGATACGTATTTCCTTAATTGAGACACGTGAAAAACGTCATGTAGATTTGACAACAACGGCGGTAACGCAATCCTATACGCCACCTTCCCAATCCTCTTCAAAATCTGATATGGACCAATGAACCTCGATGCTAACTTCTTCGATTTCAAAGCCCGTCCAATACCCGTAGTCGATGTAACTCTTAGGAACACATGATCTCCTTCTTGAAATTCTATATCCTTTCTTCTCTTGTCGGCATAGCTTTTCTGGCGACTCTGCGACGCTCTCATCTTCTCTTGGATCATCTTGATCTTCTCGGTCGTTTGTTGCACAATCTCAGGTCCAAGCATCACACTTTCTCCCGATTCAAACCAACACAAAGGTGTTCTACATCTTCTTCCATACAACGCTTCAAAAGGTGCCATACCAATGCTCGAATGAAAACTGTTGTTATACGTAAACTCAATCAATGGTAAGCAAGCTTCCCAACTCACTCCTTGTTCCAAAATGCACGATCTTAACAAATCCTCCAATGATTGAATCGTCCTCTCCGACTGACCATCCGTCTGCGGGTGATAAGCAGAACTCATCCGCAACTTAGTCCCCAACGCCTCTTGCAAACTCTCCCAAAACCTTGAAGTAAAACGGGGATCTCGATCTGATACAATACTCGACGGAATTCCATGTAATCTCACAATTTGCTCAACATAAATCTCAGCCAACTTTGGTACTAGCATACCGGTCTTGATAGCTATGAAATGAGCAGACTTTGTTAACCTGTCGACAACTACCCAAATCATATTGTTACCTTTCGACGTCTTCGGCAATCCGCTTACAAAATCCATCGCAATACTATCCCATTTCCATTCTGGAATAAACATAGGTTGCAATAGCCCCGACGGCTTCTGATGCTCCACCTTGGACTTCTGACAAGTCAAACACGCGAAAACAAACTCGGCGATCTCTTTCTTCATCCCTTGCCACCAGAACATTTTCCTCAGATCTTGATACATCTTAGTAACACCAGGATGAATACTTAAGTTGCTTCTGTGACCTTCCTCCAAGATCATCCGCTTCAACTCAGGCACATCAGGTACACATAACCTTCCTTGACACCTCATCACGCCTTTCTCATCGATCTCAACATTTACCTTTTTCCCTTGCTCGATGAGCGTCTTAAGCTTCATCAATCTCACATCAGACTTTTGCTTTTCCACAACCTCTTCAAGAAAATCATTCGTCAATCTCAACATCCCTAGCTTCACGCTTCTGGTTGTCCTTTCACACACCAAACTGAGGTCTCTAAACTCTTCAATCAATCTCAGTTCCTTCGCCATCAAAGAAGACATATGCAGAGACTTCCTGCTCAACGCATCGGCTACCACATTAGCCTTACCCGGGTGATAACTCAACTCGAAATCATAATCCTTAAGAAACTCCAACCATCTTCTTTGCCTCATATTGAGCTCCCTCTGATCAAACAAGTATTTCAGACTCTTGTGATCGCTGAAAACCTCGAACTTTGACCCATACAAGTAGTGCCTCCAAATCTTGAGAACAAACACAACAGCAGCTAGCTCCAAATCATGCGTAGGATAGTTCCTTTCATGAATCTTCAGCTGTCGTGATGCATAAGCAACAACTTGTCCCCTCTGCATCAACACACCACCTAGACCCATCTTCGACGCATCACAATAAACCACGAACGGTTCCTTCGGATGTGGCAGAATTAGCACAGGTGCAGATGTCAACCTCCTCTTCAACTCTTGAAAACTCTGCTCACACTTGTCATCCCAAATGAAAGCTTGACCCTTCCTAGTCAACTGCGTCAACGGCAACGCCAACTTTGAAAACCCTTCAATGAACCTCCGATAGTAACCGGCCAAACCAAGAAAACTTCGGATCTCAGTGACAGACTCCGGCGTTCCCCAATCTTGTACGGCTTCTACCTTAGCAGGATCCACTGCTATACCACCACTTGAAATGACGTGACCCAAAAAGCTAACTTTACGCAACCAAAATTCACACTTAGAAAATTTTGCATAAAGCTTCTTCTCACGCAACACCTCCAACACAATCCTCAAATGCTCGGCATGTTCCTCTTCCGTCTTCGAGTATACCAAAATATCGTCTATGAAGACCACCACGAATCGATCCAAAAAGGAATGAAATATACGATTCATATATTCCATAAACACTCCAGGTGCATTAGTAACTCCAAAAGGCATAACAGCATACTCGTAGTGACCATACCTTGTCCTGAAAGCAGTCTTCGGTATATCCTCCGCCTTAACTCTTATCTGATGATATCCCGATCTCAAATCAATCTTGCTGAACACACAGGCTCCCACTAACTGATCCATCAAATAATCTATCCTCGGAAGTGGATACTTGTTCTTGATAGTTGCTTTATTCAACTGACGATAATCGATGCACAGACGCATACTACCATCTTTCTTCTTTACCAACAGAACCGGCGCACCCCACGGCGATACACTCGGTCTCACAAACTTTTTCTCTAACAATTCTTCCAATTGTTCCTTCAACTTCTCTAGCTCAGCAGCTGACATACGATACGGTGCCATCGATATTGGACTAGTACCAGGTACGATGTCAATTGCGAACTCAACCTCTCTCTCGGGTGGTAAATCCAAAATGTCATCCGGAAAAACATCTGCGAAATCACGCACCACCGGCAACGCATCAATCTCAATCTTCTCTTCCACTCTCAACGAAGCAAACATAGCAAACACGTCCTCATGAGCCTTCACTGATCTTACCACTTCTCGACAACACATGAGCTTCGAACACAACTCTGGCTCCAGTCTTGGAAACTTAACCGTCCTCTTACCACAGTTGATATGAACCTGATTAAATTCTAACCAGTTCATACCAAAGATAACATCTATCCCGCTCAACGGAATGCAGACTAAATCCATACCAAAATGTCGACCATACATAGTGACTGGACAATCAACACAAACTAGCGTAGTTGATACTGAACCACTTGCAGGCGTTTCTATAACCATGCGTCCCATCATATTCTCTACTTTAAGACCCAACCTCTTAACACAATCCATAGAAATAAACGAGTGGGTAGCACCCGTATCAATAATAGCAGACAAAGGAGTATTATTGATAAAGCATGTACCTCTGATCAAGTTGTCCGCCTTCGCATCACCACCATCTAAAGCAAACACTTTTCCTCCAGCCGCTCTAGGCTTCTTACACACGTTGCTCTTATGACCCGCTTCTTTGCAGTTGAAGCACACAATACCCTTCTTGCACTGATCAGCTTTGTGGTTAGGATCACCACACTTAAAACATTTTCCATCATACTTCGGGCATTCAAAGAAACGATGTCCCGGTTGTCCACACTTAAAGCAATTCCTATTACCTCCAAACTTGTTACCACTACTCCCACCTTCATCAGGTTTCTTTCCACCTCTACCATACGGTTTACCTCTAGCCATGTCTTTTCCCCTCTTCTCATTTGCGGCTTTGTAGTAATTAGCCTTAGCTTTACCGTCCTTGTCACATATTCGGCTCTTATTCACCAACATCGGAAAATTCCTGATCTCACTAAACCCAATCAACTGCTTGATATCCGGCCTCAACCCATTTTCAAACTTTACACACTTGTCTTCCTCAGCTTCCACCGTGTTGTAATGAGGAGCAAAACGACACAAATCTTCAAACTTGGCCGCATATTCCGAAACAGATAAATTCCCCTGCTTGAGCTCCATGAACTCAATCACCTTACGATTCCTCTCGTCTGCCGGAAAATACTTGGTTAAGAACTCTCTCCGGAAACGAGCCCAAGTAACTAAAGCTCCACCAGCTCCCAACCTCTGACTAGCGTTTCCCCACCAATGATCGGCCTCATCATGGAGAACATACGCTCCCAACAATACCTTATGCGCATCCAGACAACGCATAGCCCCAAAAATTCTCTCAATTCCTTCCAACCAAGTCTGAGCTCCATCTGGATCGTATCCTCCCTTGAAGATAGGCGGTTTGTTGTTCATAAACCTCTCGAGTCTCAGCTCATCTTCTCCGCCTCCTCTAGCTTGTTGTGCGGCTCTATCCGCAGTCCTACTAGCAGCATCCTGAGCCATGGCATCCGCCATCCGCTCCATCGCATCAGCAAGTGCTCGTTGCGCCATATCTACACACACACTACCAACCACCACATAACACAAGTGAGAACAAAGTGTTTAAGAAAACACATGTTACACAAAGGGTATACTAAACCTAATTGATCCAATGGATCGACCTGCTCTGATACCAACTATGTAACACCCTAACCCTTAACCGCCGATTATTAACTTTAATAAAGAAAACGTTAAGGACATAGGAAGTTACATCATATGTAAAACTCGTTTTCATAAACATCAACATAAATCAAAATATATTTGATTCACAAACAGCAGCGGAAAAATAAACAAACACGGCTTATAACCAAGCATGCATATATATACACAAAAATATATACATAAGATTTTCAAAAGAGGCAATTCAACCATAGAGACTATTGCCAAATCTATACATAAACGTTTAGATACCCAAAATGGTGTTACAAATATCAGAGCCCTAGACTCTAACTAGGATACAACACCTAGTACCAAAAATGTAAGGATAGCTAAACTATGCCCTCACCACTACAAAAGCTCCTAGACAGCAAAGGGCTATTCCTCAACGATAGCCTCGCCAACCTGATATTCTGGATCCCCAAAGATCCAGCAAATAACACATAACAGAGAGTGTTAGTATCACAACCAATAAACATGTATAAATAACACATTATTATACATAACCAAAAACACAACACGTAATTGACAACGCACCAAACTCATCAAATACAATTACCACTCACAACCATTATGCACACATAATATCACTCAACAACCATTATGCACACATAATATCACTTAACAACCATTATGCACACATAATCCCTAAATGAACACTAATGTCACAAAGGATGCATGCCTCAAAATGCATTCACTAATGCATGTGGTACCAATTCTTGCTCAGCTTTAGAGTCATGGCGGACTGTTGGATAAACTTATATCCCTTCTTTCATCGACTGCACCTCTCATTCGCCATAAAAGGACGGTCGTGCATATGACCAATAATAATTGGATTTCATTCTTTCATCGACTGCACCTCTCATTCGCCATATAAGGACGGTCGTGCATATGACCAATAATAATTGGATTTCATCTTACTCATAAAGAGCATACATACCATCATGAAATGCATGTATGTTCACTTAGCAATTATTGATATTTACACCTACATATGCTCAAATACGTGTGTACACTACCAATACTCATGCTAACTTCAACAAGTAGGCACTCATGGCCAATCACAATACAAACATGTATATACTCAACCATATTCACAATCTCAAATAAACCAATCAAATCATATCAAAATCTCACCCATAAGGGTTTCAAATAAAGACCCACACACTTTGATAATCCCACACACATGCTAGGGTTTTACTCAAGCTTTTCTTGAAACAAATAATCTTTAGAAAAACATTAAGAATAAGTTAAAATGGTGGGCAAGGTTTCCAAAACATATTTTGAGAATACAGTAGCAAAAAGCCATCCCCGCGCGTACCAGGACCCTCAAAGCAGCTCAACGAAGTTGGCATGTACAGGGCTGGTCGCTACAAGCGAGCCCCTGGTCGCTACAAGCGAGCCTGGTCGCTACAAGTGCCAGTGTGGTCGCTACAAGCGCGGATAGGCAGGGAATTATCCTGTCTGGTCGCTACAAGCGACCATCCGTCGCTACAGCGACCATATCAGTACACAGTCATGTAAAAATGTGATTTTCCACCATTTTAGCCCATTCAAGATTACCCAAAGTTCCAGAACATATTAAAAACAATTTTCCTTCATAAAACATCATTTAAAACCCATCACAAGCAAGGATTACATCTAACAAAGAAATTAGGGTTTAAAACACTAATCTTCCATAACTTTTCCTTTGCATTCAAAACACTAGCAACATCAAATAAACATACCAGCAACATCACTTAGCATTAAGCAAGCAAAACATGATCTTTTAACATCTTTAAACCATAAAAACTTCTATCAAAACCTAGACAAAGTGAAGGAGAAGTTTGGGATGGAGAAATAGACATTCTCCCCTTCTCTTAATCACTTGTAATCAAGTAATACCAACTCTCTTACCTTGAAATCAAAGTTCTCTAGCAATCCAAGCTTCCAATCACTTGCCCTAGGTTTTTCTCTTGCTCTTCTCCTTCTCTTCTCTTCTCTTTCACGTTTTCTTCCTCTCAACAAAGCAATGAATAGTGATTCCAAAAGTTTTGTGATAATCTCTTATAATCCAATCCAATTAATCTTGGCCATCCATTCTTACTAACTCTCAAGGACCAATCCTAGCCTCTCAATCCAATCCAAGCTCACTACTATCATATCCACTTGATCATTACTAATACTCATAAACTAAAGCCCAACACTATTCACTCCCTAGGCCCAAAACTCTAAAAAACTCGATTACGAACTTATTCTCGCGCCAAATAATTATTCCTCGATTACTAGAAAATATATTTAAATGCAAACCCATAAAATAAAATATATAAAAATATAATATACGAAAATAGGGTCGTTACACATTCACATTTGCATCACGAGCATTTTACAATGTCTTAGGTCCAAAATTGGCGTACTCTGTATTTAAGTCCCTTCGGTCCGTCGAAGCGACGATTTTATCTTCAAATCTCCGGAGGAAATGACTTAAATAGGGGCATCTGTCATACCCTAATTTTTGACCTAAAATTCTTTTTTACTCGTCTTTTTGGATCGGAATTTTTCGTCGTTTCAGACGAAATTTCGGCAGAGAGGAATTTTAAAATACCTCATTTAGGGTTCCGAAAGCGACTTTTTTTCAGTTTTTCTATTTTTATTTTATTTTTCATTTATTCTGTTTTGTTTTTATTTTTATTCTTAATGGTTATTTTTCTGGTCTTTATTGTAATCAAATCTGTCCAAAGTCCAAAGTCAGAGGTCAAGGTCAAATGTTTGATTTAATGGCTTTGACATATGTGATTTAATGACTTTAATCCCATTTGATGTTGATTTAATCCTTGCCTCCTTATTGTCAAAAGTCCACCCCAATGTATATATAAAAGCATACGCTCCAGCAACCAAAAGAAAAGGAAAAAAAATTCGGCCAACAGAAAACAACAACACAACATCATCACCACAACCCACAACACACAAATCAAAGCAAAAAACCAACAACCATTCACCGTCAATCCACAAACACACGAATCAAAGCAAAAAAACCAACAACCATTCACCATCAACCCAAAACACAAATTCAGCCTCCCTCCACCAACCAAACCACCTCCCAACTAAAGTAAAATATTTTCACAAGAAAGGGGGGTTTGAATTGTGAACTGTTAAAAATTTCCCTTTTAAAAATTCAAGCTAGTAAAAATGGTTAGTAAATGAAAGACAATAGCAATAATAATAAATCGTGTAATGAGTGTGTGAGATTTGTGAAACAAATAAAGGAGATGAAAGAAATAACACAGAGAGTTATCCTGGTTCGCCAAAATCCGGCTACGTCCAGTCCCCACACGAATGTGAGATTATCCACTAGGTAGTTGAGTTATAACTTAACCACAACTCCTCTTTTGTCTTGATCTTCCTGATCCTTTTTACACTGAGCTTTACTCGCTCTTGATCTTCTTGATCTTTCTTTACACAGAGCTTCACTCGCTCTTTCTTTACACAGAGCTTCACTCGCTCTTTCTTTACACAGAGCTTCACTCACTCTTGAATTTACACACTTGTTTACAACAAGCTTTTTCTTTACAATCCAATAAGAAACAAAATCTTAATTGGACAAAATGAAATATTTGTGTTGTACTAAATAAAGCTCAAAACAAAAGAGCAATTTTAGTAAACTTAAAATTGAAGAACAAAAGAGAGCTTTGAGTATTATGTGTAATTTATGCTTGCTGCTTCTCAAAAATTCGGTGTCTTTGCCTTGTGATTTGCTTGCAATTTATAGGCCATTGCTTGGAGACACACGCTCCCTTTCTCACGTGTATTAGTCCTTTCCTTTTTCATTTTGTCTTGTTCCCACGTGTGATAGAGTTGCAGCTGGCGAGGCTTTACATGAGGGAGGCTTCTACCACTTCTCATTTTTTCTTTTCACGTGTAGCCTTTTGGTTTGTACTAGCTTTCTTCCATTTTGAAATTAAGTGGTCCCATGTACATGAGGGAGGCTTCTACCACTTTTCATTTTCTTTTCATGTGTAGTCTTGTACTAGCTTTCTTCCATTTTGAAATTAAGTGGTCCCATGTGTGAGTGATATAATGCAAGCTAGCAGCCAATTTCCTTTCTTTCTTTACAGCCAAAAAGCTTCTTTTTGTATGTGAAGCTAGGATAATTGGAGGAGGGCATTCCACGTGTGGTAGTTGGCAAGGCTCTATGTTGTGTAGGTTCATATGTGAGCTTTTTTCATTCTTTCCTTTTTGTCCTTTCTTTGTGTAGTAAAAGCCTGGCAATTGTTTGTTCATTTTCGGCCAAAAGCAATGCTTTTATTTTGTACTTGCATGGTTTGGATTGGACAAAGGATGGTTTTATGAACAACACAAAAACCATGTTCTCTCACGTGTATAATTTTTCTTTCTACATTTGCCAAAACAACAACAATGTATTTTTGTCCAAAAATGGTGTGTTACTTGATTTGTCATTGGTGCCTTAAAGTCCATATGCCGGAAA
Source organism: Medicago ruthenica (assembly GCA_018208015.1). NCBI lineage: Eukaryota > Viridiplantae > Streptophyta > Magnoliopsida > Fabales > Fabaceae > Medicago > Medicago ruthenica. The sequence goes on from CM031373.1 coordinate 23,302,361, forward strand.
AAATGCGTGACAGATTATTAGATGATATTTATGTGTAGTATCTGAGTCTGTTCCGGATATTTTTCCTGTTACTAAAAGAGACACTCAAATACACAAGTTAAATACACAAATAATCAGAATCTAATAAAAATGTAATTTGAATACGTTTATCATCTTTAAAACTTTAAATAGGGATTTTGAATTTTATCTCAACAATCTCCCCCTTTTTGATGATGACAAACTTATTTGAATTAGATTTTTATTTAAAGGATGCTGATGTGGATTAATCAATAAGCTCCCCCTCAATTTGAGCATTTAATATTTAAAGCAGAGAAACAAATTTTGTGTTTGAGATAAAACATACACGTCGCAAATAACATTACAGAAGACATGCATGACAAAGAAAAGATAAAGCATAACTATACTTTCAGCTTGGTTCAAGGGTATGTAATCTAATTCATGTGCATATTCTCCCCCTTTGGCTCATCAAAAAGTGGGAAAGAGCCAAAAAGCTGGAAGCAGGATGTCGAAATCCTAAGAGCCGAAAAGCTTGGCTTGATAGGAGGAAATGTGGTGGTGTTCCCCTTTTTTTTGAAAAGTAAAACTAATTAACTCTGTTAAAAAGTAATTAGAACTAATTTGACCAAAAGAAATAATCAAGGCTAATTTAAAACAAATGAAATCAGGAGAAGAAAAGAGATAATTAAGGAGAGTTTAATTAGAAAAAGATTAGGAACGATCAAGTAAAAAAAGATAGCATATTTTTTATTATATTTAAAAATTAAAATGACGGAAACAAGAGAAGAGATAATAAAAAAAATTAAATTGGTTAATTTGATGAGGAAAAGTTGCCTTTTTATATGCAAGGATTTTTAATTATATTTAATTTCTCTTTAATAAACATAAAACGGTCTTCTACTAAAGGTTTTGTAAAGATATCTGCTAATTGATTTTTTGTGTCAATAAACAAAAGTTCAACTTCTTTTTTGTTTACATGATCTCTAATAAAATGATGTTTTATTTCGATGTGTTTTGATCTGGAATGCTGAATGGGATTTTTTGACAAATTTATAGCACTAGTATTATCGCATAATATTTGAATGTTTGCGTACCTTAGAGAGAAATCATCTAATTGATTTCTTATCCACAATACCTGAGAGCAGCAGTTAGCAGCGGATATGTATTCAGCTTCTGTTGTGGATAGTGCTATAGTACTTTGTTTACGACAACACCAACTAACCAAGGATTCTCCGAGAAGTTGACATGCGCCACTTGTACTTTTTCTTTCTACTTTGTCTCCGGCGTAGTCAGCATCACAATATGCCATAAGATTAAAATGTGATCCCTTTCTATACCATAGGCCAATATCTGTGGTCCCCACAAGATATCTGAAAATTCTTTTTACTGCAGTGTAGTGTGATTCTTTTGGAGCAGTTTGAAATCTTGCACACAAGCCTACTGCAAAAACAATATCTGGTCTACTAGCAGTTAGATATAAGAGAGATCCAATCATTCCTCTATATTCCTTTTCAGGAAAATCACTTCCATTTTCATCTTTGTCCAAGCTTGATGAAGGATGCATGGGAGTGGACATAATTTTGGCTTCATTCATTTTATATTTTTTGAGCAAATCTTTGATGTATTTTTCTTGACAAATAAAAATGCCATCTTTGTGTTGTTTGATTTGTAATCCCAAAAAGAATTTAAGTTCTCCCATCATGCTCATCTCAAATTCACTTTCCATGAGTTTTGAAAAATCATCACACATATTTTCATTTGTGGCTCCAAAAATGATGTCATCAACGTACACTTGTACAATTAATAAATCATTTTCATCGATTTTTCTAAAAAGTGTGGTGTCAATTTTTCCTCGTGAAAAACCATTTTTAATTAAAAAAGTGATTAACCTTTCATACCAGGCTCTTGGAGCTTGTTTAAGTCCATATAGAGCTTTGGTTAATTTAAACACATGATTTGGCTTTTCTAAAATTTCAAAACCTGGAGGTTGAAGCACATAGACTTCTTCATTCAAGAAGCCATTTAAAAATGCACTTTTAACATCCATTTGAAAAAGTTTTATGCTTTTATGAGATGCATATGCAAGTAAAATTCTTATAGCCTCCAATCTTGCAACTGGGGCATAAGTTTCATCATAATCAATGCCTTCTTGCTGATTGTAGCCTTGTGCTACCAGTCTAGCCTTGTTTCGAGTCACTTTTCCTTCTTCATCTAGTTTGTTTCTAAAAACCCATCTAGTACCAATAATGGATTGATTTTGAGGTTTAGGTACTAAGGTCCAAACTTGATTTTTCTCAAACTGAAGTAATTCTTCTTTCATAGCTTCAACCCAAGATTGATCAGTGATTGCAACTTTTATGGATTTGGGTTCAATTTGTGATATCATTGCCATGTCGTTGTTTTGAAATGATCTTCTTGTTCTTATTCCATCAGTTGTTTCTCCGATGATTTGATCTTGTGGATGATAGTTGACTGTTTTCCATGATCTTGGAGGACTTTGATGTGTTTCTTCATTTGAAGATTTCTGGATGTAGTTTTCAGGATCTGAGTTGTTTTGAATTTCATCTTCTTCTTCTTCAATGATTTTTCTTTGATTTTCTAGTTCCTCGAATTCGTCAAACTTTATATGCATGCTTTCTTCAAGAATTCTTGTTCTTAGATTGAATACCCTGTAAGCTTTTGAAGTGGTGGAGTATCCAAGAAATATAGCTTTGTCTGATTTTGAATCAAACTTTGCTAAGTTGTCTTTGTTGTTTAAAATATAACAATAACATCCAAAGATGTGAAAATAAGAAATGTTTGGCTTTCTTCCTTTCCAGAGTTCATACTGGGGTTTTGTTTAAAACTTTTCTTATTGAAACTCTATTTAAAATATAGCAAGACGTATTAATGGCTTCTGCCCAAAAATATTTCTCAACATTTGATTCGTTTAAAATAGTTCTTGCCATTTCTTGTAAAGTTCTATTTTTTCTTTCTACAACACCGTTTTGTTGAGGTGTTCTAGGACAAGAAAAATTATGAGATATCCCATTTTCATCAAAGAAGTGTTCAAAAGAAGAGTTTTCAAATTCTCCCCCATGGTCACTTCTTACAGAGATGATATTGGTTTCTTTCTCATTTTGAACTTTCTTGCAAAAAGTTTGAAAAGCTTCAAAAGAATCATTTTTATGTTTTAAAAATAAAACCCAAGTGAATCCGGAGAAATCGTCAACGATTACAAAGCCATATCTTTTTCCACCAAGACTTTCTATTGAGATAGGTCCAAATAAATCTATGTGTAACATTTCAAGGGGTCTTTTTGTTGAAATAAAATCTTTTGAGTGAAAACTACTTTTGACTTGTTTTCCCTTGATACATGCTTCACATATCTTATCTTTCTCAAAATTAATCTTAGGAAGTCCTTTTACTAGATCAAGTTTTGATATTTTGGAAATAGTTTCCATACTTATATGTCCAGCCCTTTTGTGCCAAATCCATTTGTCTTTTCCAAGAGGCATAAAACATGATTCAGCAGGAAGTTCATCTAAGTATAAAACATAAACATTTTTGTTTCTTGATCCTGAAAATAAGATTTTTCCTGAAGATTTTTGTCTTACTTCGCATGTGTGAGGTTTGAATGTTACTTCAAAGCCACTGTCACACAATTGACTAATGCTAATTAAATTGTGTTTTAAACCTTCAACAAATTGAACATTTTCAATTTTTGCCGAATTTAACTTACCAATAATACCTATACCTTTGATTTGAGCTTTTTCATTATTACCAAAAGGTCACCAGTCCTCCTTCCTTTTTTGTGAAGGAGAGAAAGCTTTGTTTATCTCCAGTCATATGTCTTGAGCATCCACTGTCCAAGTACCAAGGCCTTTTCTTGACTGTCATTAGGCATTCCTGCAGCAGAAGTTAGTAGTGATTTGGGTACCCATATTTTTTTGGGTCCTTGATGGTTAGTGTTATTTTTAGAAGATCCTTCTTTGTGAAATTTGACAGAATTTGATTTATGAGTAACTCTTGATTTTCTCAAATCATGTTCTTTCTTCTTTCTAAAGCAAAATGCTTCAAGATGTCCCATATTTTTCACAGTATGTACATTTGTATCTTTCATTCTTTTTTGTAATTTTCTCAGGAATAAAAAATTTTTCATAAAGTTTTTGTTTTTGATTAGTTTTAAAACCTATGCAAGCTCTATCAAAGACACTAACTTGTGATCCCATAATCTTTTGAAAAGTTTCAGTAGATTTAACAAAGTTTGAAATGTCATTTTTTAATTGTAAAACATTTTTCTTTAGAGCAATGTTTTCTTCATGAGGTTCATTTTTAACTACAGGAGTTTCTCTTGATTGAATTTTTTTAAGAAGATCTTCATTAATTATTTTTAAGTCTTCTTTTTCCTTTTTTAGTTCAAGATTTTCCTTTCTCAACTTTTCACAAGTTTGTTCTAGGATTAGAGAATTATAAAAAAGATTGTCAAACAAGTGTTCAGTTTTTTCACAAGATGAACATGGTTCAAAGTTTACCTCTTCATTATTTGATTTTGTCATCAGGCATAGGCTTGCTTGTTCATCTTCACTTGTTGATTCTTCTTGATCATCCCAAGTAAGTAGCGATTTTTGTTTGAACTGAGGGTTGTTCGATTTTCTTTTGTTCAGTGGACATTCTGATTTGTAGTGTCCAAGATTGTAGCATCCATAACAAATGATTTGACTTTTGTCAGTTTCCGATTTTTCTTTTCTTGTTGTGATTTTTCTTTTGTGTTGATCTCTTCTTTTTATCATTCTTTGCAATTTTCGAGTGAGAAGAATGATTTGATCTTGGCTTTCTTCATCATCAAATTCCTGTTGTTGATCATCAAGAATTGTTTCTTCTTCTTGATTTATTTTTAAAGCAATCATCTTGCTTTTGCTCGAAGGTCTATCTTCTTGTAATAGAACTTCATGAGCTTTTAAAGAACCAATAAGATCTTCCAACCTAAGTTTGGTCAGATCTTTTGCTTCTGTTATTGCAGTTACAATGTGTCTCCAAGATTTTGGAAGACATCTTAAAATTTTTCTTACTCTTTCATGAGTAGTAAAATTTTTTTCAAGAGATCTCAATTCGTTCATAATGATAGTAAACCTTCCATACATTTCATCTATGGTTTCGGTTTCTTTCATTTCGAACAATTCGAATTTTCTTACACCAATATCAATTCGTGTTTCTTTCACGTGGCTGGTTCCTTCATGATGAGTTTTTAAGGTATCCCAGATTTCTTTAGCAGTTTTGCATTCCTGTGTTCTATCATATTCTTCCCTGCTCAAAGCCATGGTTAGAAACAATTTAGCTTTAGAATTCAATAAAATACGTTTACCTTCCTCTTCTGACCAATCTTCTTGTCTTTTTATGTTTAGATCATCATCATATGGAATATAATCTCCATTTTCAATTATTGACCACATGTGATTATATTGAGATTGTAAGAACAGTTCCATTTTGCCTTTCCAAAAGTAGTAATCAGCCCCTTCAAAGAGAGGTGGTCGTGTGACCGAGCCTCCTTCAGACATGAATTTTACTTTAGACATTTTTCTTCTTCTCTGAATCTTTTTACTCTTACACTGTTAAGTGCTGAAGTCTCAGAGCCTAAGCTCTGATACCAATTGAAGTAAAATATTTTCACAAGAAAGGGGGGTCTGAATTGTGAACTGTTAAAAATTTCCCTTTTAAAAATTCAAGCTAGTAAAAATGGTTAGTAAATGAAAGACAATAGCAATAATAATAAATCGTGTAATGAGTGTGTGAGATTTGTGAAACAAATAAAGGAGATGAAAGAAATAACACAGAGAGTTATCCTGGTTCGCCAAAATCCGGCTACGTCCAGTCCCCACACGAATGTGAGATTATCCACTAGGTAGTTGAGTTATAACTTAACCACAACTCCTCTTTTGTCTTGATCTTCCTGATCCTTTTTACACTGAGCTTTACTCGCTCTTGATCTTCTTGATCTTTCTTTACACAGAGCTTCACTCGCTCTTTCTTTACACAGAGCTTCACTCGCTCTTTCTTTACACAGAGCTTCACTCACTCTTGAATTTACACACTTGTTTACAACAAGCTTTTTCTTTACAATCCAATAAGAAACAAAATCTTAATTGGACAAAATGAAATATTTGTGTTGTACTAAATAAAGCTCAAAACAAAAGAGCAATTTTAGTAAACTTAAAATTGAAGAACAAAAGAGAGCTTTGAGTATTATGTGTAATTTATGCTTGCTGCTTCTCAAAAATTCGGTGTCTTTGCCTTGTGATTTGCTTGCAATTTATAGGCCATTGCTTGGAGACACACGCTCCCTTTCTCACGTGTATTAGTCCTTTCCTTTTTCATTTTGTCTTGTTCCCACGTGTGATAGAGTTGCAGCTGGCGAGGCTTTACATGAGGGAGGCTTCTACCACTTCTCATTTTTTCTTTTCACGTGTAGCCTTTTGGTTTGTACTAGCTTTCTTCCATTTTGAAATTAAGTGGTCCCATGTACATGAGGGAGGCTTCTACCACTTTTCATTTTCTTTTCACGTGTAGTCTTGTACTAGCTTTCTTCCATTTTGAAATTAAGTGGTCCCATGTGTGAGTGATATAATGCAAGCTAGCAGCCAATTTCCTTTCTTTCTTTACAGCCAAAAAGCTTCTTTTTGTATGTGAAGCTAGGATAATTGGAGGAGGGCATTCCACGTGTGGTAGTTGGCAAGGCTCTATGTTGTGTAGGTTCATATGTGAGCTTTTTTCATTCTTTCCTTTTTGTCCTTTCTTTGTGTAGTAAAAGCCTGGCAATTGTTTGTTCATTTTCGGCCAAAAGCAATGCTTTTATTTTGTACTTGCATGGTTTGGATTGGACAAAGGATGGTTTTATGAACAACACAAAAACCATGTTCTCTCACGTGTATAATTTTTCCTTCTACATTTGCCAAAACAACAACAATGTATTTTTGTCCAAAAATGGTGTGTTACTTGATTTGTCATTGGTGCCTTAAAATCCATATGCCGGAAAAAATGCGTGACAGATTATTAGATGATATTTATGTGTAGTATCTGAGTCTGTTCCGGATATTTTTCCTGTTACTAAAAGAGACACTCAAATACACAAGTTAAATACACAAATAATCAGAATCTAATAAAAATGTAATTTGAATACGTTTATCATCTTTAAAACTTTAAATAGGGATTTTGAATTTTATCTCAACACCAACACACCCAAAAACAACACAAACCGAACACAATAGCCACAAGCCGCGGCCTTCCCATCAAAATCCAAACCACAAACCGTAAAAACACAAAAAGGTAGTTCCCTCTAACTTAGATCTAGGTTTTTTTAGGCAGGTTTTGAGATTTTTGTTTAAGGTTTGAAAAGAGGGAAAGAAAGGCTTTCTAAAACCAATTTTTTTTTTTTTTAAAAAAAGGAGTTTTTAACTCCGGTGCAGTGGCGCCACCGCCGGCCACCGTGCCGGAATTCTTCTTTCCGGCCCAGCTCTTTCTTCCACTTTTCTGCTTTTTTTTCTTACTTCTACTTACCCCCCTTTTTATTCTCTAAACCCGCTGTTTTTATTATTGTGTGTTTTTTTTCTCCCTTTCATTATATTTTTTTAAGCATTTTATTTGTTCATATCTAACAGTCATCTCATGCATTTTTATCTTTAATCGTCATTGTAGTTCTTGTTCGTCATTTGTTTTTTTATTGCGTAGCTTTAGAATGTATTTAGGACCAATGTAAATTATAAATGAGAAGAATCATGTTTGTGTCTTTTATTTTATTTATTTACTTCGCTTAACAAAAAAAAAGCAAAAAAATATTAGGTTAGTTTAATTTCAAAAGGGTTTCGTGGTGATCCAACGTCACCACGGAAGTTCCTCGCGAAATAAAAATTTAGAACTTTTTCCCCTTTTCTTTTGAAAAATTAAAAGTTCAATCGTGAAATAAAAATTAGTGAGTCAACGCTAATCAAGAGCTTGATCTCCGAAAATCACCGCGACATGCCAATCTAAAACAAGTTTGAAAGAATTGGCTAGTGTTAGGCGTAAGACTCAAGAATCTATTGATGATTATCTCAATAGATTTAGACTATTGAAGGCTAGGTGTTTCACCCAAGTGCCTGAACATGAATTAGTCGAAATAGCTGTCGGGGGTCTTGACTATTCCTTTAGGAAAAAGTTAGACACTCAATATTTAAGAGATATGGCCCAGTTGACTAATAGAGTTCGACAGGTTGAAAGACTGAAGGCTGAGAAAGTCAGAACTCATAAGTATCATAAAAAAGAAAAGGTCGAATATGTCGAAACGAACGACAATGATCAAGAATTCGACATAGCTTATGAGGATGTCGAAAATAATGAGGTTAATGTTGCAGAATTAAAACCTATGCCTCCTTACACTTGTAAATTGTTGAAGCCTTCTGATGGGAAAAATCTTACAGAACCAAAAAATGATAGATATGTTCCCAAAACATATACATTTGATATAACGAAATGTGTGAAATATTTGATCTTTTAGTTGCTGATGGGAAAATTATAGTCCCTAAGGATTTAAAAACCCCTCCATTAGAGCAACATAAAAAAAGAGGTTTTTGTAAGTTTCATAATTATTTGGGACATAAAACCTCACATTGTGTTCTTTTCAGGGATCTTGTTCAGAAAGCCTTGAACGAATGAAGATTGAAGTTTGGGGAGAACACTAAGACTCAAATGCAAGTAGATGTGGATCACATGAAAGTTGTAGATGTAATGTACACAGAACCAGCAGGTTGTATGGTGGTAGATGCCATAGTTGAAGCTGTAGAAAATCTATCTGTCGAAAGCAATGTTGGTAGAGGCTACTGAAGGCCGCGAAAACAATGTTGGGACAATTTATGAGGCTCAATATTTGGAAAAAATGAAAGTTGTCTTCCCTATGGCTGAAGAGCAATTGATAGACTTTCTCAACCGCTGCAGGCTGAAGAATTCAGAAGTTGCACTATGCTTTAGATGCAGTGCAGTTTTCGATAAGGAGGCCACCAAAGGCCTTGAGAGCTTTAAACCCCAATCTTAGAAAAGGGGGACATGGTTTGCTAACCATAGACCTAAGTTTTCCTTTGATAGGAATTTCATTCAATTCACAAATTCCTCCTCTACCACCACCCACTTTTTCAAAGATGGTCGATCAAAGACCTTTGTGCCAAAGGAAAAAGTTCTTGTTGGAGAATGGATTCATTCATCCCAACAAATTTCTCCAGTTGGGAAAATTAAAATAGAGAAAGGAGGTACCGGTGCTCCTGGCACTAAAAGTTCTGATGGGTCCAATAAGTACACTTATACTACTAATTATAAAGAAAAAAATCCAATGACTATGACCCAATGGAGAAGGTACCAACGCCAAAAGAAGGCTGCTGAAATGACCTCTACTAATGTCAAAACCAATGAAGGTGACATCAAAGGAAAGAAAGTAGTCGAAATGGTTAAAAAACCAGTCAAAGAGAGGTTGTTCCCTGCGCTGCCTCCAATGAAAGACATGACTGCTGATAATGATGAGAATTGAGATTCAGAATTTATGGATTCCAAACCTGACTTCGACGTGCTATGTAATGTCGTTTCGATACTCCATGCGGAGTATGATGTCATTTTTGAAGTCGAAGAATCTGATGAAGAATTCGACCCAAATCCTAATGCCAACAAACCAGTGGGTTACTATGTTACAAATTATGGTTGTGTGGATGAGCAAAAGGCTTTGTTTGAAAAACCAAATGGTACAATGAAAAGTAATTTAAAGCGTTTGTTTATACAAGCGAGAGTGAATGACTTGGGCATCATCTAATGCCCCATTCTTTGCTGGGGAAACTTGGCAAACTCGACACAAATTTGAAGCCCCACAACATAATTCTCTCTAATTATGAGGGAAAAGCTTGTCATTCGCTTAGTGCTCTCCAGGTTAATTTAACAGTGGGGACCATAACAAGGCCAACGATTTTCATGGTGGTGCCTACTAAGGCGAATTTTAATTTGCTCTTAGGAAGAGAATGGATACATGGAATTGGGGTTGTACCCTCTTCTATGCACCAAAGAATTGCCATCTGGAGAGATGATGGTCTGGTGGAAAATATTGAAGCAGATCAAAGTTATTTGACTGCTGAAATGAACCATATCACCAGGAAAACCTTTGAAAAGAATTTGGCAAATACAGGGCCATGTCGTGCAGCTGAATCTGGTTTTATTGACCAGAAAAATGTTTGCTCTATCAGGCTGCATCTTACCAATGAATTCATGTGGGAAATAGAATACCCAGAGAATGAATCTTGGGAGGAAGGAGTTATCCGCCCAACTGGGTGGGACATTGATGATGATCATTATATCTGAACAAGAAGTTTGGGCAAGGATTACGACCTATATGGCCGAAAATAAAATAAAACAGGCCTTAGAGGCTGAAATACAACAAAAAATGGTTGTAGGAACCATAGATATAATATCTGGCAAAGACATTGATGAAAAATGGTTGAGAGTCAGAGACTTGATTGTATATATGATGAAGAGCCTTTGGGTTTTGAAAAAGACCCCTCTCTTTCGACCAAAAGAATCCAAGTTCAAGATCCTTTAGTGGAAGTTGACTTAGGGGATGGATCAATCAAAAGACCAACTTATATCAGTTCTAAAATTGATCCAGATTTGAAGGTTCAAACAGTTGAACTCTTGAAGGAGTTTGAAGTGTTCTTTGCTTGGGATTACAATGAAATGTCTGGATTTAGCAGGGAAATGGTGGAATTGAAGTTACCAATTCGACCAGACAAGAAGGCAGTAAAGCAACTTCCAAGAAGGTTTGCACCTCAAATTATGTCAAAAATCAAAGAGGAAATTGAAAGACTCCTCAAAAGCAAGTTCATTAGAACTTCAAGGTATGTCGAATGGTTAGCAAATATTGTTCCTGTCATTAAGAAAAATGGGACTCTTAGAGCATGTATAGACTTTAGAGATTTAAATAATGTTACACAAAAGGATGAATATCCTATGCCAGTGGCAGAAATGCTAGTTGATTCAGCAGCAGGATTTGAATATTTAAGTATACTTGATGGTTATTCTGGTTATAATCAAATCTTTATTGCTGAAGAAGATGTGTCAAAAACCGCATTTTGTTACCCAGGGGTCTTAGGTACCTATGAATGGGTGATGATGCCTTTTGGCCTAAAAAATGCTGGTGCTACATACCAAAGAGCAATAAATTCAATGTTTCATGATTTTATTGAAAATTTTATGCAAGTTTACATTGATGATATTGTTGTAAAATCTTCGTCGAAAGATGGACATTTAAATCATCTTCAGCAATCATTTGAAAGAATGGGAAAATATGGATTAAAAATGAATCCACTAAAATGTGCCTTTTGTGTATGTGCAGGTGATAAGTTCCAGAAAGAAGTTATCTTTTGATATATTTTTAGGCACTTATGTTACTTGTTTTGCAAGTTATCATAGGATAAGCTCATAATTATTGATCGAATGTCAAATTGTTGATCCTATGTCTTGCCCCATCTATTTGTGCAGGAAATATCATGCTAGGACCTGAAATTGAGCAAAGAAACATGAAGAATTGATAAGGCTTCATCGCTACAGCGGAGGATTGGTCGCTATAGCGCGCCTAGGCAGGGAGAAACTAAGGTTCCATCGCTACAGCGATGGATCTGGTCGCTATAGCGACCAAGGGCGGTTTGAACCCCGTTTGATGACGTGGAGCAAACCCAAAGGCCAAGAAATCTTCCATCGCTACAGCGACCAACTCATCGCTGTAGCGAGCCTTATAAAAATCAGATAGTATTTAAGCCTTTTAGCTCATTTTCTGATTATTAACTTAGACTTCCAGAAAGAGAATAGGGCTAAAAAGAGGCATTCTTCATAGAGCAAAAGTGATCTAAGTGTAGATTAACTAAGAATCTTTGAGAAATCAAGTCTTAGCTAAAATTCTGGCAGGTACTGAATCAGAACCGTAAAACAGAGTACTAAAAACGCAAAACAGAGTACTTAAACACAGGTTCAGAAGCAGCAAAGTAAAGGACAGAAAATAAAGAACACAGGATATTTGTTAACCCAGTTCGGTGATAAACAACACCTACGTCTGGAGGATACCAATCCAGGAAGGAAATCCACTAAGTAGAACTAATTCAAAGACTCAAGACACAGCCCCTGTTCCCAGCCTTATCACTTAATCTCCACCCGTATAGACTTCTACCTAGGAACTCCTAGATATAAGAACCTACTTACTTCCCAACCAAGTAATCACAACCCAGTGATTATCAGACTCTTCAACAAATCAATTACGAAGTCACACTTCAAAACATCAAAGACATCACTTGTGCTTAAAAGCTTTAAGTGAATTACAACTCAAAACACACTAAACCAACTCTAACAGATGAGTGGTGTACAAAACGGAGCAACAACTCACAGACTCAAAAACACTAAGACTCTTATAATGATAACTGTTTTTTTTAACTCAATCAACTAATCTTCAATAGCAACGTCCTCCTTAAATAGTCTTCAGCTGCACACATAATTCTGAACAATATAATCTTCAAAGATATAATTCTAAAATTCTTTAGAAGCTCATAGAAGGAAATATATTTCTGAAATATATTTTGCAAAGATTCTTTTGAAAATATATTCATAAATAAAAGAAACCAATCTTCAATAAAGATCTTAACGCGAATTAATCAGCCTTCTAGAAACATCAGCCTGGATAAATCTTCAAACAAATTTTCGAAAGATATTGTGAAAGAATTAACAGAATGAACGCAGAAATACAGCTTCTGAAATGCAGCTTCTGAAGGTCAACACAAGTCAACGTCTGAATAGCAGCTTCTGAAAGTCAACAATAGTCAATGTCTGAACAGTGCGTCTGATGACCAGTTCTGCGTCTGATGAACAGTACCAGCGTCTGAAGACCAGTTTTGCGTCTGATGAACAGTACCGGCGTCTGAAATCCAATTTCCAGCTTCTGAAGACACAAATTAGCTTCTGAAGACGCATTGCTTGCACATTTTGATTTTACCAAACATGTAGCCAACATTCAGATATCCAACAATCTCCCCCTTTGGCAAATTTTTGGCTAAAATCAAATGGACCACAAAGATAAGTTTTTCAGTTAACAAAAACATTCAACCATGAAGAACTACACATATTTAAACATAGCACCAGAGTCAGCAGCGGATAAAATGATATGTTTAACACAAACAGCTTCAGCTTCTGAAGTACCACAAGTACCACAACACACATCACAACAGCTTCTGACAAAAAAACAACTCAGTTTCTGAAGCACACAACTCTTCTGGTACAGAAAAAACTCCCCCTCAACACATACTCATGCACAACCAACTCACCCCCTGAAGCACAACATCCAACAACACTCCCCCTGGACATATCAGCTTCTGACAGAAAACTCCACACAAACTCAGAGCATAACAACTCAGGAACACTACATAGAACCACTCCCCCTGAGCCAGAGACTCCTTCTGAAACATATCTTCACAGCTCTTTTTGTATTGCTTCTGAATTCTGAAGAAAAACTGTTAACTTCCCAAAAATAAACTCTGAATTCTGAAACTTAGTACATTCTGAACAAACATATTCTGAAACCAAACGCAAGTTTTTCTCCCCCTTTTTAGCCAAATAATCTTGACAAAACACATTATTCACATAGAGAACAAAAACTGAATTGTTAACACAGACTGTTTTGATATCAGACTTAGTGTCAGACTCAGCTTCAGCATTATCTTCATCTCCATCACTTCCAGCTTGCTCACCCTCAGCAATCTGTAATTGCTATAACTCCTTATGCAGACAAACTCCCAGCTTGCTCCTCAAATTTTCAAATTGCTTGGCATCCAAAGCTTTTGTGAAAATATCAGCAATCTGTTCTTCAGTATCAACATGTTCAAGCTGCACAACCATCTCCTCCACAAGGTTTTTGATGAAATGATGGCGTATATCAATATGCTTAGTCCTGCTATGCTGTATGGGGTTCTTTGAAATGTTGATAGCACTCAGATTATCACAATACAAAGTCACAACATCCTGTTCAATATTGTATTCCTTCAGCATCTGCTTCATCCACACCAAGTGAGAACAACCGCTTCCAGCTTCTATATACTCAGCTTCAGCTGTAGATAATGATACAAAATTCTGCTTCTTACTGAACCATGAAATCAAATTGTTACCCAGAAAGAAACATCCACCAGAAGTACTCTTTCTGTCATCTGCACTTCCTGCCCAGTCAGCATCACAATACCCAACTAACACAGAGCTTCCACTGTGTGAGTACATAATACCATAGTCACTTGTACTATGAACATACTTCAGAATCCTCTTCACCTGAGTCAAGTGACTCATTTTTGGCTCAGCTTGATATCTAGCACAGACTCCAACAGCAAAGGTGATGTCTGGTCTGCTTGCACTTAGATATAACAGACTTCCAATCATGCTCCTATACAGGCTTTGATCAACAGCATCACCTTGTTCATCTTTTGTCAACTTCAAGTGAGTAGCTGCAGGTGTTCTCTTATGACTAGCATTCTCCATCCCAAACTTCTTGACTATATTCTTTGCATATTTGCTTTGTGAAATGAATATAGTGTCTTCCATCTGCTTGACTTGAAGACCAAGAAAATATGTTAGTTCACCCATAAGACTCATCTCAAACTCAGACTGCATCTGCTGAACAAATAATTGAACCATCTGGTTTGACATCCCACCAAAAACAATGTCACCAACATAGATTTGTGCTATCATTAAACTTCCATCTTCTTCTTTAACAAACAGGGTCTTGTCAGTTCCTCCTTTTCTGTAGCCTTGAGTAACAAGAAACTGTGTGAGTCTCTCATACCATGCTCTAGGTGCTTGTTTCAATCCATAAAAAGCTTTCTTCAACTTGTAAACATGATTTGGAAAGTTAGGATCCACAAATCCTTTTGGCTGTTCAACATAAACCTCCTCTTGTAAATATCCATTTAGGAAAGCACTCTTCACATCCATTTGAAACAGCTTGAACTTTAGAATACATGCTACACCCAACAGTAATCTTATGGACTCTAATCTGGCCACAGGTGCAAAGG
Organism: Medicago ruthenica; assembly: GCA_018208015.1. NCBI lineage: Eukaryota > Viridiplantae > Streptophyta > Magnoliopsida > Fabales > Fabaceae > Medicago > Medicago ruthenica. The sequence goes on from CM031373.1 coordinate 23,317,435, forward strand.
TTTCATCAAAATCCAGTCCCTCCACCTGAGTGTACCCTTGAGCAACTAACCTTGCCTTGTTTCTGGTCATAGTTCCATGTTCATCTGATTTATTCTTGTAAATCGACTTAGTTCCAATGACATTCATACCTTCAGGTCTTGGAACAAGGTCCCACACTTCACTTCTTTTGAATTGATTCAGTTCCTCTTGCATAGCCTCAATCCAGAAATCATCAGTAAGAGCTTCTTTAATATTTTTGGGTTCAAATTTGGACACAAAACATGAATCAGTAGTCACTGCATCTGATGTTCTGGTTCTGACTCCTTGATCAAGACTCCCAATGATTAAATCTCTGGGATGATCCTTCTGAACTCTAATTGAGGGTCCTTTACCAGTAGATACATGATCTGGATTAATCTCTTCTTCTTTAGACTCTACTTCATTTTCTGCAACTGGTGCTTCTGACTGTTGTTCTTCTGATGTTACATCATCTGGTACCACTTCAGACTCAACTCTTTCTTTTTCAGCAGATAAATCATCTATCACAACATTGATAGATTCCATAACAACCTTGGTTCTGGAATTAAATACTCTATAAGCTCTACTGTTTACTGAGTAACCCAGAAAAATTCCTTCATCAGACTTGGGATCCATCTTTCTTCTGTTTTCTCTATCAGCCAAAATGTAACACTTGCTACCAAAAACATGAAGATACTTGACAGTAGGCTTTCTTCCTTTCCATAATTCATACAGAGTAGAGGTAGTTCCCTTCTTCAGAGTCACCCTATTGTGTACATAGCAAGCTGTATTCATTGCTTCTGCCCAGAACAGATAAGGTAAATTCTTAGCATGTAACATAACTCTAGCTGATTCTGCTAAGGTTCTATTCTTCCTCTCAACTACACCATTTTGCTGAGGTGTTATGGGTGCTGAAAATTCATGATTGATCCCTTTAGAAGCACAGAACTCAAAAAACTTCTTATTTTCAAACTCCTTCCCATGATCACTTCTGATTCTGACAATGACACTATCCTTCTCTCTTTGTAACTGAGTGCACAAATCTTTAAACACATCAAAAGTATCTGATTTTTCTCTAACAAAGCTTACCCAAGTGAATCTTGAATAATCATCAACAACCACAAAAGCATACTTCTTTCCTCCAATGCTCTCAACTTGCATAGGTCCCGTTAAATCCATATGTAACAATCAAGAACTTTGGTTGTTACCTGGTGCTCCAACCTGGGATGAGACTTTCTTGTTTGTTTCCCAATCTGACATTCACCACAAACACTGTCTTCATTAATCTTCAGTTTGGGTAGACCTCTGATAGCTTCCACATTCATGACTTTCTTCATGCCCTTCAGATTCAAGTGACCCAGTTTCTGGTGCCAGAGTCTGACTTCTTCTTCTGAGCTTATGAGACAAGTGGACAGGCTTGTTTCTTCTTCAGACATCCACAAATAGCAGTTGTCCTTTGATTTGCAGCCCCTCATCAGCACTTCTGCTTATTCACCAGTTACCAGACACTCTTCCTTGTTAAAGTTCACTTTCAAATCTTGATCACACAGCTGGCTTATGCTGATCAAATTTGAAGTTAACCCTTTCACTAATAGCACATTATCTAGTCTTGGTAATCCATCACTGATCAAGTCTCCTATTCCAAGAATCTCTCCTTTAGCTCCATCACCAAAAGTCACATAGCTGCTGGAATATGGCTTTAAATTGCTTAACAACTTCTTCACACCAGTCATGTGTCTGGAGCATCCACTATCAAAATACCAATCTTCCCTAGAAGTGGCTCTCAAAGATGTATGAGCTATGAGGCCAACATTATTACCTTTGGGTTTCCAAACCTTCTTGACATTGATTCTGTTTGCAACAGGTTCCACTTTTCTGTGCTGAAAATGCTTGGGATAACCATATAGCTTGAAACAGAATGGCTTAATGTGCCCCATCTTTCCACAGTGATGACAAACCCATGGATGAGTTCTCCTCTTTCCTTTAGACTTCTGAGGTTGCTTGTGATGTTCCATCTTATATGTGCCTATCATTGGATCATAAGTTTCAACAGCAGGAACAAACCTTTCAGCTGGATATTTCTGTTTGTTTAAGATTTTATCATCAAAACCTATACCATTAGGTTTCCCCTGGTTCTGACTCTCTAATATCTCCTCCAGTACATCAGTAGCAGTGTTCATCATTCTAACTTGCTTCTTCAAGTTTTCTAGTTCAGAGTTCAGCTGGGTTACCTCATCTTTGAGATTAGAATTTTGCACTAAGAGTTCACTTTTCTCTGCATTCAGCTGGCAGATTGTCTTCTTCTGATCCACTAGTTGCTTGCAAACTTCTACATTTCTGATGTATAGGTTTTTGTAATTGTCAACCAGTTCTTCATAAGAATATTTTTCAACTCTAGCTTCAGACTCTGATGGAACTTCAGACTCTGAGAGTGCTTCAGACTCTGATAGAGTTTCAGACTCTGATATTGTCTCAGACTCTAAAAATGCTTCAGACTTTGAAAAAGCTTCTGAGGCCTTAACCTTCACATCCGACTTGTATCTTCCAGTTAGGGCAACAACATACTTAGCAAATTCACTATCTACTTCTTCTTCTGAGTCTTCATCAGACCAGGAAACAACCAAGCTCTTCTTCTGCTTCTTAAGATAAGTAGGACATTCTGACTTGATATGACCATATCCTTCACACTCAAAGCACTGAACACCCTTTGATTGATTGCTCTTCTCATCAGTCTTTGTCTTCTTCAAATCACTTTGTGGCTTACTATTGTTGAATCTGATGTTCTGACCTTTTGACTTGGATCTCCTGTCAACATGTTTCTGAATCTTGTTAAACTGTCTCCCAGCAACACAAGTGCTTCTGATAAGCCTTCATCATCCTCATTAATCTCTTGTTAATCCTCAGCTTCATAATTAACTTTAAAAGCAACTCCTTTCCCTTTCTTCTCAGTACGGTTACTGAAGGCTGTTTCAAAGTTCAGTAGGGATCCTATTAACTCCTCAACCTTCATATTGGAGATGTCATGAGCTTCCTCAATAGCAGTCACCTTCATGTCAAATATTTTAGGAAGAGATCTGAGTATTTTTCTAACAATTTTCTCATCAGACATTTTCTCTCCAAGAGAATCAAAAGAATTAGCCATATCCAGAACATTCATATAAAAGTCTTGTATGTTCTCATCCTCCAACATCTTCAAATTTTCAAATTTTGTGGTGAGTAATTGAAGTCTGGATAGCTTAACCTTTGAAGTGCCTTCATGAGTGGTCTTGAGAATCTCCCAGGCATCCTTAGCTATGGTACACTGCTTGATCAGTCTGAACATGTTCTTGTCCACTCCATTAAATAGAGCATTCAAAGCTTTGGAGTTTCCAAGAGCCAATTCATCTTCATCCTTTGACTATTCTTCCTCCGGTTTCAACACATCAGTCTTCTTTCTAGCTTTGTCCAACACAACTGGATGTTCCCAACCCTTCAGCACTGCTTTCCAGGTCCTGCTGTCTATGGATTTCAGGAAAGCACTTGTCATACCCCATTTTTTGACTTATGTTTTTTATGGGTGTTATATTTTTATTATCTCATTATTTATTTTTTACCTTTTATTATTTTTATTATTGCTATAATATTTTATATCATCATCATTATCCTTAATATTATTAATATTATTGTTATTTTATTTTTCTTTAATAATATCATTATTATTTTATTACTATTAGTTTTTTTTATCTTTTAATATTATTAAGTTTTATTTATTATTGTCATTTACTATTTTATTCATTATCATTGCCATTTGCATTTTTATCATCATTATTATCATTATATATTATTATTATTTTCCCCATTTTTACCTTTTATTTTTATACAAAAAATCAAAAAAAGTGGAGTTCGCAGTGCGAACTCACCTTCGCACTGCGACCTCTGCGAAAATTCTGCAGATTTTTATATAGTTGTTTATCTTTTTTGCTTTCAACTACAATTATCATTAGTAGCATTATTACTTGTATTATTGCTATTTTGTGACTGATTTGGTGCAGCAAAGCAAGATTTAATGTGTGACATTAAAGGTAAAAGGAAAGAAGAACTTTCTTCCAACCTCTCATGTGATCAAACAAATTGGCTATCCTTGGTCAGTTTTTGACCCCCAAATTGACCCCTCACCCAACCTAAACATGCCAGCCAGCTGCTTGATCCATTTCCTTCCCTTTTTCCCTGCCAAAAGCAGTCAACCCCAAGTGGTTTATGTTGCAAAAAAGCTGTTTGACATGCCCTGTTTTGAGCTGAATTTCTTCCCCCACACATAAGCCCACATGCTGATTTTGATTCCCCCAATCTCCCTGTACATGGCAGTACACGTTTTGATTGTTTGACCTTCCAAGATTGCAAGGTTTGATCCCAAGAATCATCCCTTTTGCAGCTGCCCTGTTTTACAGTTTTTACCATCATTACCTTCTAGAATCAATGGCATTTGTGGCTGAGATCAGTCAAGACCTTGTCCCTTGGCACAAGGCAAATCAAGTTCTATCCATTAGCATTAAATGCAAAGTGATCTAGCCTGAGTTTAGCTCATGATCAGCTAGTGTTTTAGGATTTTATTCATCATTGTTCATCATTACAAGGATTTGCATTTATGCCTATAAAAGGAAGGGCAAGGCATAAGGATCACACACAATTGAACACCTTGAAAACCAGTTAGAAACAGACCAATTCAGAGAGCCAATACACACGAAATTCACACCAAAAATCCCTTGCATTGCAGCACAAAATCAGTCCATCACAAACACTTTGAACCTTGTTCATAACCTTTCACAAAGCAAGCAAGCCACTTCCAGTCTTGTTCAAGCATTGCTAGGAGTTCTTTTCTGAACTTCTGTTCAGAAATAGCTTCTGAGTTAAGAAATTCGTATACTTCGCAGAGCCAAGCCTTTCTCGCACTGCGAACACACCAGAACCTGACTTCGCAGAGCCAAGTTCTGGTTGCTCTGCGAAGTATGTGAAATTCAGAACATGAATCAGGCATACAAATGCCAAATTTTTGGGATTCTAGCCCTTGATTCAGAACCTAAAGAGGGTTAAAAACCATTTTGGTCCAAACCCAACTCATAATCATGCACAACTTTGAAGATTTCACAAGTTCGTGCGACAAATCTTGAATAACTTGTGAAACAAGTTATGTTCTTAATATTTTCAAAACCAAGTTTGAGCAACAAGCTAAGTTCGTCTATTTCAAAACAAACTTGAACAACCATGTTGTTCATGATTTTCAATCTAAACGCGAACTTAAGCCGAGTTTGCTCATTCTTAAAACCAAGCTCGAATTGGGCCGAACTTGTGAACTTTCCAATGTTTTGCATGTTTTATGATTGTGTTTGCCATTCAAACTTGAACCAAACTTGTTCTTGAGTTTCAATAACTTGAGCGACAAGTAACGTTCATGATTTTTAATAAAATCGAACAACAAATTTGTTTGTGTTTTCTTTTCTTTTACATGTATCCTTTTAAAGCTTTGGTTCCCTTTGAGGTTTCTCCGAGTAACCAAACCAAACTTGAATGAAACGGGAATGGCTTGACGTATGTCTCCCCAAACCTCGATTGCACGAATGCGTGACGTATGTCTCGTCGCTCGGGCAATCGTCATTCCACCCTTGACGCGTCTAGCACGCTAAACATTCCCTTGGCCCCCTTGTGGCCAATTTTTTACCCTTTTTCTTGGCCCTTGTGGTCAATCTGAACCCTTTCGCGCCTCGCGCGTTTTATTTTTAATCTTTTACGCCTTGCGCGAATTTTTCGCCTCAGTGCGTTTGTCTTTTATTTATTTCTTTTAAAAACATTCACGCCTCGCGCGAGCTTATCGCCTAGCGTCCATCTTTCACCATTTTAAAACTTTGTACGTCTTCGTACGTTTTTAAAACCTTTGCTCACGTCCTGAGCGTAAAACTTTTTCATCAAAATCATTTATTTTTATGCATTGTCGTCAGTGGCCAGCTCGGCAACAACCCGAGCAGCTGACTTTTACTTTCTTGTCGTCAATGGCCAGTTCGGCAGCAACCCGAGCAGTTGACATTTATTTTCATTACACTTTTCTTTTTTTTTCAAACTTTTTCGCTCGGACGCGATCAAACCTTTTTTTTAACTAAAACGAATCAACATACAAACGTTTTTCTACCAAAGAACTACGTACGCTTTGAATTCTCCGACTACCGGGAGATACGTAGGAGCAAGATCGACATCTTGTCAAGCCCATTAATAAAAAACTTGTTTTTCCTTTTCGTTTGTTTTTATCTCTTTCTTTATCCCGCATTATGTCTTTTATATATTTCCTTTTATACATATTTAAACACGTAAGTAAAACATCGAACCATTTTAAGCCTAAGCCGACTAAGAGGTTCCCGTTGAGTACAACGGATGTGAGGGGTGCTAATACCTTCCCCTCGCATAATCGACTTTCGAACCTAAAATCTTTTCTCAAGGTAATTTAGAACTTTTTTCCTTTTTTCCCCGAAAAATTAAAAGTTCAGTCGTAATTTAGAATTAGTGATTCAAAGCTTCCCCAATAGCTTGACATCCGAAATTCGACGCGACAGCACTCATACGAGACTTCCAGTACTCATAGTTGGAACCCTCCAACAGAGGTGGCTTGTTAACAAATCCTCCTTCCTTGTCCATTCTTGCCAGAAAAACCTTCCCTGGAGCTCACCCAATAACAGGCAGGGTGCCTGCTCTGATGCCAATTGAAATTCTGGCAGGTACTGAATCAGAACCGTAAAACAGAGTACTAAAAACGCAAAACAGAGTACTTAAACACAGGTTCAGAAGCAACAAAGTAAAGGACAGAAAATAAAGAACATAGGATATTTGTTAACCCAGTTCGGTGATAAACAACACCTACGTCTGGAGGATACCAATCCAGGAAGGAAATCCACTAAGTAGAACTAATTCAAAGACTCAAGACACAGCCCCTGTTCCCAGCCTTATCACTTAATCTCCACCCGTATAGACTTCTACCTTGGAACTCCTTGATATAAGAACCTACTTACTTCCCAACCAAGTAATCACAACCCAGTGATTATCAGACTCTTCAACAAATCAATTACGAAGTCACACTTCAAAACATCAAAGACATCACTTGTGCTTAAAAGCTTTAAGTGAATTACAACTCAAAACACACTAAACCAACTCTAACAGATGAGTGGTGTACAAAATAGAGCAACAGCTCACAGACTCAAAAACACTAAGACTCTTATAATGATAACTGTTTTTTTTAACTCAATCAACTAATCTTCAATAGCAACGTCCTCCTTAAATAGTCTTCAGTTGCACACATAATTCTGAACAATATAATCTTCAAAGATATAATTCTGAAAATCTTTAGAAGCTCATAGAAGGAAATATATTTCTGAAATATATTTTGCAAAGATTCTTTTGAAAATATATTCATAAATAAAAGAAACCAATCTTCAATAAAGATCTTCACGCGAATTAATCAGCCTTCTAGAAACATCAGCCTGGATAAATCTTCAAACAAATTTTCGAAAGATATTGTGAAAGAATTAACAGAATGAACGCAGAAATATAGCTTCTGAAATGCAACTTCTGAAGGTCAACACAAGTCAACGTCTGAATAGCAGCTTCTGAAAGTCAACAATAGTCAACGTCTGAACAGTGCGTCTGATGACCAGTTCTGTGTCTGATGAACAGTACCTGCGTCTGAAGACCAGTTCTGCGTCTGATGAATAGTACCAGCGTCTGAAATCCAATTTCCAGCTTCTGAAGACACAAATTAGCTTCTGAAGACGCATTGCTTGAACATTTTGATTTTGCCAAACATGTAGCCAACATTCAGATATCCAACATTAGCTTTGGATATTGTTGTCATGAAAATGAACAACCAAATCCCCTTTGTTGGGATTAGAGGTAATCAATCAATCTTAGATGTAAACTTTTGATCTTTCAAATATTTGATTCTAGCCTTTTATATATCATTGAGTTTATTCTTGTTTTCCATTATTATGTTTGATTTAAATGATATTGAAAAATACTTTTGAATCTAGGTTTAGAATAATATTCTATCAAAATAAGAAATTCTAGACATGGAATTTGATTTTGATAATCACACAAAGTGTCTGAACGTAAAGCTTTCGAATCGTTTAATAGATTGAGACATCGTCGATTAAACGATACGATCGATCTGACAACGTCATTTGGACACGAATGATGTTGTCGAGTGATACGTGATAATATCGTATATAAGAAAAGCTAGAATCCATATATATGATCATTAGAATATAATCGATGTTTGATTGACGAACTTTGATCCTAACGCGTTTTACGTCCTATTACTCTCCGTTTTTATTAACGTTTTTAAAGTCGAATAGTTTATAGCAAACAAATCATTAAACCGTTAACTTAAAATGAAAATCGATGTTGAACGGTTTATGATATCACATTAGTGCCTGAGGAAACGATATAAAAATATACTTACTTTTGACTAAAATCAAAATGGCGTCCTATTTCTCTTCCTTCATTTTTCTTTCATTTTACTTTAATCTGAACAATTTGCATTTGCTTTGTAGTATTTATTTCTGTTTATGTTGCTGTATTTTGGAATTATTATATTTTGTTTATTTCAAACTATGTTTAATATTTTATTTTATCTAACAATGGAAAGAAAGAAAGTCAAAAAATTCAAAAGTTAAGTGCTTGATTAAAAGTCAAAGATTGAGCAAAGTATCAGGTGAGTGATTATGATAAAGTTTGTGACAAAGCGCAGAGTTAAGGTACTCGTTTCTTGTTTTTCTAGGTGTGTATTTGAATGTGAAATGAGTACTTTGCACAAAAATTTATCTCATTTAGTTTGACGCGATAACATGCTTATGTATGAACCACTTAGAACTAGCCTAAATGTGAGGAATCCTCAAGTTCTATGTATATATGCAGGAGACTGATATTTTTGTCTAACTCGGTTGTTTTATGTTAAATCTGAGTTATTGTTTTAATTGTATGAAATCACAGAAATGATCAAGGCATTCTTTTGAAAATGAGAAGAAACACTTGACCACAAAAAGCCTACCCAGTGAGAAGTGAGTATCTGATAACCCTAATTGAGCCTAATGAATCAAAATCCTTAACTATGAACTGTCAATATTCATAAGCACAATGCTTAATGAATTTGCCCAAGTTTTTCAAAATCCAGTTCATAGTTAAATCACTATTGGATTCTGATATTTTTACCTTCATTTTTAACCCTTAACCATCATGTATATTTGTCCCTTGCCTATTGATAAGGGAACATTCAATTAGGGTATCATTTTGTATAAGTTGGGGAGAAAAGGGAAGTATTACAACCAATGTTAAGTAAATGGTGAAATTTGAAATTTGATCTTGACAACAAAGAAAAGAAAAAGAAAAAGAAAAAAAAGAAAAAGAAAAGGAAACAAGAAAAAGAAAAGAGAAAAAATCAATAAATCAAAAAAAAAAAGTTGTCAAGATCAAAGTTTTTTTTTTATATCACCAAGGGTTGATAATGAAAATTTGGAGGAAGTTGTGTAATTAGAAAGAATGTTCCTCTATGCTTGGCCATTTGAATTCAATTTTTTCCCACATATGTCATTTCTTTTGAAACCAAGCCAAGATACAACCCTCAAAGACCTTTTGATCTATGCTTTTGTGCTTTTTGAAATGATATTTGGATGAACACATAACTTAATCAGGATGTTAGCAGACTTGTCGGATGTGTGTTCAAAACCCACACAACATGAGTTCAATTTGTTTCATTTACTTTCAAAGAAGTGTGTTAGGTGTGGTTCATTGATAAATATGTTATTGATTCGAATTGTGTGATATAAATTTTGTGCTCATGACTTATGTCACATTCATAGTATATATCTCGATTAATGAGAAACTTTACTTTTGTCTGCGCAGTCACAATTGAATCATTCATCTGATAAACGTTTCTTCAAACTTTAGATTTTTTGCTTATTGCTCAAAACTTTGTCCAAAGCCTTGAAAATTTCCTTTTGATTCTTTGGTTTGAGGACAAACCAAAAAGCTAAGTTGGGGAGAGTTTGATAAGTGCCAGAAAGAAGTTACCTTTTGATATATTTTTAGGCACTTATGTTACTTGTTTTGCAAGTTATCATAGGATAAGCTCATAATTATTGATCGAATGTCAAATTATTGATCCTATGTCTTGCCCCATCTATTTGTGTAGGAAATATCATGCTAGGACCTAAAATTGAGCAAAGAAACATGAAGAATTGATAAGGCTTCATCGCTACAGCGGAGGATTGGTCGCTATAGCGCGCCTAGGCAGGGAGAAACTAAGGTTCCATCGCTACAGCGATGGATCTGGTCGCTATAGCGACCAAGGGCGGTTTGAACCCCGTTTGCTGACGTGGAGCAAACCGAAAGGCCAAGAAATCTTCCATCGCTACAGCGACCAACTCATCGCCGTAGCGAGCCTTATAAAAATCAGATAGTATTTAAGCCTTTTAGCTCATTTTCTGATTATTAACTTAGACTTCTAGAAAGAGAATAGGGCTAAAAAGAGGCATTCTTCATAGAGCAAAAGTGATCTAAGTGTAGATTAACTAAGAATCTGTAACACCCATACTAACTTTAACTAGTATGTTAGCATGTGCGTTAAACTGATACTGGATACATTTAAAAATTTCAATAATAAAACTCATACAACACAAATGAAAGAATACATATTACTCGTTGTACAAATAATCCAATATTTATACAATGCTTATACAAATGTCCACTAAGCTTCTGAGCTGGTACACAACAAGTAAATGCACTCCATCCAGTACCTCCATGAAGATCTTCGTCACGAACCTCTGACTAACCTGCAAACCTGCACCAGAAGGAATGGGATGAGACATAATGTCTCAGTGAGCTCTACCCAACCTACTGTTGGCAACCACAGGGAACCTAGGGTCGCCATGCCTACCTTGGCAATCTCGGGGATTTCCTAGGATCGCCAAGTCTTTATTTGCCTATGACTATAAGTCCTCCTGTAACTATAACTTAAACTACCTATAACCTTTGTTGTAGTTGTCTATAACCATTGCCATAACGGCCCATGACTATAACTATAATTGTATGTTTCCTGTGACTATAACTGTAACTGTAACTTTAACTATAACTATAAAACATAAAACTTAACACAGTTCGATAGCAGTTTTATGTTAGCTGTTAGCGTTGAACAAACAATTATCTGAGTTCAATTTTACGGAGGGCACCCCGGGTGGAGCAACCCCGAGATACGTCTCCCTATGACCCGATGAAACTCCTGACAATCAGGCTAACACCGGACTCCCTATGAAATTGCATGTGGACAACCCTCTCGGAGAAGTCCCATCCGGCGAATCCCGGAGTCTGCTGAACATGCCTATGACTGTGAAACGTGCAAGCACGCCAATATCTTTAATCTTTAATTCTTTAACTTTAACGTATGAGCATACAATCTGTTACTTTAATTCTATAACAATCCTGTAATCTATAACCTGTAATCTATAAACTTGGCTTATCGTTCTCATAAGCCACCTATAATTGTTGGAGAACCAACACTATAAACATATCTGTAACTATAATTGCTTATACATTCCCATGCCTATATATTCAAAAGGGATACCTCTATAACTTTATTCATAAGTGTTCATCCTATAAAAGGTTCTAAGCTTAAACATTGTTTCATTCTTGGTTTAGACTTACTTAGGGTGTACATGGAGTTGCTTAGTAAGGGATAATCCCATTACTAGCTCCTTCACTCCTCTATATAACTTAGAATTCGAGTATTCATCTTCCAATGTGTACTCATTACCCATCTTACCTTAATTTTCGTGCCTATTATTTGAGCTTAAACCTCTATTTTATCTTGCATGATAATTCCTGAAGAAGATGAAGTTATGGGTAGAGATTTGGAGTTGAAATGGAGGAAGTAGGAGAAACCCGTTTTTTGGGACAAGGCTCTATTGGAATGGTCAGAACTCTCTCCATGTAACTCCGATTCCAGTGGTTTTTGATGCTATGGAAAGCTAACAAAATTATCTACGTTTTGGTACCAATTTCGTGAAGTTTGGCCAAGTATTGAAGTCTGGGGACGAGTTTGAAGTCAGGGGTCCGAAACTGTAAATCTGCAGAAATTTGGGACAAGAAGCTGGGAAAGCAGAAAATCGGAGCACGATTTTACAGGATCGGAGCACGATTTTATGCGAAAGTTTTCATAAATTCAGGGCATAAAATCGTAGCCCGATGCCCAGAAATCGGAGCACGATTTTGGCTTCAGCAGCACTCAAAATTTTGGTTCCTAGGCTAATCCAAACCCCTCCAATCATCAAAACAGCTTATGGGAATGGATTTCCAAGACATTTACTCAACATATAACATAATAGTTCATATAATCACAAGCCAACAAAGGATTTAAGGCATGAAACTAGCAATTTAACTCTTAATACTATAAATTCAAAGCTTAAACAAAGTGGGTTTCTAAACCCTCTAAGAGCTCACCTTAATCTTGATCAAAACTTGTTAAACCTTCATTCCAAAAACTTTAGCTTGATAGCTTCTTCTTTGCTAATCTTCTTCACCAAAACCCTAGCTTTTTGCCCCTTTTTCCTTTTCTTGATTTCTTGCTCCTTTCTTCCAAATTGGCCCAAGAGTCACAAACTTGCTTACTTGCAAGAGGATTGGGTGTTTAAAAAATGAAGTTGATGATTATGGAGGGAGGAAGGAGAATGGCGTGAGGTATAGAGAGAGAAGGAGAGGAAACTTGTGATAGAGAGAGAGAAAGAGGATGAGAAATGAGGGGAAATTATCCTTTTTCCCTTTAATAAAAATATCCACACGACAATTACCAAATTGCCCTTCGCTTAATATCTTTGATACAACGTCTCAAAACTGATAAATACTTGAGTCATAAGCGGGATATTACACTCTACCCCCCTTAAAGAAATTTCGTCCTCGAAATTTAGAATCCACTCATTATCGTCTGTGGATGAACCTATTATACTACCTTCTCTACCAGCCAAAATTTCAATTCATCTTGCTTATCGGAATCCCTTGGATTTTCCAACTCTATAAGTCGAGTACGCTCGACAATCTTTTCTTTAACTATGATGCTTGTGGTGCATTACATAACTCTTACGTAGTAGGATATGAGGTTATCCGAACCAACATATCCACATTATCTGACTATGATCTCTGTTCGATATTTCCCTTACTAATCCAAATTTAAAATTGTTAAGTCTCGGTTTTCCTTTACTGAATTCTATCAGTTCTTCTTTAATTGACAATTCCATATTAACCTGAAGACGTTGAGTCATTCTGTTTTCCCCAATTATTTCAACTTTCTGAGGAATCTATTACAACTATCTTCACAATTCAAATATACGGTGGTGGCTGAACTTATGGTTTACGTTCCTTTCTTTCTGTTGTCCTTTAAGCTCGAGAAATCTTATGAGCCACTCGTCTTGCTCTTAACTCATGTGTGCACTACAATCCCGTATGAAACTATGTTACGTCCCATAGACGTTATAACTTATTTTGTTCAAGAACATTCTCCGTTTTCTAAAAGAAAACTCTATTCTGTTCGCTATTCAAAATAGCACTCTTAAACTCTGAATCATTTAATTCATGACTTGAATTCACGTAGCCTTTCACTATAAACTATGAGCACTCTTCTGATCGGTGTAACACATTTCCTTCCTTTAACTGTTAACATTAAGTTCAAGAATTTCTGAACTCCTCTACCGAAATTTGTTCAATAACAACAAACCTGCTCTGCTTAAGACTTTCCTGTTAAAACATTACCGACTGCGTACCACGGTTACCGATACATGTCACACGACTATAAAATATGTTACACTACTATCTAAGTAGCATAAACTCTGCCTGTTACATGCGACATGCTAGCATAACGTGGGTACGATGTGGATTAGTTGTATGCCTCGGCATAATTCCCCTTTGGTTAAACTTACTATTCAAGTTAACTTTAAGTTACTGAGCTAAACAGCTAGATCACCGTATGAAATGTAGCCTCCTTCGCGTGCTATAATTACATCCTTTAAAGTTATCAACCTGCTTCGATTCTCTTATCTCATGAGTTTCGAGGTCTGATACATTCCTCGACTTATCTATTAAAATTCCCTGTTAGGACTGATGATAAGTTCAAGTCATCATCACTTACACATATTCTGTAACTTGAGATTTAATCTCTGAATACCTTTCCTGTAGTTCCTCTGACAAGGACTTCACAAACATCCTTTTCTCTAAACTTCAGCTTTGATTTGTCTATTAACTCATAATTGGATTACTTCTCCGCTGCGCAACTCTGATTTAAACAATTAACCTTGGGATGGAAATAACACACCACTATTACCATCTAAAATCTCTTTGGCCAATCTTTTAACTTTATAACTTTGTAGCTACCACCCATGACCATCTTATCTTATAATTTCTCTTGTGATTTAATCCACCTGTTCAACTTACTGATTGCTCGACGCTTGACTTTGCATCTCCTTTCGAACATAAACAAAATTCTTACTTCCACAAAATACACCGAACCCTGTAGACAATCTTTAACAATGAATTCGAGCCCAATGATGCTCCTATTAAACAACTTAAGTTCATACGTTATATACTTGTGGTAACTTCTAGAAACATTCTATGACTTCCGGAAATTCTCGTCTTTCATATACTTAATCGATTAATGAATCGAGTCTCATCCTATACTTATCCGTAAGGATCTCACATCCACAACCTTTTTCCAAAACACTTAGGTCCACAAAATTCTAACATAACTCTTGGTTACTTTTCGGATTGCTCCGGGAATAATCCGTCTGGATAGAACTCAACTTTTACCAGCTCTCCTGTAAATTCAAACATGTGATACACCTCTTCGAATACCCGATTAATAAATCTGTAAGCTTCAATACTTAACATTTTCCATTGGATCCTTCCTATAACTTATTACTGTATTCACAATTCCCGTTCTAATCTCGTTATCTGAATAATAATCCATATGTCTTCTCAACCGTTGCCCTCTTCAAGGTTTCGAACAATCCAAAGTATGTATTTTCTACCATCTTAACACATACCAACATAGTGTGATCTTTGTCGGCTTACCCGAAAACGTATGCAAGGAGCCCATCGAAAGAGATTATAGAACTCCTTAACTTCAACCATACTTTAACTGTAACTTATATATAAGTGACGTTCTTCCTGTTGCCAGAGCCTCAAAGTAGTTCTTAGCTAATTCCTGTTTAGTCCTCGAAAGCGGTCTGCTATAATCCGACAACATAAAATTCAACCTTTAGTTCATACCCTTACCAGGGTTTCCTTCACTTGTTGCTAAACTCACGTTCCTCATACCAAGTATCTTGATGATCCACAATAAAGGAAAGTAACCTATTCCATCTGTTCATTAATTCGCTTAATCCATAAATAAGTCTCTTACCTATCAGATATTTAAATCTCGTCCGTTTTAAGTGTGCAAGTCTTTCCATCTTACACACTATATCCTCACTGGAAGCCCAGAGTTCTCAAAAATTAACTGTCCATTCCTTATTCCAAGTCGCTGGGTTTGGTAACATAATCCATTGCATCTGCAGCCGGAATTAAAACTCTAATCAACCCTTAACTTTAACTTTCCAAATTACGGTTCTCGTTAGGATTCCAAATCATTCTTCGGAGTATTCTATAATCCTTTACTCTACACATCTCCTCGGAGAAAGCATTGCTCAATGATGCGTCCAACTAACCAAGGTACTTGACCTTACTCTTAAATACCTCTTATAATTCTGAGACTTTGCCATTAACTGGCTCAGTTACTTCACTGTTAGAAACCATCCTTTGACCTTAAACACCTTGCAAGTTCGTCTTAGAATCTGACGTCTTAACCTTCACCCTTTGAACACTTCACACCTCCTTGGTCACATTCAGCTCTCGGATATTTGTCCTAACTGTCATATACTAGACTGAGTTGATCAGGCTCAACTAGACATGACCTTTAGAACAACATCTGGAACCCAATGATTCCACTACTTTTATTGAATCTTAAACGACCCATGGCACGGTCTGAATCGACCTGCTCTGATACCAATTGTAACACCCATACTAACTTTAACTAGTATGTTAGCATGTGCGTTAAACTGATACTGGATACATTTAAAAATTTCAATAATAAAACTCATACAACACAAATGAAAGAATACATATTACTCGTTGTACAAATAATCCAATATTTATACAATGCTTATACAAATGTCCACTAAGCTTCTGAGCTGGTACACAACAAGTAAATGCACTCCATCCAGTACCTCCATGAAGATCTTCGTCACGAACCTCTGACTAACCTGCAAACCTGCACCAGAAGGAATGGGATGAGACATAATGTCTCAGTGAGCTCTACCCAACCTACTGTTGGCAACCACAGGGAACCTAGGGTCGCCATGCCTACCTTGGCAATCTCGGGGATTTCCTAGGATCGCCAAGTCTTTATTTGCCTATGACTATAAGTCCTCCTGTAACTATAACTTAAACTACCTATAACCTTTGTTGTAGTTGTCTATAACCATTGCCATAACGGCCCATGACTATAACTATAATTGTATGTTTCCTGTGACTATAACTGTAACTGTAACTTTAACTATAACTATAAAACATAAAACTTAACACAGTTCGATAGCAGTTTTATGTTAGCTGTTAGCGTTGAACAAACAATTATCTGAGTTCAATTTTACGGAGGGCACCCCGGGTGGAGCAACCCCGAGATACGTCTCCCTATGACCCGATGAAACTCCTGACAATCAGGCTAACACCGGACTCCCTATGAAATTGCATGTGGACAACCCTCTCGGAGAAGTCCCATCCGGCGAATCCCGGAGTCTGCTGAACATGCCTATGACTGTGAAACGTGCAAGCACGCCAATATCTTTAATCTTTAATTCTTTAACTTTAACGTATGAGCATACAATCTGTTACTTTAATTCTATAACAATCCTGTAATCTATAACCTGTAATCTATAAACTTGGCTTATCGTTCTCATAAGCCACCTATAATTGTTGGAGAACCAACACTATAAACATATCTGTAACTATAATTGCTTATACATTCCCATGCCTATATATTCAAAAGGGATACCTCTATAACTTTATTCATAAGTGTTCATCCTATAAAAGGTTCTAAGCTTAAACATTGTTTCATTCTTGGTTTAGACTTACTTAGGGTGTACATGGAGTTGCTTAGTAAGGGATAATCCCATTACTAGCTCCTTCACTCCTCTATATAACTTAGAATTCGAGTATTCATCTTCCAATGTGTACTCATTACCCATCTTACCTTAATTTTCGTGCCTATTATTTGAGCTTAAACCTCTATTTTATCTTGCATGATAATTCCTGAAGAAGATGAAGTTATGGGTAGAGATTTGGAGTTGAAATGGAGGAAGTAGGAGAAACCCGTTTTTTGGGACAAGGCTCTATTGGAATGGTCAGAACTCTCTCCATGTAACTCCGATTCCAGTGGTTTTTGATGCTATGGAAAGCTAACAAAATTATCTACGTTTTGGTACCAATTTCGTGAAGTTTGGCCAAGTATTGAAGTCTGGGGACGAGTTTGAAGTCAGGGGTTCGAAACTGTAAATCTGCAGAAATTTGGGACAAGAAGCTGGGAAAGCAGAAAATCGGAGCACGATTTTACAGGATCGGAGCACGATTTTATGCGAAAGTTTTCATAAATTCAGGGCATAAAATCGTAGCCCGATGCCCAGAAATCGGAGCACGATTTTGGCTTCAGCAGCACTCAAAATTTTGGTTCCTAGGCTAATCCAAACCCCTCCAATCATCAAAACAGCTTATGGGAATGGATTTCCAAGACATTTACTCAACATATAACATAATAGTTCATATAATCACAAGCCAACAAAGGATTTAAGGCATGAAACTAGCAATTTAACTCTTAATACTATAAATTCAAAGCTTAAACAAAGTGGGTTTCTAAACCCTCTAAGAGCTCACCTTAATCTTGATCAAAACTTGTTAAACCTTCATTCCAAAACCTTTAGCTTGATAGCTTCTTCTTTGCTAATCTTCTTCACCAAAACCCTAGCTTTTTGCCCCTTTTTCCTTTTCTTGATTTCTTGCTCCTTTCTTCCAAATTGGCCCAAGAGTCACAAACTTGCTTACTTGCAAGAGGATTGGGTGTTTAAAAAATGAAGTTGATGATTATGGAGGGAGGAAGGAGAATGGCGTGAGGTATAGAGAGAGAAGGAGAGGAAACTTGTGATAGAGAGAGAGAAAGAGGATGAGAAATGAGGGGAAATTATCCTTTTTCCCTTTAATAAAAATATCCACACGACAATTACCAAATTGCCCTTCGCTTAATATCTTTGATACAACGTCTCAAAACTGATAAATACTTGAGTCATAAGCGGGATATTACAGAATCTTTGAGAAATCAAGTCTTAGCTTTGGATCTCCATCTTCCTTTCCACTTTTGTATTGTTGTCATGAAAATGAACAACTAAATACCCTTTGTTGGGATTAGAGGTAATCAATCAATCTTAGATGTAAACTTTTGATCTTTCAAATATATGATTCTAGCCTTTTATATATCATTGAGTTTATTCTTGTTTTCCATTATTATTGTCGCGTCGAATTTCGGATATCAAGCTATTGGGAAGCGTTGAATCACTAATTTTAAATCACGACTGAACTTTTAATTTTTCGGGGAAAAAAGGAAAAAAGTTCGAAATTACCTTTGAATAAGAGATTTTAGATTCGAGAGTCGATTATGCGAGGGGAAGGTATTAGCACCCCTCACATCCGTTGTACTCAACGGGAACCTCTTAGTCGACTTAGGCTTAAATGTTTTCAAAGTTTTGCTTGCGTGCTTGAATATATAAAAGGGAAAAAGAAAATATGATAAAAAGGGGAAAAAAGAGTTTTTTATTAATAGGCTTGACAAGATGTGAATCCTGCTCCTACGTATCTCCCGGTAGACGGAGAATTCAAAGCGTACGTAGTTCTTTGGGTAGAAAAAATTTGTATGTTGGTTCGTTTTAATTAAAAAAGATTTGATCGCGCCCGAGCGAAAGAGTTTTGCTTTAAAATACAAAACAACGTGGTCTACTATCGTTATGTTGATAGGTTAATAAAGACCGATAAAAAAGAACCTCTTACCTACTACCGTTATGAGGGTAGCTTAAAAAAAGGTAAGAAGGGTTTGATGAAAAGAGACGGATTCGCACTCGGGCGTGAAGAAAAGTTTGAAAACGCACAAAGGCGTAAAACGGTTTAAATGATAAAAAAGACGGACGCACATTAAGGCAATGGTATTCGCACAAGGCGTAAAAGTTTGAAAACGCGCAAAGGCGCGAAAGGTTCGAATTGGCCACGAGGGCCAAGAAAAGTTTCAACATGGTCACGGGGGACCAAAGAAATGTTAAGATTGACCACGAGGGCCAAGAAAAGGTTTAAACGCGTTGGACGCGTATGAAAATGGAATGACGATTGCCCGAACGACGAGACATACGTCACGCATTCGTGAAACCGGGGTTTGGAGAGACATACGTCAAACCATTCCTTTTTCATTCAAGTTCTTGCTTCGTTGAAACTCAAAGATAATCTCAAAGGGACAAAACACTTGGTTAGAAACTAAAGGAAAGTTGTTGAAAATCACGAACGAATTTGTTGTTCGAGTTTATTGAAAATCATGAACATGGCTTGTTGCTTAAGTTATTGGAACTCAAGAACAAGTGTTGTTCAAGTTTGAAATATGAACAAAATCATAAAAACATGCATAAGTTTGGAAAAATGCACAAGTTCGGCTCAATTTGAGTTTGGTTTTAAAGAGTGAGCAAGTTCGGCTCAAGTTCATGTTTTGATTGAAAATCATGAACAACGTTATTGTTCAAGCTTTGTTTTGAAAATAATGAACTTAGCTCATGCTCAAGCTTGATTTTGAAAATTTTAGAACATAACTTGTTTTGCAAGTTACTCAAAATTGATTGCTCAAAACTTGTGAAATTTCCAAAGGCATGCAACACTTTTGATATGGTTTGAACAAAAAATGAATTTTAACCCTCTTTGGTTCTGAATCAATGGTTAGAACCTCGAAAATTTGGCCTTTGGAAGCCTGATTCATGTTCTGAGATTTACAGCCTTCGCAGAGCAACCAGAACTTGGCTCTGCGAAGTCAGGTTCTGTCATGGTCGCACTGCGACCATGACTTTGCTCTGCGAAGTATGCGAAAAAATGAACTCAGAAGCTGCTTCTGAACAGAAGTTCAGAAGCTGCTCCTGAGCAAGCTTCACAACCTTAAGGGGGTTAAAAAGCTTTGCAAATTTGGAAGAAAAGGAGTATAACAACTCAGTTTTAGTGCTTTGCAACTTTGAGATTCCTCTTGAGTTTCAAAAGGGGTTTTTTGCACAAAAAGAGATTAAACAAACACAAATGATGCAAACAGCAAACAAAGATGAAAGATAAGATTTTAGAACACTTACAGAACTTCTAGCAATGCTTGTGCAAGAGATAGGAAGTGGCTTGGTTGATTGTTTTTGCAAGGTTGGAATGTTAGAGGTTATGGATAACAAATAGCTCAAATGTTCCAATTAGTTTTTGAACTGTTTTCTCTACTCTCACAATGCTGCAATGTAATGGTTTTTCAAGTGTAAGTAAGTGTATTCAGGTGTTTTCAATTGTGCATATGTGATTTTTTGTTATCCTTATGCATAGCATCCCTTAAATAGGCAAAATGAGATCCAATGCAATGATGAGAAAATCTATAGAACTTAGCTGATTTGTGGGCTAAAACCAGGCTAAATTGCTTTGCATTTAATGCTAAAGGATAGAGGTTACTTTGCCTTGTGCCAAGGGTCAAGACTTTGGCTGATCTCAGCCACAAATGCAGCTGATCCTTGATAGCAATGATGAGAAAAATCTGAAAAACAGGGCAGCTTGCAATTGGGTGGTTCTTGGGATCAATCCTTGCAATCTTGAGGGGTTAAGCAAGGAAAACGTGTACTACCATGTACAGAGATTGGGGGAAAACAAAAGGGAGCATGTGGGCTGGTGTGAGGAAGAAGAAAAACAGCTGAAAACAGGGCAGCACAAACAGCTTTTTTGCAAGTAAAACCATCTAAATTTGACTGGTTTTGGGGGAGAAAGGAGGAAGAAAAGGGAACAAGCAGCTGGCTGGCAAGCTCATGGTGAGAGGCAGGTCAATTGGGAAGGATGAGAGCTGACCAAGGGCAGCCCACTTGCTTGAGCACATGCTAGGTTAGAAGAAAATCCTTCTTACCTTAACCTTTAATGTCACACATTTGATTCTTGCTTTGCTGCATTTAATCAGCCACAATTGGCAATAACAATAATAATAATAATGATAGAGAGTAATAACAATAGCTAAAATGAAAACAAAAGCAAGATAAATCACAGAATTAAAAATCTGCAGAAAATTTGTAGAGTTCGCAGAGCGAAGGTAACTTTGCTCTGCGAACTCCGCTTTTCTTTTTTTTGTATTTTCTTTAAAATAAAATAAAATAAAAAATGAATAATGATAATGGTAATGGTAATAGTAATAATGAAAGTGATAATGGAAAAAATAGTAATGATAATAATAATAATAATAATAAAGATAATAATAAAATGATGAAAAAGTTAATAATATTAGTAATTAAAAAATAATGATAATAATAAATAATAATAATAAAACATTGATAAAGATAATAATAATAAATATTAAAAAACAAAATCAATGGTATAAGGATAATGATAATATTAATAATAATGATAGTAATGATGATGGGGATACATATTAATAAAGAAAAATCTAAAAATGAAGATAAAATAATAAAAGGTAAAATAAAATAATAAAAAAATTGGAAATTATAATGGAATGATGAATAATAATATGATAATGAACAAAGAAAAATATGAGTCAAAAATTGGGGTATGACAATTATGTTTGATTTAAATGATATTGAAAAATACTTTTGAATCCAGGTTTAGAATAATATTCTATCAAAATAAGAAATTCTAGACATGGAATTTGGTTTTTATAATCACACAGTGTCTAAACGTAAAGCTTTCGAATCGTTTAATAGATTGAGACATCGTCGATTAAACGATACGATCGATCTCTCAACGTCATTTGGACACGAATAATGTTGTCGAGTGATACGTGATAATATCGTATATAAGAAAAGCTAGAATCCATATATATGATCATTAGAATATAATCGATGTTTGATTGACGAACTTTGATCCTAACGCTTTTTACGCCCTATTACTCTCCACTTTTATTAACGTTTTTAAAGTCGAATAGTTTATAGCAAACAAATCATTAAACCCTTAACTTAAAATGATAATCGATGTTCAACCGGTTATGATATTACATTAGTCCCTGAGGAAACGATATAAAAATATACTTACTTTTGACTAACATCAGCAGGTGATTTCTTGGGATTTGTCATACATAAAAAAGGCATTAAAATCAATCAGAATAAAACTAAGGCTATCCTGGAAACTATGTCTCCTTCGACCAAAAAAGAGCTTCAGTCTTTATTGGGAAAAATCAACTTCCTAAGAAGATTTATTTCAAACTTAACTGGCAAAACACAAGCTTTTTCGCCATTACTCTGACTGAAGAAAGAGGATAGTTTTCACTGGGGGCAAGAGCATCAAAAGGTCTTCGACACAATCAAAGATTATTTGACTAAGCCTCCAATTTTATTGCCTCCAATTAGGAATAAAAACATGAAATTGTATATTTCAGCATCTGATTCTACCACAGGGAGTATGTTAGCCCAGGAAGATGATAATTCATTGTTAAAACAGTTCGACTCTATTAACATTCAACATGTGCCTCGAATTGAAAATCAAGAGGCCAATGACCTGGCACATATTGCTTCAGGTTACAAAGTTCCAAAATGTCAACTCCAAGAATTGATTGAAATCAAAGATAAGTTGATTTTGATGGAACACAATGTATGAACAACTCTCTTTTGGGTTTTGATGATAACAAAGTGTTAAAAAGAAAATTGGTATTGCTAATGCTTTGTTCTAAGTGTGCAGAACCATGTCCTTAATGTTTGGTATTTGATAATGGTTATGGAAGAACAAGCTAAGAGCAAGAAGGAAAGCATAGAAGCTATGTTGCAAGTATGAAGCAATTTTGGGTCTGAAGCAGCTTCTGAAGACTGCGTCTGAAGAAGTGAGTCTGAAGACTGCGTCTGAAGAAGTGCTTCTGAAGACTGAGTCTGAAGGTCAACAGAAGTCAACGTCTGAAGGCTGAGTCTGAAAGTCAACGAAAGTCAACGTCTGAAGGCTGAGTCTGAAGGTCAACAAAAGTCAACGTCTGAAGAAGTGCGTCTGATAAACAGTGCTTCTGAAGGGTGCGTCTGAAGACCTGCGTCTGAAGAGTGCTTCTGATGAACAGTTCCTGAAGAAGCTTCTGAAGTCTGACTCTGAAGGAAAAGCAACTTTCACTGTCTGCATTTAATGCATGCACTGTCAGAACAACTCATCGGAATAGTTGTCTCCTTGGCCAAAACATTCTCCAGATTTTAAGGAAAGAATTCAAAAAATGCGTGCTCTGTTTTCTGCTCAGTTTGGCACACAATTTCAGCTTTGCAACGGCTCTTTGCTGGTTTTCTGGGCAATTCTCAACAGCTCTTTTATCCTCTATAAAAGGGTGAAGATTTGAAGAAGAAAATGGCTAAGACTCAAGAAACAAAAGACTGAATATTTGTGCTCTGTTTTGCTGTCAAAAATACGAAAGTCACCAAAACTCTTAGAAATTCTTACAAACTTATCATCTTAGAATTTCTTAAGTTTAGAGTCTTAAACCTGAGTTGTATTTTGTGAACACCTCTGATATTTGATCAAGTGTTCAACTCAAACTTACTTTCTTTGTAAATCAGTTTGAATCAAGTCTCAGTCTGCGTGCTGAGCAACCAGAAGTCTCTTTACTTTGTGTATTGAGCAATTAGAAGTCTCTTAGCTTTGTGCTTTGAGCAGAGAAGTCTCTTAACTTTGTGTTTTGAGCATAGAAGTCTCTTAACTTTGTGTTTTGAGCATAGAAGTCTCTTGCTAAGTGCTTGAGCATTGGAAGTCTCTTAACTTTGTGCTTTGAGCAATTGTAATCAGTTGATTATAGTTCAAATCTCCTGTAAGTAACAGGGGACTAAACTACTTCCGGTTTGTGGAAGGAACTAGTATAAAAACCATTGTGTCTCTCTTTCCCTTTCTCTCTTTTACTTAATTCGCTGCATAAACACTCTGAAAAAAGGTTCAGAATCTGATACTGAACTTAACATAAAGTTTTGAGAAAGAAGTAGAATTTACCCACACAATTCAACCCCCCCTTCTTGTGTGTTTTTCTCACCTTCAGTTGGTATCAGAGCTCCGGTTCTGATATTCAATCACTTAACAGTGAGTTAGTGAGATCCTGAGAAAAACATGTCATCTAGTGGTTCCCCTCCACCTCCTCCTTCTGGTAGTCACACTTCTGTATCATAAGACTATGGTACAGATGATAGAAAATCTCGTTCACACAATAAACCCCCAATGTTTATTGGTGATCATGAGAAATTCTCATGGTGGAAAAGCAAGATGTACAGCCACATCATTGGTATTGATGATTCCTTATGGGATATTATAGAAGATGGAATCTCTATTCCAGTTGATGAAGAAGGTGTAGCAGTTAACAGAAGAGGCTTGAGTGATGCTGAGAGGAAGATATATAGAAAGCATCACAATGTTAGAGTTAACATTGTGGACTCTCTACCTCACACTGAGTATCAGAAGCTGAGTGATAAATCAACAGCCAAAGCCATCTTCAAATCCCTCTGCTCTAACTATGAAGGTAACAAAAAGGTTAGAGAAGCAAAGGCTAATATTCTTGTTCAGCAATATGAGTTGTTCAGAATGAAAGAGGATGAAAATATTGAGACTATGTTCTCAAGATTTTCGGCTTTGGTTTCTGGACTTCAGATTCTGAAGAAGAGTTATATCACTGCTGATCATGTGAACAAAATTCTAAGAAGTCTGCCATCTAAATGGAGAACCAAAGTAACTGCTATTGAGGAAGCTAAAGATCTAAATACTCTAAGTATTGAAGATCTTATAAGCTCCCTCAAAGTGCATGAACTAGGACTTAATGAAGATGATTATGTTAGAGAGTCTAAGTCAATAGCACT
This sequence comes from Medicago ruthenica, assembly GCA_018208015.1. Lineage (NCBI taxonomy): Eukaryota > Viridiplantae > Streptophyta > Magnoliopsida > Fabales > Fabaceae > Medicago > Medicago ruthenica. The sequence goes on from CM031373.1 coordinate 23,342,632, forward strand.
GAAATCCAAAAGAAAGTCTGTAAAAGCTCTGAAAGCTATTGAATCTGAAGAAGAGTTTCCTGAGGGAAATTCTGAAGAAGATTCAGATGCTGAGGAGCTTGCAATGCTTTCCAAAAGATTTCAGTACTTAATGTAAAGACAGAAGAAATTCTCTAACAGAAGCAGCAACTCTAAAGGATCTGGTTCAAAGAGGGAAGATCAGAAGGGTTGCTACAATTGCAAGAAGCCTGGTCATTTTATTGCTGATTGTCCTGAACTTCAGAAGGACAAGTCAAAGGAAAAATCAAAGAAGACCAGTTCTAAAAGCAACTTCAGAAACAAACTCAAGAAAAGTCTTATGGCAACATGGGATGATCTTGACAATGATTCTGAGTCTGATGATGAAGAGGAAGCAAATCTGGCTTTAATGGCAACAACATTTCCTGATGCAGAATCATGTTCAGACTCTGATGATGAAGATGAGGTATACTCTGAACTTACAAGATCTGGACTGATTGAAACAGTTAAAGATCTTATGAACCACCTCAAAAGCAAGTTAGGTGAACTAAAATCCTTGAAAAATAAACATAACTTGTTGACTGAGGAGAATCTCAAACTTCAGAATCAATTCAATGAAATTGATGAAGAAGATAGAGAACTCAGGGATGTGGCTCATAAGAAACTTGAAGAAATTCCAAATGAACATGAAATTGCTCTTCAGGACTTTATTTTAACTGGAATCAATTGAATTAAGGTTGCTTCTATGATTTATAACATTTACAGAAACAAAGGTGAAGGTATTGGTTTTAAAAATGATTCATTCAATCTTTCAAATGAATCAAAAATATCATCTTGTTCTGAAAATATTATGAAAGGCACTGAGGTGTTCTTTGTGACTGCTTCTGACAGTTCTGAGAAACTGAGTTTTACAAGAATTGAGACTGCAGAGTCTGAAGTTCAGAACTGCTCAGACTCTAAAGCTTCTGAACCTAAGGGAAAGATGAAGGCAAAACTTAAAACTTTGCCAAAGTCTAATCCAAAAGGTCCAAAGCCTAAGACTATGAGAAAATCAGACTCTAAACCTGAAAATGTTCAGAGTCTGAAGAGTTCAGAACCTGAAACAAGTAAGTCTCAGAGTCTGAAAAATTCAAACTCAAAATTTACTAAGACTGTGTTTATGAAACCTTCAAAAATTACTAAACCAGTCTATTCAAAACCTTTTCAAAACCAGAATGTCAGGCAAAGAAAACAAAAGAAAGCCAATCTGTCATCTGTTTCTGATTCTATTAAGAAAGGTCAAACTGAAGTTTGCCTTGTGTCAGGAGCTAGCAAAACTAGAGTTCTGAAGAAATCAAAACCAAATGAAGGTGAGAAAAACACACAAGAAGGGGGGTTGAATTGTGTGGACTCAAAAACTTGGTTTCTTTTCTTCTCATAAACTTAAGTTAAGTTCAGAAGCTGATATGAATCAGTTCTGAACAATTTCTCAAAGAGTATATGCAGCGGATTAAAGACAAAGAGAGAAGGAAAAGAGAGGACACACAATGTTTTTATACTGGTTCCTTCCACAAGTTGGAAGTAGTCCAGTCCCCTTGTTACTAACAAGAGATTTCAACTATAATCAGCCTGATTACAATTACTCAGACCACAAAGGAATGAGATTTCCAGTTGCTCAACCACAAAGGAAGAGACTTCTAATGTTCAGACCACAAAGGAATGAACCAACCTTGCTTAGACCACAAAGGAATAAGACTCCCTGCTCAAACCACAATGGAATGAGACTCTAACTGCTCAGACCACAAAGGAATGAGATTACAAATGGTCAGTATTCAAACTGAGACTTAAACCAAACTGAAATTACAAAGAAAGTAAGTTTGGATAGAACACTTGATAAAATATCAGAGGTGTTCACTTAATACAACTCAGGGTAAGACTCGTAACCTTAAGAAATTCTAAGATACAAAATATTGAAAGAATTTCTAAGTATTTGGTGAACTACGATTTCTGCAGCAAAACAGAGCAAGTTTCAGACAGTTTTTTTCCAAGAGTCTTAGCAAATTTCTTCTTCAATTCTTCTTTCTTATATAGAGGGAATTAGAGCTGTTGAAGATTTGCAGGTTTTAGGAAAAGAGCCGTTGCAAATAGAGAGCTAGGCCAGCTGAATTTGTGTGCTGAACTTTTGCAGAAGACCAGAACTCAGCAGCCATTTTTGAATTGCTTTCCTTAAAAGCTGGGGAATGTTTGAGTCAGGGAGACAACTGTTCCATTGGAGTTGTTCTGACATATGCAGGCATTAAATGCGCACAGTAACAGCTGCTTTCCTTGCCACATCAGACTTCAGAAGCTTCTGCGTGAACAGTACTTCAGAAGCTCTCTTCAAAAGCAAGTCTTCAGAAGCACTGTTCATCAGACGCACTGTTCATCAGAAGCTCCCTTCAGACGTTGACTTTTGTTGACCTTCAGAAGCACCCTTCAGAAGCTGCCTTTAGACACAAGCTTCAGACTAAACCTTTAGACACGCCCTTCAGACTCAATGCTTCAGACCCAGTTTTCTTCCAATCTTTGCAACATTGCTTCTAAGCTTTCCTTTCTTGCTCTAAGCTTGTTCTTCCATAACCATTGTTGAATACCAATCATTAAACACGTGGTTCTGCATAACTTGAACAAAGCATTAGCCAAAACCAATTTTCTTTTTAACACTTTGTTATCATCAAAACCATAAGGAGGGATGTTCATACAAATTGTTCCAACAACCTCCCCCTTTATTCAGAAGAGAGTTGTTTCACACATTTTGTTCCAACAATCTCCCACTTTTTGATGATGACAAACATAAGTATTAATTAGAAAATTGTTGTTAACTTAATTAACAAGTTAACTGCAAGGTGTGAGGTTTGTAGGCTCCCCCTGAGTCTGATCCATGTTAATTAAGTTCAGTTTAAATCACAAATGTGAAAATTTCAGAATTGTTGTTGAGTTTGATTAACAAGCTGACTTCAGGAGAGGTTTGCAAGTTCCCCCTAGGTCTGACAGTCCTCAAGGTTAGGTTTGTAAGCTCCCCTTGATTCTTATCCAAGTTAATTAAACTCAACTTAAAACAATCAAGTGAAATTAACACTCAGAATTATAAATAACTTGCTGACTTCAGGTTCTGAGGTTTGTAAGCTCTCTGAGTCTTATCCAAGTTATTTTAAATTCATTTTAACTCACTAAGAGTTATGTATATCTCACAAAATTAAATTCAGAGGCTAAGAGTTAAAATCAGTTCTCATAAGTTAATTTCATTCAGAACTTAACTTATGTTCAGAGCCTCAGGTATTAAGACCTTTTACTCCCCTTTCATAAGTTAATTAACTGACAGAATTAACTTATATTTTGAGCTCAGGAGCCTTAATACTTGTTTTACATTTCTCCCCCTTTTGTCATCAACAAAAAGTTTTTAGAAAAGAAGGATTGCAGAAAAAAAAAAATTCTCCCCCTTTTTATTAGAGTTTGAAAAACAGGTGAGAAATCATGCAATCATATAAGTAATCAAGCAGCAAAGATGAGAATCAGAGCATTCTTGATTTTACATGAAGTATATGACATTGCATTTTTGAAAAATGAATGATGTACAGAAGCAGAAAAAGATAGTTCAGAGCTTCTGATCAGAGCATTCTTTGTTCAAACATAGCTGTTCAGTATATCTTATTCAGTATCACTGAACTATTTTGGACAAAATGGTTCAGATCATATACCTACTTGAAGGTTTTAGCACTCTTGGATTTATATCAGAACCTGATACCAAAATGTGGTTCAGTGCTGATACCAAGATATGGCATTTGGTTCAGTGTGGACTCAAAAATTCAAGTGCTGCTGAATTCTTTCACACCAACTGATACCAATTTTAAAATAAGTTCTAAAAGCCTGAACATGTCTGATACACTATGAGCATTTAAAAAAATGTGTCTGTGTTAAAACATGTTAAAAAAAGACTGATACCAACTGAAATTGTTTGTTAAGCAATTTTAGCATTTGATACCAAAACAGAAAATCACATTTTTATATTGATGACTTTCGGAGGGATAAAGTATAAACTTTCAAAGCTTTAATCATCATTGCCCAGGGTTATACTTATCAGATTCTGACCAAACATTAGATTTCTGTCAGATTCAGGAGTCAGAAAATCCAGGTTCTGAGCCTTCAGACTCTGAAGTTTTTCAGGCTTAACTTTCTTCAGACTGTCAGAAAATGAGTGTCTGATAAGTCTTAGCTTCTGATGAACTCAGAATCAAGGTTTTCATTCAGATTCAAGCATATTTCTCAAGAGATAAAGTGCATGTTCAGATTCTTTTTGATAAAATTGAATCTTTCTTCTGTTAGAGGTTTTGTGAATATGTCAGCCCATTGATGATCAGTATCGATGAACTGGATATCCAAGACACCCTTCTGAACATAATCTCTTCTAAAATGATGTTTTATTTCTATATGATTGGCTTTAGAATGCAGAATTGGATTTTTAGACAGACATATTGCAGCAGTATTATCACAATAAATTGGAATGTTATCTGCATGAATCTGATAATCCTCTAATTGATGTTTCATCCAGAGCAGTTGTGTGCTACAACTTGCAGCTGAGATGTATTCTGCTTCAGCTGTTGACAAAGCAATGGTTGCTTGTCTCTTGCTGGCCCAGGATATCAGATTTTCACCAAGAAACTGACAGTTTCCACTGGTGGACTTTCTTTCAATCCTGTCCCCAGCATAGTCAGCATCGCAGAATCCAACTAGCTTATAATCCAAGGATTTCTTATACAGAAGTCCCAGATTAGTTGTTCCTTTCAGATACCTAAAGATTCTTTTGACAGCAGTCATATGAGATTCTCTAGGATCTGACTGGAATCTAGCACACAGACAGACACTAAACAAAATATCTGGCCTAGAAGCAGTTAAGTATAAAAGAGAACCTATCATACCTCTATACAGCTTCTGATCTACTTTAGAGCCATTGTCCTCTTTGCTTAAGGTGCAGGTAGGATGCATAGGTGTTGTCATCAGCTTGCAATCATCAAGCTGGAACTTCTTCAGAAGCTCCTTAGTGTATTTGGACTGATGAACATAAACACCATCTTTGCATTGGTTGATTTGAATTCCCAAAAAGAATTTCAACTCTCCCATCATGCTCATTTCAAATTCATCCTGCATTAACTTTGAAAACTCTTTGCAAAGAGAGGCATTAGTAGAACCAAATATGATATCATCAACATATATTTGCACAATTAAGATTTCTTTCTTAACAGTTTTTCTAAAAAGTGTATTGTCAACTTGACCTCTTACAAAATCATTTTTAATCAAGAAATTGTTTAGTCTTTCATACCAAGCTCTAGGAGCTTGTTTCAGACCATACAAAGATTTTTTAAGTTTAAACACAAAATCTGGATTTTTGACATCTTCAAAACCAGGAGGTTGTTTTACATACACTTCTTCAGTAATTACGCCATTTAAGAAAGCACTCTTAACATCCATTTGGTACAAGATGATATCATGATTAACAGCATAAGAAAGAAGTAACCTGATTGCTTCCAGTCTTGCAACTGGAGCAAAAGTTTATGTGTAATCAATTCCTTCTTGCTGGCTGTAGCCTTGAGCTACCAGTCTTGCCTTGTTTCTGATCACTTCTCCTTGTTCATTGAGCTTGTTCCTGAACACCCATTTTGTTCCAATGATGTTCTTATGATCAGGTCTTGCAACAAGATCCCAGACATCATTCCTTTGAAACTGGTTCAGTTCTTCCTGCATTGCTACAATCCAGCCATCATCTTCAAGTGCTTCATCAGCAGTTGTGGGCTCAATCATGGATAGCAGGCCAAGCATAGACTCATTCTGACTGAATGCTGATCTTGTCTTCCTTGGACTATTCTTGTTCCCAATGATCAGCTCCTCAGGATGTGAAGACTTATACTTGAATGAGGTTCTGGGTGGATTAGCTTCTGAAGAACCATCAGGAATTTGTTCAGAACCATGATGGTCTTGATTTGCTTCAGGAGTAGTGTCATTGTCAGAGAGTTTCTCAGATTTTTCATCATTTCCAGCTTCTGAACCTTCTTCAGACTCTGAACTAGGTTCAGGTTCTGAAGGTTCTTCTGAAAGTCTGAAATCTGCAAAACTCTCAACTAGCTCTGGTATTTCATTACCAGGCTTCTTATCATCAAATCTAATATGTATAGCTTCTTCAACAACATGTGTTTCAGAATTATATACCCTAAATGCTTTAGATCTCTCTGAGTAACCTAAAAGGATACCCTTTTGAGCCTTAGCATCAAATTTCTTTAGGTAGATTTTATTGTTTAGTATGTAACAAGTACAACCAAACTGATGAAAATAATAAATACTTGGTTTTCTTCCTTTAGACAGTTCATATGCTGTTTTATTCAGAATAGGTATGATGTAGATCCTGTTCTGAATATAACATGTTGTGTTTACAGCTTCTGCCCAAAAGTACTTAGCAATTTTGGATTCATGGATCATGGTTCTGGCCATTTCTTGCAAAGATATGTTCTTTCTCTCTACAACTCCATTTTGTTGTGGAGTTCTAGGAGATGAGAACTCATAGAGAATTCCATGATCTTCACAAAAATTTTCAAAAGGTTCATTTTCAAATTCACCACCATGATCACTTCTGATTTTTAAAATTTTCAAATCAGTTTCATTTTGTACTTGTTTGCAGAATTTGAAAAACACATCATATGTTTCATTTTTAGTTGTAAGGAATTTAACCCATGTCCACCTACTATAATCATCAACAATTACAAGTCCATATTTCTTCCCATTGATTGAAGCTGTTCCAACAAGACCAAACAAATCAATGTGAAGCAGTTCTAATGGTTTAGAGGTGGAAACAATGTTCTTTGATTTAAAAGAAGTTTTAGAAAATTTTCCAATTTGGCATGTTGAACATAGAGCATCTGAGTGATAGTCAATTTTGGGTAGGCCTCTAACCAGCTGCAACTTACTAAGCTTAGAGATGAGTCTCCAGTTAGCATGTCCCAACCTTTTGTGCCATACCCATTTCTCATCACTCACAGACAGAAGGCAAACTACCTTCTGCTGAACCAATTCAGAAAAATTAATTTTATAAACATTGTTTTTCCTGTTTCCTTTGAACACTACAGACTTATCTCTGTTGTTAATTACAATATAAGTGTTCTTATTGAACAAGACTTCATAATCACTATCACATAATTGACTTATGCTAAGTAGATTATGTCTAAGTCCATCTACCAGCCAAACATTATCAATGTACAGGGAAGAATTACCTATCTTACCAGTACCAATGATCTTTCCTTTCTGACTTCCTCCAAACCCCACAGTTCCTCCCTCTTTCAGAGTCAGGGTTTGGAACATAGACTTGTCTCCTGTCATATGATGCCAGCATCCACTGCCCAAGTACCAGGACCTTTCCTTTTCTCTGGATGACAAGCATATCTGCAATAGAAATGATCTCAGACTTAGGTACCCAGATTTTCATGGGTCCTTTGGGGTTAGTCCTGAAAGGTTTTGGCTTTTTCATCTTGTGTCTGAAGTTATGATATTCAGACTTGTTCTGATACTTAGGATATGAATCCTTATATCTTGAATAAGTCTGAGTTTTAGAACCTGAGTTCTTCAGAACCTGAGTTCTCAAGGGTCTGGACTCAGATTTCTTCAGAACCTGAGACTTGAAGGTCTTTGGTTCTGATTTGTTTAGAGTCTGAACCATTGAGTACTTTGGTTCTGGTTTCCTCAGGACTCTAATTTTGGTAGCTTCACACACAAGGCAAGCTTCAGATTTACCTTTCTTAAAACAATCAGAAGCAGAAGACAGATTTGCTTTCTTTTGCTTGCTTTGCCTGACATTCTGAGATTGAAAATGTTTTGTATTGACTGGTTTAGTAGTTTTTGAAGTTTTCATAAACTCAGTCTTAGAAAAATTTGAGTTTGAATTTTTCAGACTCTGAACATTTTCAGGTTTAGAGTCTGATTTTCTCCTACTCTTAGGCTTAGGACCTTTTGGCTTAGATTTAGGCAAGGTTTTAACATCTGCCTTCATCTTACCCTTAGGTTCAGAAGCTTTATGTAACGCCCCGGATTTACTTGGAATTATTTTCAGTTATTTTAATTGATGATGCGACGTATGTGTGATGTCTTGTTGTGTTTGTGATGTTCTTGGTGTTTTGGTGCCTTGTTAGAGGGTAGTGACCTTAGATTATAAGGAATATGAGTTTGAGCGAATTAGATCCTTAGAAGGCATAACCCAAATGTGAGAAATATTGATATTTATTAGTATATTGGTGGTTGGGTTTATTTAATTGAATAAAGAAAAATTATAGTATTTAATTAAATAATAGTGTTAATAATTTAATTGGATTATTAGTAAATTAAACTAATTAATTAGAATTATAAAATAAGAAAGGGCATTTGTGGCATTTAGGATTTAGGGGTATGTTATGATGAGAAGAGGAATAAAAACATAACATATCGTGAAAACAAAATTGGGAGAAAACCAAAGAGCGAAGAACGAAGCTGAGGCAAGAGAGACCGGAAGGGATTCTACGGGAAGCGATCAATAGAGTTTAGAACCGGAAAACCTAAGGTAAGGGTGGGGTTCTTACATTCTAAGGGATTGCATAATGATGGGGTATGGTAGACTCTAGGTATATGTGATTGTATGGATTTTGACCCTTTTGTTCAATTCATGAGGTCTGTGATTTTGATGATGAAATTGGCATGATACATGCTGTTGTTGTGCATTATAATCGTGGTTTGTGATGATTGTTGTTGTTAATGTCATATTATGAATTGGGTATGAATTATGTTGAGTTGTTGTTGTTGATTGTGATGATTTTGAATGAATGAGAAGTTTGAATAATATAAGTTGCTTTTCCTGAGTTTTCTTATCTCTGCCCCGAATTTTGAAATAAAAACTGGTATTGATCGGTACAGAATTGGTCTTAGGTGTAAACACAAAAGTTGTAGGTATGGATGTTAGTTTTCTAATGCCGTTGGTCTGACGTCAAAACGATTTATAGAACTTGAATTATGGTCAAATTACTGCACGTAGGTCACAGTGAATTTTTATGGACTTTCTGCACAACTTTTCCGAATTTGAAACGAAAACTGGTATTGATCGGTACAGAATTGGCCTTGGGTGTAAACATGAAGGTTTTAGATAATTTTGTTAGCTTTCCAGTGGCTTTGGTTTGACGTGAAAATGACTTTTAGTTTTTGAGTTATGATGAAAATACTCCAAGGAGGTCTTAGTGAAATTGTACGGTGACAGCATTCTCTGTTTCATGTTTTTGCGTCTTTTTCACACGTCTCTGTTTTAAATTGGTCTTTGGTATAAACATGAAAGTTGTTGATAATTGTGATATCTTTCTAGTATCCTTGGTTTGACATGGAAATATGTTATGTATAATTTGTTATGGTTTTACAAAATTGTATGATGAATTGTTGATTGTTTGAATACGATGTTATATGTAATTGTGAATTTGAATGACAGTGACAGTGATGTAGCCTTATATGGCAGCGATGTGGTTTATGTACGATGCTTGCATGTATTTTGTTGTTTCATTTTAGAAGTCTCATTCATTGCATCTTGTAACGATGGCCTGAAATTATGATAAAGCGACGTAGCCTTGTTTGGCAAAGTGACGTGGGGCTCCGGCCTGACATGCCCTATTTGGCATTATTTTGCGACGTTTGGTACCACATGCATATAGGTGAAGTCGGGTCTCATTGCATTATGTGTCGATGATAAATTGTTATAACCGTGACGTGTGGCGATGTTCATGATGTGCTTGATGTGATGATGTTTGAATATTGGTGATGATGATTGTTTATGAAAATGATGTGTGAACATGAATAAAATGATTGGTGAGATAATGAAGTATGATCCTGTGCTTATGTTTTTACTTGCTCATTATTATGCTTTCGTTTAGATTGTTTGATATCTCACCCTTTTGTTTTTGTTGGTCCATTGTCTTTATATTGACAATGTGCAGATAACTCGAAGTAGCTTGCTGTGACGCTTAGACGAGGAGTACCTAGTGGTATATAGAATTGGGGTCGTGATGCTCTGATATTATGTAACACTGGGAATACGTTTGTCTTATGTTTTTGGGAGTTAACTTTATAAACTCCAATGCTGATTTTTATTAAAGTATTCACTTTATGTTGAGTTTTGAATTATGACGAATGTTTCGGCTTTTATGCCATAGTGCTGATTATGAGTTGATATTATAATTATTTTCCGCTGCTAATAAAGAGATTTTCAGACATGATGTTGTTATCTTGAGGAGCCTGTTTGTTAATAAGTATGTTTTATGTTTTCATGATTTTGTGACATCCCGTTATTTGTTAAATACTCTGATATATTATGTGCTTATTCGCGCGGGGAAATCGGGGTGTTACAATTGGTATCAGAGCAGGTCGGTCCATCCGGCCAGGTTGTCGAGTCTTTAGTTTAGTGACAGTTGAGTACTGTCCTTAGACATTTCTAATCAATTATTTGATGTTTTGTGAACAGAGAAGATGGTTAGAGTTGTTGAAAGACTACGATTTTAGCTTGAATTACCATCCTGGTAAAGCTAATGTTGTAGCCGATGCTTTAAGTCGAAAAACTTTGCATATGTCAGCGATGATGGTTAAAGAGTTAGAGTTGATCGAGCAGTTCAGAGACATGAATTTGGTTTGCGAAGTAAAACCCCAGAGTGTGATGCTAGGGATGTTGACAATTAACAGTGATTTCTTGGATGATATCAAGGAAGCTCAGAAGATGGATGTGAAACTAGTAGATTTGATGGTTGGTGAAAATCAACCCGAAGGTAGTGATTTTAAGTTAGATATGCATGGTGTGTTGAGGTTCCGCGATCGAATTTGTATTCCTGATAATGCAGAGATGAAGAAGATGATTTTAGAAGAAGGTCACAGAAGCAATTTAAGTATTCATCCGGGAGCTACTAAAATGTATCAAGACTTAAAGAAGATATTTTGGTGGCCAAAAATGAAGCAAGATGTTGCGCGGTTTGTGTATGCATGCTTGACGTGCCAAAAGTCGAAAGTAGAACATCAGAGGCCAACAGGCTTGATGCAACCGTTAGATGTTCCGGAGTGGAAATGGGATAGTATATCTATGGATTTTGTGACAGGATTACCGAACACTCCGAGGGGGCATGATGCTATTTGGGTAATTATTGATAGACTGACGAAGTCGGCACATTTTATTCCGATCAATATTAGTTTTCCTGTATCAAAGTTAGCAGAGATTTATATTCGCGAGATTGTGAAGTTGCACGGAGTCCCGTCGAGCATTGTTTCGGATAGAGATCCGAGGTTTACTTCAGATTTTTGGAAAAGTCTACAAGAGGCATTAGGTTCTAAGTTGAAGTTGAGTTCGACATATCACCCACAAACTGATGGACAGACGGAGAGGACCATTCAGTCGTTGGAAGACTTGCTGAGGGCGTGTGTTCTCGAACAAAGCGGAACGTGGGACAGTTTTCTACCACTGATCGAGTTCACTTATAACAATAGTTTCCATGCTAGTATTGGTATGGCACCTTTCGAGGCATTGTATGGTCGGAGGTGCAGAACGCCGTTGTGTTGGCATGAATCTGGTGAAAGAGTTGTGTTGGGACCAGAGATTGTACGAGAGACTACTGAGAAGGTGAAATTAATTCGTGATAAGATGAAGGCTTCGCAGAGTAGGCAAAAGAGTTACCATGATAAGCGGAGGAGAGATCTTGAGTTTCAAGCAGGAGACCATGTATTCTTGAGAGTATCACCAGTGACAGGTGTAGGTCGTGCCTTGAAGTCGAAGAAGCTTACTTCTAAGTTTATTGGACCATACCAGATTTCTGAGAGGGTTGGGAATGCTGCGTATAGGGTGGCCTTACCACCGAACCTATCAAATTTGCATGATGTGTTTCACGTGTCGCAACTCCGGAAGTATGTTTCAGATCCATCTCATGTAATTCATATGGATGACGTGCAAGTGCGGGACAATCTAACCATTGAGACTGTGCCTGTACGAATTGAGGATCGGGAAATGAAGAAGTTAAGGGGCAAGGAGATTCCTTTAGTGAAAGTGGTTTGGGACGGAGCTGCCGGAGAAAGTGCAACATGGGAGTTAGAGAGCAAGATGCGAGATTCTTATCCGATGTTGTTTGAGTCAGGTAATTTTCGAGGACGAAAATATTCAAGTGGGGGAGAGTTGTAACGCCCCGGATTTACTTGGAATTATTTTCAGTTATTTTAATTGATGATGCGACGTATGTGTGATGTCTTGTTGTGTTTGTGATGTTCTTGGTGTTTTGGTGCCTTGTTAGAGGGTAGTGACCTTAGATTATAAGGAATATGAGTTTGAGCGAATTAGATCCTTAGAAGGCATAACCCAAATGTGAGAAATATTGATATTTATTAGTATATTGGTGGTTGGGTTTATTTAATTGAATAAAGAAAAATTATAGTATTTAATTAAATAATAGTGTTAATAATTTAATTGGATTATTAGTAAATTAAACTAATTAATTAGAATTATAAAATAAGAAAGGGCATTTGTGGCATTTAGGATTTAGGGGTATGTTATGATGAGAAGAGGAATAAAAACATAACATATCGTGAAAACAAAATTGGGAGAAAACCAAAGAGCGAAGAACGAAGCTGAGGCAAGAGAGACCGGAAGGGATTCTACGGGAAGCGATCAATAGAGTTTAGAACCGGAAAACCTAAGGTAAGGGTGGGGTTCTTACATTCTAAGGGATTGCATAATGATGGGGTATGGTAGACTCTAGGTATATGTGATTGTCTGGATTTTGACCCTTTTGTTCAATTCATGAGGTCTGTGATTTTGATGATGAAATTGGCATGATACATGCTGTTGTTGTGCATTATAATCGTGGTTTGTGATGATTGTTGTTGTTAATGTCATATTATGAATTGAGTATGAATTATGTTGAGTTGTTGTTGTTGATTGTGATGATTTTGAATGAATGAGAAGTTTGAATAATATAAGTTGCTTTTCCTGAGTTTTCTTATCTCTGCCCCGAATTTTGAAATAAAAACTGGTATTGATCGGTACAGAATTGGTCTTAGGTGTAAACACAAAAGTTGTAGGTATGGATGTTATTTTTCTAATGCCGTTGGTCTGACGTCAAAACGATTTATAGAACTTGAGTTATGGTCAAATTACTGCACGTAGGTCACAGTGAATTTTTATGGACTTTCTGCACAACTTTTCCGAATTTGAAACAAAAACTGGTATTGATCGGTACAGAATTGGCCTTGGGTGTAAACATGAAGGTTTTAGATAATTTTGTTAGCTTTCCAGTGGCTTTGGTTTGACGTGAAAATGACTTTTAGTTTTTGAGTTATGATGAAAATACTCCAAGGAGGTCTTAGTGAAATTGTACGGTGACAGCATTCTCTGTTTCATGTTTTTGCGTCTTTTTCACACGTCTCTGTTTTAAATTGGTCTTTGGTATAAACATGAAAGTTGTTGATAATTGTGATATCTTTCTAGTTTGACATGGAAATATGTTATGTATAATTTGTTATGGTTTTACAAAATTGTATGATGAATTGTTGATTGTTTGAATACGATGTTATATGTAATTGTGAATTTGAATGACAGTGACAGTGATGTAGCCTTATATGGCAGCGATGTGGTTTATGTACGATGCTTGCATGTATTTTGTTGTTTCATTTTAGAAGTCTCATTCATTGCATCTTGTAACGATGGCCTGAAATTATGATAAAGCGACGTAGCCTTGTTTGGCAAAGTGACGTGGGGCTCCGGCCTGACATGCCCTATTTGGCATTATTTTGCGACGTTTGGTACCACATGCATATAGGTGAAGTCGGGTCTCATTGCATTATGTGTCGATGATAAATTGTAATAACTGTGACGTGTGGCGATGTTCATGATGTGCTTGATGTGATGATGTTTGAATATTGGTGATGATGATTGTTTATGAAAATGATGTGTGAACATGAATAAAATGATTGGTGAGATAATGAAGTATGATCCTGTGCTTATGTTTTTACTTGCTCATTATTATGCTTTCGTTTAGATTGTTTGATATCTCACCCTTTTGTTTTTGTTGGTCCATTGTCTTTATATTGACAATGTGCAGATAACTCGAAGTAGCTTGCTGTGACGCTTAGACGAGGAGTACCTAGTGGTATATAGAATTGGGGTCGTGATGCTCTGATATTATGTAACACTGGGAATACGTTTGTCTTATGTTTTTGGGAGTTAACTTTATAAACTCCAATGCTGATTTTTATTAAAGTATTCACTTTATGTTGAGTTTTGAATTATGACGAATGTTTCGGCTTTTATGCCATAGTGCTGATTATGAGTTGATATTATAATTATTTTCCGCTGCTAATAAAGAGATTTTCAGACATGATGTTGTTATCTTGAGGAGCCTGTTTGTTAATAAGTATGTTTTATGTTTTCATGATTTTGTGACATCCCGTTATTTGTTAAATACTCTGATATATTATGTGCTTATTCGCGCGGGGAAATCGGGGTGTTACACTTTAGAGTCTGAGTAGTTCAGAACTTCAGACTCAGTCTCAGTTTCTGATATTTTCAATTTCTCAGAACTATCAGAAGCAGACACAAAGCATATCCCATTGCCTTTTATAATATTTTTAGAACCAGAAGGTGTGTTTGATTCATTTGAAGGATTGAATGAATCATTGTTAAATCCAATACCTTCACCTTTGTTTCTGTAAATACTATAAATCATAGAAGCAACTTTACTTCTATTGATACCAGTTAAAATGAAGTCCTGAAGAGCAATTTCATGTTCATTAGGAATTGCTTCAGGTTTCTTATGAGCCTCATCTCTGAGCTCTCTAACTTCTTCCTCAAACTCAATTATTTGATTCTGAAGCTTGAGATTTTCTTCAGACAGCAAGTTAGTTTTATTTTTCAGAGATTTTATTTCTCCTCACTTGCATTTGAGATGACTCATAATATCTTTAACTGTTTCAATTAATTCAGATCTTGTGAGTTCAGAATATACCTCATCTTCATCATCTGAATCTGAACAGGATTCTGCATCAGAAAATGCAGTTGCCATCAAAGCTAGGTTTGCTTCCTCTTCATCAGATTCAGACTCATTGTCCAGATCATCCCATGTTGCCATGAGACTCTTTTTAAGCTTATTTCTGAAACTACTGGACTTTGAGCTGGACTTTTTTGCTTTTTCCTTTGATTTGTCCTTCTAAAGATCAGGACATTCAGCAATGAAGTGGCCAGGTTTCTTGCAGTTGTAGCATTCCTTCTGGTTTTCCCTCTTTGAACCAGATCCTCTAAAGTTACTGCTTCTGTTAGAGAATTTTTTCTTTCTATTCATTAGATACTGAATTCTTTTAGAAAGCATTGCAAGCTCATCAGCATCTGAATCTTCTTCAGAATTTCCCTCAGGAAATTCTTCATCAAACTCAATAGCTTTCAAAGCTTTAACAGGCATTCTTTTAGATTTCAGTGCTATTGATTTTGGTTCTCTAACAGACTCATCCTCATTGAGTCCCAGTTCATGCACCTTGATGGAGCTTATAAGATCCTCAATACTTAAAGTATTCAGATCCTTAGCTTCCTCAATAGCAGTCACTTTAGGTCTCCATTTAGATGGCAGACTTCTAAGGATTTTGTTCACATGATCAGCTGTGGTATAACTCTTCTTCAGAATCTGAAGTCCAGAAACCAGAGTCTGAAATCTTGAGAACATTGTCTCAATATTTTCATCCTCTTTCATTCTGAACAATTCATATTGCTGAACAAGAATGTTTGCCTTAGCTTCTCTAACTTTTTTATTACCTTCATAGTTAGAGCAGAGGGATGTGAAGATGGCCTTTGCTGTAGACTTGTCACTCAGCTTCTGGTACTCAGTGTGAAGTAGGGAATCCACAATGATTCCTCTCACATTGTGATGCTTTCTATATATTTTTCTTTCTGCATCACTCAAAGCTCTTCTGTTGACAGCAACACCTTCTTCATCAGCTGGGATTGTGATTCCATCTTCTATTATGTCTCATAGAGAATCATCAATACCAATTATATGACTGTACATTTTACTCTTCCACCAAGAGAACTTTTCTGGGTCACCAGTAAACATAGGGGGTTTATTGTGTGACCTGGATTTTCTATCATCAGTACCATAGTCATATTGTACAGAAGTATGTCTACCACCAGGAGGAGGAGGTGGAGGGGAACCACTAGACGACATGTTTTTCTCAGGATCAAAACTGAGACACTGTTAAGTGTTAATATCAGAACCGGAGCTCTGATACCAACTGAAGGTGAGAAAAGCACACAAGAAGGGGGGGTTGAATTGTGTGGACTCAAAAACTTGGTTTCTTTTCTTCTCAAAAACTTAAGTTAAGTTCAGAAGCTGATATGAATCAGTTCTGAACTATTTCTCAAAGAGTATATGCAGCGGATTAAAGACAAAGAGAGAAGGAAAGAGAGGACACACAATGTTTTTATACTGGTTCCTTCCACAAAGTTGGAAGTAGTCCAGTCTCCTTGTTACTAACAAGAGATTTCAACTATAATCAGCCTGATTACAATTACTCAGACCACAAAGGAATGAGATTTCCAGTTGCTCAACCACAAAGGAAGAGACTTCTAATGTTCAGACCACAAAGGAATGAACCAACCTTGCTTAGACCACAAAGGAATAAGACTCCCTGCTTAGACCACAAAGGAATGAAACTCTAACTGCTCAGACCACAAAGGAATGAGATTACAAATGGTCAGTATTCAAACTGAGACTTAAACCAAACTGAAATTACAAAGAAAGTAAGTTTGGATAGAACACTTGATAAAATATCAGAGGTGTTCACTTAATACAACTCAGGGTAAGACTCGTAACCTTAAGAAATTCTAAGATACAAAATATTGAAAGAATTTCTAAGTATTTGGTGAACTACGATTTCTGCAGCAAAACAGAGCAAGTTTCAGACAGTTTTTTTCCAAGAGTCTTAGCAAATTTCTTCTTCAATTCTTCTTTCTTATATACAGGGAATTAGAGCTGTTGAAGATTTGCAGGTTTTAGGAAAAGAGCCGTTGCAAATAGAGAGCTAGGCCAGCTGAATTTGTGTGTTGAACTTTTGCAGAAGACCAGAACTCAGCAGCCATTTTTGAATTGCTTTCCTTAAAAGCTGGGGAATGTTTGAGTCAGGGAGACAACTGTTCCATTGGAGTTGTTCTGACATATGCAGGCATTAAATGCGCACAGTAACAGCTGCTTTCCTTGCCACATCAGACTTCAGAAGCTTCTGCGTGAACAGTACTTCAGAAGCTCTCTTCAAAAGCAAGTCTTCAGAAGCACTGTTCATCAGACGCACTGTTCATCAGAAGCTCCCTTCAGACGTTGACTTTTGTTGACCTTCAGAAGCACCCTTCAGAAGCTGCCTTCTGACACAAGCTTCAGACTAAACCTTTAGACACGCCCTTCAAACTCAATGCTTCAGACCCAGTTTTCTTCCAATCTTTGCAACATTGCTTCTAAGCTTTCCTTTCTTGCTCTAAGCTTGTTCTTCCATAACCATTGTTGAATACCAATCATTAAACACGTGGTTCTGCATAACTTGAACAAAGCATTAGCCAAAACCAATTTTCTTTTTAACACTTTGTTATCATCAAAACCATAAGGAGGGATGTTCATACAAATTGTTCCAACAATCTCCCCCTTTATTCAGAAGAGAGTTGTTTCACACATTTTGTTCCAACACCAAAGTGTTCAATGGTTCAGATTCTAAACAACTTAGAACCAAAGACCTTCAAGTCTCAGGTTCTGAAGAATTCTGAGTCAAGACCATTGAGAACTCAGGTTCTGAAGAACTCAGTTTCTAAAACTAAGACTTATTCAAGATTAAAGGATTCAAAACCAAAGTATCTGAACAAGTCTGAGTGTTATAACTCCAGACATAAGGTGCAACAAAAGACTAAACCTTTCAAGACTAACCATAAAGGACCCATGAAAATATGGGTACCTAAGTCTGAGATAATTCATGTTGCAGATATGCTTGTCATCCAAAGAAAAGGAAAGGTCTTGGTACCTGGGCAGTGGCTGCTCACGTCATATGACAGGAGACAAGTCTATGTTCCAAACCCTGAACATGAAAGAGGGAGGAACTGTGGGGTTTGGAGGAAATCAGAAAGGAAGGATCATTGGTACTGGTAAGATAGGTAATTTTTCCCTGTACATTGATGATGTTTGGTTGGTAGATGGACTTAGACATAATTTACTTAGCATAAGTCAATTATGTGACAGTAATTATGAAGTACTGTTTAATAAGAACATTTGCACTGTAATCAACAACAAAGATAAATTTGTTGTGTTCAAAGGAAATAGGAAAAACAATGTTTATAAAATCAATTTTTCAGAACTGGTTGAGCAGAAGGTAGTTTGCCTTCTGTCTGTGAGTGATGAGAAATAGGTATGGCACAAAAGGTTGGGACATGCTAACTGGAGACTCATCTCTAAGCTTAGCAAGTTGCAACTGGTCAGAGGCCTGCCAAACATTGAATATCACTCAGATGCTCTTTGTGGAGCATGCCAAATAGGAAAAATTTATAAAACATCTTTTAAATCCAAAAACATTGTTTCTACCCCAAGACCTTTAGAACTGCTTCACATTGATTTGTTTAGTCCTGTTGGAACAGCTTCAATCAACGGGAAAACGTATGGGCTTGTAATTGTTGATGATTACAGTAGGTGGACTTGGGTTAAATTCCTTAGAACCAAAAATGAAACATATGATGTGTTTAACAAATTCTGCAAACAAGTACAAAATGAAACTGATTTGAAAATTTTAAAAGTCAGAAGTGATCATGGTGGTGAATTTGAAAATGAACCATTTGAAAATTTTTGTGAAGATCATGGAATTCTCCATGAGTTCTCTTCTCCTAGAACTCCACAACAAAATGGAGTTGTAGAAAGAATGAACGGATCTTTGCAAGAAATGGCCAGAACCATGATCCCTGAATCCATAATTGCAAAGTACTTTTGGGTAGAAGCTGTTAACACAACATGTTATATTCAGAACAGAATCTATATCAGACCTATTCTGAATAAAACAGCATATGAACTTTTTAAAGGAAGAAAACCAAGTATTTCTTATTTTCATCAGTTTGGTTGTACTTGTTACATTCTGAAAAATAAGATCTACCTAAAGAAATTTGATGCTAAGGCTCAAAAGGGTATCTTTTTAGGATACTCAGAGAGATCCAAAGCATACAGGGTGTATAATTCTAAAACACATGTTGTTGAAGAATCAATACACATTAGATTTGATGATAAGAAGCCTGGTAATGAAATACCAGAGGTGGTTGAGAGTTTGCAGATTACAGACTCTCGGAGGAACCTTCAGAACCTGAACAGAGTTCAGAGTCTGAAGAAAGTTCAAAAGCTGAAAATTCTGAAGAAACTGAAAAACTCTCAGATGCTGACACTCCTCCTGAAGATAATCAAGATCAAAATGGTTCTAAACAAGCCCCTAGTGATTCTTCAGAAGCTAATCCACCCAGAACCTCATTTAAGTACAAGTCTTCACATCCTGAGGAGCTGATCATTGGGAATAAGAACAGTCCAAGGAAAACAAGATCAGCATTCTATCAGAATGATTCTATGACTGGACTTCTATCAATGATTGAGCCCACAACAGCTAATGAAGCACTTGCAGATGATGGATGGATTGTAGCTATGCAAGAAGAACTGAACCAGTTTCAAAGAAATGATGTCTGGGATTTAGTTGCAAAACCAGATAACAAGAACATCATTGGAACAAAATGGGTGTTCAGAAACAAGCTTAATGAACAAGGAGAAGTGATCAGAAACAAGGGAAGACTGGTTGCTCAAGGCTGCAGCCAGCAGGAAGGAATAGACTACACTGAGACATTTGCTCCAGTTGCAAGACTGGAAGCTATCAGGTTACTTCTTTCCTATGCAGTTAATCATGATATCATCTTATATCAAATGGATGTTAAGAGTGTTTTTAAATGGAGTTATTTCTGAAGAAGTTTATGTCAAACAACCTCCTGGTTTTGAAGACGTAAAACATCCAGATTTTGTTTTTAAACTTAAGAAATCTTTATATGGTCTGAAACAAGCTCCCAGAGCTTGGTATGAAAGACTAAGTAATTTCTTACTTAAAAATGATTTTGTAAGAGGACAAGTTGACAATACACTCTTTAGAAAAACTCTTAAGAAAGACATCTTAATTGTGCAAATTTATGTTGATGATATCATATTTGTTCTACTAATGCCACTCTTTGCAAAAAGTTTTCTAAGTTAATGCAGGATGAATTTGAAATGAGCATGATGGGAGAATTGAAATTCTTTCTTGGAATTCAAATCAACCAATGCAAAGATGGTGTGTATGTTCATCAGTCCAAATACACAAAGGAGCTTCTGAAGAAGTTCTAGCTTGATGATAGTAAACTGATGACAACACCAATGCATCCAACCTGCACCTTAAGCAAAGAGGATAATGGCTCAAAAGTAGATCAGAAGCTCTATAGAGGTATGATAGGTTCTCTGTTATACTTAACTTCTTCTAGGCCAGATATTTTATTTAGTGTATGTTTGTGTGCTAGATTCCAGTCAGATCCTAGAGAATCTCATATGACTGCTGTCAAGAGAATCTTTAGGTATCTGAAAGGAACAACTAATCTGGGACTTCTGTATAAGAAATCCTTAGATTATAAGCTAGTTGGATTCTGTGATGCTGACTATGCTGGGGACAGGATTGAAAGAAAATCCACCAGTGGAAACTGTCAGTTTCTTGGTGAGAATCTGATATCCTGGGCCAGCAAAAGACAAGCAACTATTGCTTTGTCAACAGCAGAAGCAGAATACATCTCAGCTGCAAGTTGTAGCACACAACTGCTCTGGATGAAACATCAGTTGGAAGACTATCAGATTCATGAAAACAACATTCCTATTTTCTGTGATAATACTGCTGCAATCTGTCTGTCTAAAAATCCAATTCTGCATTCTAGAGCCAAGCATATAGAAATTAAACATCATTTTATAAGAGATTATGTTCAGAAGGGTGTTTTAGATATTCAATTCATTGATACTGATCATCAATGGGCTGACATATTTACAAAACCCCTCACAGAAGATAGATTTAACTTTATTAAAAAGAATCTGAACATGCATTTCATCTCTTGAAAAATATGCTTGAATCTGAATAGAAACTGAGATTCTAAAGTTCATCAGAAGCTATGGCTTATCAGTCACTCACTTGAGAGTCTGAAGAAAGTTAAGTTTCTGAAAAATTCCAGAGTCTGAGTTTCAGAATCTGGATTTCTGACTTCTGAATCTGCTTAGTTATCTAATTTTTGGTCAGAATCTGATAAGTTATAACTCTGGGCAATGATGAAATAAGCTTTGAAAGTTACACTTTGTCCCTCCTAAAGTCATCAATATGCAAATGTGTTTTTCTGTTTTCAGTTCTGAAATGTTTTAACAAAAACACAGACACACTTTCATATTTTCATCATACATGCTCAAATTGATATCAGACATGTTCAATTTTTCAAAACATATTTAAAAAACTCTGAACAGTTTTGTCTGAAAGTCTCTCTTTAGTATCAGACATGTTCAGTTTTTCAAACCTATTTAAAAACTCTGAACAGTTTTGTCTGAAAGAGTTTAGAAGCACTGAGCTATATGCTATATTTTTTTTCAGCTCTCTGAAAAGAGTTCAGTTGTGCTAAAAACTTTCAGTTGGTATATGATCTGAACAAATTTTGTCTAAAATAGTTCAGTGATACTAAATAGAATGTATTGAATAAAAACCATTGTGTCTCTCTTTCCCTTTCTCTCTTTTACTTAATCCGCTGCATAAACACTCTGAAAAAAGGTTCAGAATCTGATTCTAAACTTAACATAAAGTTTTGAGAAAGAAGAAGAAGTTACCCACACAATTCAACCCCCCCCCCCCCTTCTTGTGTGTTTTTCTCACCTTCAGATTTCGTCAGATTTTTCTTTGACACAATTGTCAATGCCAAAACTTTGGGGGGGGGGGGGGGGGGGCAAATGGTGAAGATGGTTTAAGTTCTGAAAAATTAGAAGAAAATTCTGAAATTTTTGAAATTTTTGCCATTGACAATTTGAAAAACAATGATTGGCGAAAACCAATTGTCGAATACTTGAGAACCCATCAGGAATAGTTAGTCAAAAGATTAAGTATAGAGCTTTAGGTTACCTAATCATTGGAAATGAGTTATTCAAAAAGACCCCATGAAGAGTTTTGCTTAAATTTCTTGGTGAAAACAAAGCATATTTAGCAATTTCGATTGTGCATAGTGGATCATGCGGTTCTCATCAAGCATGTCATAAAATGAAGTGGTTTTTGTTTCGACAAGGTGTATATTGGCCAACCATGTTGAAAGATTGCATATAGTTTGCAAAATGTTGTCAAGAATGTCAAAAACATGCAGGGATACAACATGTACCTGCAAGTGAATTGCATTCAATTGTAAAGCCTTGGCCTTTTAGAGGTTGGGCTCTAGATTTAATTGGTGAAATTCATCCTTCTTCATCAAAAGGCCATCATTATATTTTGGTAGGAATAGGCTACTTTACTAAGTGGATTGAAACTATTCCTTTACCTAATGTTTATCAAGAGGCAGTTATTAGCTTTATCCAAAACCATATTATCTATAGGTTTGGTATTCTTGAAACCATAACTACAGACCAAGGTTTTGTTTTCATTGGTCGAAAAATGGTTGAATTTGCCTCGCAAACAAGTTTTAAGTTATTAACTTCAACACCATATTATGCACAAGCAAATGGTCAAGTCGAAGCTGCAACAAAATTATCATTAACTTGATTAAAAAACATGTGGGTCAAAAACCCAAGAATTGGCATAAAACGCTAGATCAAGTGTTGTGGGCTTGTTGAATTTCTCCAAAAGAAACAACAAATTCTACACCATTTCGACTAACCATTGGCCATGATCCAGTTTTACCAGTCGAAATTTGTCTACAATCAACTACGATTCAAAGACAGATGGAAATTCCAACAGATCATTATTGGAATATGATGTTGGATGAGTTAGTTGATTTGGATGAAGAAAGATTGACTGCATCGCAAATTCTTTTAAGACAAAAGGAACGTGTTGCAAAATCTTATAATAAAAAGGTTAAGTCTAAATATTTCTCTTTGGGAGATTTTGTTTGGAAAATGCTTTTGCCTATGGATAAAAAAGATAGAGTTTTAGGCAAATGGTCCCCAAACTGGGAAGGTCCATTTAAGATTTTGCAAGTTTTTTCAAATGGTGCATATGAGATAGAAGAATTAGCTTCTGATGGTCGAATATTTCGCATAAATGGCAAATTTTTAAAGAAATATAAGTCTGTGTTGCAAGAAGTTAAAATATCCCAATAATAAGTTCGACAACAATTTGAAAATATGGCATTTTTGCCAAAAGGCAATTGTCAAAATAAAAGACATTGTCGAAGTATTTCATCAAATGGACATTGTCGTGCTACACATTTTTCTGACAACACCAAGTGGAAGATAAGAGATCTAGTCGAAGTTAGAGTGTCAGATTTTTTTCAATTCTTTTATAGGTTTAAATGGAAAATACTTGAAAAGTATAAACCAACATTGCAAGTAGTAGGAATAATTCAAGATAAATTAATGCGAAAAGCAAAATGACATTTGATTAATTTAGAAACAAAAGCCAACTAATGGGCCAAGTTACATAAATGTTGAAATAAAGGTAAGGATCATTAGAGTCCATTCGACATGCATTTTACAAACAAACAAAAAACTGGCCTCTTAGCCCTAGATACTAGTGAAACCTAATTGTCTTCTTGCTTCAAGTAGCGAAATGTGGTAAGAAACCAAACAATTTCGGCATCAAGATGACAAAACATGCAAAGCTCTGTCATGGAGTATTCGTCATCAGAACCTGGAGGAGGCCAGTGAATGCCAGGTCTTCTCCCAGCCCCTTGACAAGTTTTTTTTGAAGTGCAGGTAAGCCTGTAAGCTAGGCTAGAGGGTAGCGACCTTGACCAGCAATAAGCCCAGTATGGAGGAGGACCACTATCATTCAGAATGGCTCTTCTGCATGTGGCCAGTTGTTGACGTTCAAAAAGGTCCTTGAAATTAAGGAAGACCTCCTCCGTGGAAAAACCATCTTTGGCCAACACCTTCGACATCATTAAGAGATATTTGGCTCCGTCGGATTCATGAGTGGCTGATTTTTGAAGAATGCATTTGACTTCATCAAGTTTAGATTATCCTCCTTGAAGCATCTGAGATGCCAAGACCACACAGTATGATGCATGGCCACTTTGAGATAATCTATGCATGAAGGTGAGTTTTTCTACACAGGGCCAGTGGTTATAGAGATACCACAAGAAGTCCCTGGATAAATCCCAGAGCACCACCTTTTTGTTGGCCAACTTCCGGTGGGTAGTGGAAGTAGCTCTAAAACTGAAAAGATCTTTGGTTCCAAAAGCTGCCACCTTTTTGACGATGTTAAGAAGGACATCTTCTGGGAGTTTTTCCATTTTTGAACAAGAATGAGAAGTGAAAGGAAGAAGAAGTCAGTTTTATAGTGTCAGGAGAAGTAGTAGTTATAGAAGTTTTAAAGTTTTAAACCTTTAAGATTCATCCATGTGGCTGAAAAGTTTAGTTAGTGGGAAAGAGAAAGGTTAAAGGAAAGATTTTGAGTTCTGATCCTACAAGAGATTACCACGTGGTCGAAGAAGTTGAGTTCTGATCCGAAAGGAAAGTTTATTGAGAGTGGAAACTCCTCTCCATCCATAGTAGTGATAACTAAGGATCCTCCAGAGAAAGCCTTTTTTACCATGTATGGTCCTTCATAGTTAGGAGTCCATTTCCCGCGGGGATCCTTGTGGATGGGTAATATCTTTTTCAGCACTAAGTCTCCTTCTCTGAATTCTCGAGAACAAATTTTTTTGTCGAATGCCTTCTTGAGCCTCTTTTGATACAACTGTCCATGACACAATGCTATTAGGCGCTTCTCTTCTATGAGGTTCAGCTGATCGAATCTTATTTGGACCCATTCGGCCTCCTCTAATTTAGTTTCCATCAAGACCCTTAATGAGGGAATTTCAACTTCAATGGGAAGCACAACTTCCATACCGTATACTAAGGAAAAAGGGGTTGCTCCAGTGGAAGTGCGAACTGTCGTTCTGTAGCCGTGTAGCGTGAAGGGAAGCATCTCATGCCAGTCCTTGTAGGTTTTTACCATCTTCTGGATGATTTTCTTGATGTTCTTGTTGGCTGCTTCTACCGCGTCGTTCATCTTCGGCCGATATGGTGAGGAATTATAGTGCTCAATCTTGACGTCTTTGCATAACTCCTTCATTGTATTGTTGTTTAGATTTGCCCCATAATCTGTGATAATTTTGTGGGGAGTGCCGTAGCGGCAAATGATTTCCTTCTTGATGAATCAGGCCACCACTTGTTTTGTTACGTTTGCATAAGAAGCCGCTTCAACCCACTTGGTGAAATAGTCGATGGCAACCAGGATGAACAGGTGTCCATTTGAATCCTTTGGTTCAATCATTCCGATCATGTCTATGCCCCACATAGAGAATGGCCAGGGTGCCGTCATGACGTTCAGAGGAGTTGGTGTCGAACTGCTTTTTGACTTCCTCTCTAATCTTGAGAGCCATGTCGGGTCAAGTTCTTCTCATCTTTTGCTTTATTGGTGGGCATTCTGGCTTGAGTGGTAGTCTATGCACGACTATGTTGGGGTCTAACCCTGGCATGTCCTGATATGAGCGAGCGAACACATCTACATACTCAAGCAGTAACTCAATCAACTTTTCCTTCACGTCTTCTTGCAGGGAGGCTCCCACTTTGACCTCTTTCTTGTCCTCTTCGGTCCCTAAGTTGATCACTTCTATTGGTTCTTGGTGAGGTTGTATTACCCTATCCTCTTGATCCCCAGTCCTGGACAATTATTCAGGAGGTTCATAATCGTCCTCATCATCGTCTTCCGTTTGGTTAATCGGGAAATCGAAGTCATAAGGGATTATAGCAGTGTTATTTTCGGTGGGTGTATTTATGGATATGCATGAGTATGATCTTTATTTTAGGATTGCAGAAATTTAAAATGAGTAAAATATTGCTATTAAAGAACGAAAGAAAGACGAACTCAAACGAACACAAAATGCAATTTTATTAATGATAGAAATAATTTGAAATATGGGGGCCCCACAAAGCTAATCATTTGCCTTGGGCAGAGCAAAATGATTTTTTTTCAAAAAAAGCATGATGAATTACTTAGACAAGGAAATGATTTCTGGAATTTATATGGCCTTCCAGTTGCTCGGGATCTCATCAGAAACGCAATGGTACACCAGGTCAGGTACTTCTTCATCCGTGTCCTCAAACAAGTCATAGCCAATCAACCTTTCTCGCACGACCAACAAAAGAGTCTTTACATTATCCACCTCTTTGACCGGGTCAATGCCTTCGAGTTCTTCCACTGCATTCACAGATGGACTCACATGTCCTGGCAATGGATTACTTTTCACATTCAGGTTTTCTTCCTTGAAAGACAGCAACTTCCGGTCAATGAGTTCTTGGACTTTGTACTTGAAAGCTTTACAGTTTTCGATGTTGTGCCCCGGTGATCCAGCATGGTACTCACATCTAGCATTTGCATCATAAGTAGGTGGGTATGGTGGTGTTGAGTCTTTTGGTGTTGGCTGCATGTTTTGGCAAAACCAAAGTATTGAATAGAAGCATCTCCATATGTAGAACATTTCTTCAGTTGGAAGTTTTTAATTTTGAAGCCTTTCAGAAGCTGAAAATGCCATCAGAAGCTGAATGCACTGTAGCAGTTCAGAAGCTGAATTCAGGTTCTGAAGCCAACGTTGACTTTTGTTGACCACATCAGAAGCTAGGTTTTCAGATTAGTTTTTGCGCGTATCTTGGGAGATTTAGCAAGGAACTATCTTTGTATAATTGCTTCTAGAATGCTGATTAAATTGGAGAAGATATCATTGAAGATTTGGTTCAGTTTCATGATCTTCGTATTTTCTGTTTTAAAACTTTCAAAGATTGGATGCAGTTTTATTTGTTACTTTATTGGATCAATCTTATTTTAGTAACAAATCAATTCAGAAGATTAGTTTGTTATTTATGCTGCAAGACTGAAGGCTATATAAAGAGGAGGGCTGCTGCTATTCAAGACTTACGATTTAGAGAGTCATAATTCAGAAAATTGAGTCTGTGTTAGTTTTAAGCTGTTAGCTTTGTTTTGTGCACCACTCAGATGTTTTGAGTTGGTTTAGAGTTTAATAGAGTTGTAATTCATTCTAAGCCTTTAGGTACGAATGAAGTCTTTGTGTTATTGAAGTGTTGTTCAAAACAGGGGATTGTTAAGGGTTGTTCAAGTAGCTGGGTTTAGTTGCTTGAATAGGAAGTTAGAGGATTCTAATACTCAGAGTTGGGTAGAAGTCTGACTAGGAGGAGTTTAATTGCTAAGGCTGGGAACTGGGAGTCAGTGTCTTGAGTCTTTGGGTTAAATCCTATAGTGGATTTCCTTCCTGGATTGGTATCCCCCAGAGTAGGAGGTGTTTACTCCGAACTGGGTTAACAAACCTTGTGTGCCTTTTACTTTCCTGCACTTTATTTTGCTGCTTGTGTTGTGTTTGTGTGTGCTCTATTTTTAAGCAATTTATTGTGCCCTGCTTTGTTCAGAACCTGTCTGGTTCAGAACCTGGTAATCTCTTCTTATTGCCTGGCCAGAATTTC
The DNA here is from genome assembly GCA_018208015.1 of Medicago ruthenica. Taxonomy (NCBI): domain Eukaryota; kingdom Viridiplantae; phylum Streptophyta; class Magnoliopsida; order Fabales; family Fabaceae; genus Medicago; species Medicago ruthenica. The sequence continues at coordinate 23,370,408 of CM031373.1, forward strand.
AATTGGCATCAGAGCAGGCACCCTGCCTGTAAATTGGGTGAGATCCAGAGGAGTTAATATCTAGCGAGCATGGATAGAGAAGGAGGCTATGTCAATAGACCACCCCTACTAGATGGCACAAACTATGAGTATTGGAAATCAAGGATGTGTGCTTTTCTAAAGTCTATTGACAGCAGGACTTGGAAAGCTGTGATTAAAGGCTGGGATCATCCTGTGTATACAGACAAAGATGGTAACAAGATTGTGGTTCTGAAGCCTGAGGAGGAATGGACCAAAGCTGAAGATGATCTGTCACTGGGAAATTCAAAAGCTTTGAATGCTATCTTTAATGGTGTTGATCAGAACATGTTCAGACTTATCAAACAATGTACTGTGGCTAAGGATGCTTGGGAAATTCTGAAAACCACTCATGAAGGAACTTCTAAGGTGAAGATGTCCAGATTGCAGTTCCTGACCACTAAGTTTGAGAACTTGAAGATGAAGGAGGATGAAAATATCCAGGATTTCTACATGAATGTGCTGGACATGGCAAATTCTTTTAATTCTCTTGGTGAAAAGATGTCTGATGAGAAGTTAGTAAGAAAAATCCTCAGATCCCTGCCCAGAAGGTTTGATATGAAGGTGACAGCAATTGAAGAGGCCCATGATATTACCACTATGAAGCTTGAGGAGCTGATTAGGTCATTGCTCAATTTTGAAACAGCCTTTTGCAAACAGACTGAGAAGAAAGGAAAAGGTGTAGCTTTTAGTGTGAATTCTGAAGCTGATGATCAACAAGAGTCTGAAGAGGATGACTTATCAGAAGCTCTAGTGTTGCTGGGAAAACAATTCAACAAGATTCTGAAGAATGTTAACAGAAAAGCCAAAGCCAAAGGTCAGAACTTCAGATTCAATAACAAAAAGCAACAAACTGATAAGAAGATGACCAAGTCTAAGGAGAAAAGTAACCAAGCCAAAGGTGTGCAGTGCTATGAGTGTGAGGGGTATGGACATATCAAGTCTGAATGTCCTACTTTTCTTAAGAAGCAGAAGAAAAGCCTAGTTGTTGCATGGTCTGATGATGGTTCTGAAGAAGATGATGTTAGTGAATCTGGTATGTGTGATACTGGTCTGGTAGTAAGGTCAGGAGCTATCTTGAAGAAGGAAGCTGTTTTAGAATCTGAGACTTTTTCAGAGTCTGACTCAGAGTCTGAAGCTTCTTCTGTGTCTGAAGCTGTTAAAACCTCATATGATGAACTGGCTGACAACTATAGGAAGCTATATACCAGAAGTGTTGAGGTTTGCAAACAAGTTCTGGATCAGAAGGAGACTATTCTTCAACTGGAGGCTGAAAAAGGTGAACTGTTAGTGCAGATTTCAGATTTAAAAGAAGAAGTGAATCAACTGAATTCCCAACTTGATCAGATTAAAAAGCAAGTTAGGATGTTGAACTCTGCTACTGAGAAGTTGGAGGACATTTTGGGGAATCAGCAACAAGGAAAAACTGGTTTAGGTTTTGTTGATCAGACTCAGATTCCTAAACAGATGAGTTTTGTTCCTGCTACTCAAACTCGTGATTCTATGGCTGGAACATCAAAGAAGAGACCTCAGAAGCAAGCCCACATGCAAGGTCAGAAGCATATTCAGATGAGACCTCAAAAGCAAGCTCAGAAGAAACCTCAAATGCAAGGTCAGAAGCATGATCAGATGCTACCTCAGAAGCAACCCCAGAAATTTATCAGAAACAGAAGGAGGAGAAATCATCCATGGATCTGTCATCATTGTGGAAAGAAAGGGCATATCAAACCATTCTGCTTCAAACTATATGGTTACCCTGAACACTTTCAATATAGAAGAGTGCAACCAGCTGCACCCAGACACAATGTTCAGAAGGTGTGGAAACCTAAGGTTCAGAATGTTGGCCTGATTGCTCATACATCATTGAGAGCCACCTCAAAAGAAGACTGGTACTTTGATAGTGGGTGTTCAAGGCACATGATTGGTGTGAAGAAGCTGCTGAGCAATATCAGATCATACTCCAGAAGTTATGTGTCATTTGGAGATGGTGTAAAAGGTCAGATTCTAGGTATTGGTGATTTGATCAGAGAAGGTTTGCCCAGACTGAATGATGTGCTACTGGTGGAAGGATTAACTTCTAATCTGATCAGTATTAGCCAACTTTGTGATCAAGAATTGAAGGTTAATTTCAACAAGCAAGAGTGTATTGTTGCTGATCAAGAAGGGAAGGTTCAGATGAGAGGCTGCAGATCCAAAGACAATTGTTATTTGTGGGTTTCTGAAGAAGAAAGAGGTCTGACTTCTTGTCTTATGAGCTCAGAAGAGGAAGTCAAACTCTGGCACCAGAAGCTGGGACATCTGCATCTGAAAGGCATGAAGAAAATCCTAAGTACTGAAGCTATCAGAGGTGTACCTAATCTGAAGATCAATGAGGACAATGTTTGTGGTGACTGTCAAATTGGGAAACAAACAAGAAAGTCTCATCCCAGATTAGTTCACCAGGTAACTACTAAAGTACTAGAACTTGTTCATATGGATTTAATGGGGCCTATGCAAGTTGAAAGTATTGGAGGAAAAAGATATGCATTTGTAATGGTAAATGACTACTCAAGATATACATGGGTCAGCTTTGTTAGAGAAAAGTCTGACACTTTTGAAGTTTTTAAAGAGATGTGCATTCAACTACAAAGAGAGAAGGACAGTGGGATTATCAGAATCAGAAGTGATCATGGCAAAGAATTTGAAAACAAGAGCTTTTCAGAATTCTGTGCTTCTGAAGGTATAAAGCATGAGTTTTCTGCACCTATCACACCTCAGCAAAATGGTGTAGTTGAGACGAAGAATAGGCCATTAGCAGAATGTGCAAGGGTTATGCTGCATGCTAAGAAGCTGCCATATATGTTTTGGGCTGAAGCTATGAACACTGCATGTTACATACACAACAGAGTCACTTTAAAGAAGGGTACTGCATCAACTCTGTATGAATTATGGAAAGGGAGAAAGCCTACAGTCAAATATTTCCATGTTTTTGGGAGCAGATGCTACATTTTGGCTGATAGAGAAAATAGAAGAAAACTGGATCCTAAGTCTGATGAGGGCATATTCCTGGGTTATTCAGTGAACAGCAGAGCTTATAGGGTGTTTAATTCCAGAACCAAGGTTGTGATGGAGTCCATAAATGTGGTTATTGATGATTTGTCTGCTGAGAATAAAAAGAATGAGCCTGAAAAGCATTCAGAGTCTGAAGAAGTAGAAGATCAACCAGATCAAGTTCCAAATGGTAAAGGGCCATCAATTAGAGTTCAGAAGGATCATCCTAAAGACTTAATCATTGGAAGCTTAGATCAAGGTGTCAGAACCAGGAGATCAGATGCTGTTGCTACTGATTCATGCTTTGTGTCAAAGGTTGAGCCTAAAAATGTGAAAGAAGCCCTAACGGATGAATTTTGGATTGAAGCAATGCAATATGAGTTGAATCAATTCAAAAGGAGTGAAGTGTGGGATCTGGTTCCTAGACCTGAAGGTTTGAATGTGATTGGCACTAAGTGGATATTCAAGAATAAAACAGATGAAAGTGGTACTGTAGTCAGAAACAAGGCAAGGTTGGTTGCTCAGGGTTATACTCAAGTTGAGGGACTTGATTTTGATGAGACCTTTGCACCTGTGGCCAGACTAGAGTCCATAAGACTACTGTTGGGTGTATCCTGCATTCTCAAGTTCAAATTGTTCCAGATGGATGTGAAGAGTGCATTTCTGAATGGATATTTGCAAGAAGAGGTATATGTTGAACAGCCTAAGGGTTTTGTGGATCCAAAGTTTCCAGAACATGTGTACAAGTTAAAGAAGGCTTTATATGGATTGAAGCAAGCACCAAGAGCATGGTATGACAGGCTGACTCAGTTTCTTGTGGCTCAAGGTTACAGAAAAGGAGGTTTTGATAAGACTTTGTTTGTGAAAGATGAAAATGGGAGTCTGATGATTGCTCAGATTTATGTGGATGATATAGTGTTTGGAGGGATGTCTCAGAAGATGGTCAAACTGTTTGTACAGCAAATACAGTCAGAATTTGAAATGAGCTTAGTTGGTGAACTTACTTACTTTCTTGGATTACAAGTCAAGCAAATGGAAGATACAATCTTCATTTCTCAAAGTAAGTATGCCAAGAACATAGTGAAGAAGTTTGGAATGGAATCTGCTGCTCATAAGAAGACACCAGCTGCTACTCACCTGAAGTTGACTAAGGATGAACATGGAATATCAGTAGATCAAAGTCAATATAGGAGCATGATAGGGAGCTTATTGTATTTAACTGCAAGCAGACCTGATATCACTTATGGTGTTGGAGTATGTGCAAGATACCAAGCTGATCCTAAGATGAGTCATCTGACACAAGTTAAAAGGATCCTGAAGTATGTGAATAGCACAAGTGACTATGGAATCATGTACTCACATAGTTCAAGTTCTGAACTAATGGGATATTGTGATGCTGACTGGGCTGGAAGTGCTGATGACAGGAAGAGCACCTCAGGAGGTTGTTTCTTTTTGGGAAATAACTTAATTTCATGGTTTAGCAAGAAACAGAACTGTGTCTCATTGTCAACTGCTGAAGCTGAGTACATTGCTGCTGGGAGTAGTTGCTCACAATTGGTGTGGATGAAACAAATGCTGGAGGAATACAATATTGAACAGGGAACCATGACCTTGTTTTGTGACAATTTGAGTGTTATTAATATCTCTAAGAACCCAATACAGCACAGTAGAACTAAACACATAGACATCAGGCACCATTATATCAGAAATCTTGTGGAGGATAAAGTCATTCAGCTGGAACATGTAGCTACTGAAGAACAAGTTGCTGACATATTCACAAAGGCCTTGGATGCTAAACAGTTTGAAAACTTAAGGAGCAAGTTAGGTGTGTGCTTATATGAAGTATTCTAGCAATTAAAGCAAACTGGATGTGAGGAAGATAGAGTACCTGCCAGCTTTGTTAGTGCTACGTGTGATGCTGTTTTTGATACTAAGTCTGAAGTTCAAACTGAGACAGAAGTTGAAGATATTTGTGCAGTTTTCCTTCCCTATTTGAAGTCTGAGATTTGTCAGAATTTTGTGGCTAAAAAGGGGGAGAAAATTATGTATTGTGTTGGCTCTGATACCAAAAATCTTATGCAAAGTGTTATTGAGGGGAGAGCTGTCAAGATGTTATTGAGGGGGAGTATGTGTCTTAGGGGGAGTACAAGATTGTTATATACCTGAGTGATGATGTGGTCCTGAAGTGTGCTCTGATACCATAAAGTGTGCTTCTGATATGCTCTGATAACATTTCTCTGTAGTTCAGTAGTAAGGGGGAGTTTGTATGAGAAGATTAGTTGCAGGGGGAATGTTGTGAAGCTGGAGTGTTTGTGCTGATCAGGAGTTGATCAGTAGCTCTGATACCATGGTTGTGATCAGAAGTTGATCAGTACTTGGTTGATGTGTGCTTCAGTAGCTGTTATGTTTTGTAGAACTGAAGCTGGTTTGTGTTATTCATAGCTGTGTTCGCTGCTTATGTTTATGCTATGATATATTATTGTGGAGTTCTTCAGTGCTGAGTTGATTTTATGGGAGACTGAAGAACTTGGATGGTTTTAGCCAAAAATTTGCCAAAGGGGGAGATTGTTGAGTCTTTTTGTGTTGGCTGCATGTTTTGGCAAAACCAAAGTATTGAATAGAAGCATCTCCATATGTAGAACATTTCTTCAGTTGGAAGTTTTTAATTTTGAAGCCTTTCAGAAGCTGAAAATGCCATCAGAAGCTGAATGCACTGTAGCAGTTCAGAAGCTGAATTCAGGTTCTGAAGCCAGCGTTGACTTTTGTTGACCACATCAGAAGCTGGGTTTTCAGATTAGTTTTTGCGCGTATCTTGGGAGATTTAGCAAGGAACTATCTTTGTATAATTGCTTCTAGAATGCTGATTAAATTGGAGAAGATATCATTGAAGATTTGGTTCAGTTTCATGATCTTTGTATTTTCTGTTTTAAAACTTTCAAAGATTGGATGCAGTTTTATTTGTTACTTTATTGGATCAATCTTATTTTAGTAACAAATCAATTCAGAAGATTAGTTTGTTATTTATGCTGCAAGACTGAAGGCTATATAAAGAGGAGGGTTGCTGCTATTCAAGACTTACGATTTAGAGAGTCATAATTCAGAAAATTGAGTCTGTGTTAGTTTTAAGCTGTTAGCTTTGTTTTGTGCACCACTCAGATGTTTTGAGTTGGTTTAGAGTTTTATAGAGTTGTAATTCATTCTAAGCCTTTAGGTACGAATGAAGTCTTTGTGTTATTGAAGTGTTGTTCAAAACAGGGGATTGTTAAGGGTTGTTCAAGTAGCTGGGTTTAGTTGCTTGAATAGGAAGTTAGAGGATTCTAATACTCAGAGTTGGGTAGAAGTCTGACTAGGAGGAGTTTAATTGCTAAGGCTGGGAACTGGGAGTCAGTGTCTTGAGTCTTTGGGTTAAATCCTATAGTGGATTTCCTTCCTGGATTGGTATCCCCCAGAGTAGGAGGTGTTTACTCCGAACTGGGTTAACAAACCTTGTGTGCCTTTTACTTTCCTGCACTTTATTTTGCTGCTTGTGTTGTGTTTGTGTGTGCTCTATTTTTAAGCAATTTAATGTGCCCTGCTTTGTTCAGAACCTGTCTGGTTCAGAACCTGGTAATCTCTTCTTATTGCCTGGCCAGAATTTCAGGTTGCATCACAGGTTGTAGCGGTTTTGGCTCGACCATCCCTTTCTGGATTAAGTAAGGCAAAATTTGACCGTAGGGCATAGGCACGGGATCAAACTGCACGTTTTTCCTCTCATAGTTATTTCTCGGGCCTGATTGACTCCTTGGTGGGTACATATTCCGTTGATGCTGCTGATTTTGCTGAGGCATCATTGTCGGCTGTTGAAGTGGAGTCATGGAGCCTACTTGATACGGATATTGCCCCTGGGCTACTGCTGCCACATAAGGATACTGGTAATGAGGCATCTGAGTTGAGGGCGCCCGAGGTGGTCCTACCATAACATCATTTGTCTCCCCTTCTTTCTTTTTTTGATGGTTGTTAAGGAATCTCTTGGCTTCAGTTTGAGCATCGGGAGGGCCTTGAATCTTTCCTCTCTTCAACCCATCTTCCACTTGTTCTCCAATTATGACCAAGTCAGAGAAACCTGATGTGTGCTTCCCACCATTTTATCATAGTACAGGCCTTGCAATGTACTCATGAAGGTCTCAACCAGCTCTCTTTCTAACAGCGGTGGTTGCACACGAGTTGCCAATTCTCTCCATCTCTGGGTGTACTCCTTGAAAGATTCGTTACTCCTTTGAGTAAGGTTTTGTAACTGCATCCGATTGGGAGCCATGTCCAAGTTATACTGGTACTGTTTCAAGAAAGCATCTGCCAGGTCTTTCCATGTTTGGATATGGGTGCGTTCTAATTGCATGTACCAATCCGAAGATGCTCCACTTAAACTATCTTGGAACACATGGATCATAAGCTTCTCATTTGTAGCGTGAGCAACCATTTTCCTACAGAACATTCGCAAGTGATTCCTGGGACAGTGAATACCCTTATACTTCTCAAAGTCTGGTACTTTAAACTTTGGAGGAATGACCACGTCAGGAACCAAACACATGTCCAGGGCATTGTACCCATATGTGCTGAATCCTTCAGCAACCTTCAGCCTCTCCTCCAAGGTATGGTACATCTGAGTGGACTCTATGTCTTGGAGAGTATTGTTGGGAGAAGAACGTTTAAGTTGGGCATCTTCCGTAGCATGGCGGGGAGAGACATTCTCATTTTGAGTGGTGGAATTCCCTTGGGATGATGCTCTTTGTTCCTGATTGGTATGGTAACATGTGGTGGTGGAGGCGGAGCAGGGCTATCATTTTCAGGAGGGGTATAACCGAGAGGAAGACCGTATGGGGGCCATGATCCATTCATCGCATTTCCCATTGGGTGAGAGTTGTTTTCCTTGTTGGACAAAGCTTGCATAAGCTCTAGCAACTGATCCATTTTTCCCTTCATCGCGTCAACCTCCTCTCTTACTGCATTCTGATTTTGCTCCAAACTTTCCATGGTCCTTTGATAGTTAGCACGTGTCCCGTGGGGCTGTCGAAGAACGGGCTCTTGGGCCAATTGCTTTCTGGGTTTCTTGGCTATGATGAATTTCCTTCCTGGTGTTTTTGGGGGAATGATATGAGTGTTTTTCTTTAAAATGCATGAAAATTCATGTATGCGATGTAGATGGAAAAACATGCTTTTTTTTATTTGTTTTGGGAAGGAAGATGTATATGCAAATGTTATGGAATGCAGAGGTGTGGTTAAAAGTAGGAACGTTCAATATTACCCCTCTATTCTCATATGTAGGTTCTAGGCTGGTTCAAAAGGTTCCTAGAATCATTGATCTTATTTGAAAATATTGTTGCCATTGCAAATACTTGTAGGACAACAATACTCCAAAAGATCTCCTCTAGGTGAGGTTGTCATGCCAACCCTACAAGACATACGTCAGGAAGGTCAACACTATGCGACCATCGACTCTTGTTCTAACCGGAGGTCCATAATAACATGTTTAGGTTCTAGACTGGTTCAAAAAGGTCCCCGGAGTCATGGATCCTACAAGAAAATACCGCTGCCATTGCAAATACTCGCAAGACAACAACTCCTCCAAGAGAATCTACTCTAGGCGGGGTTTTCATGCCAACCTTACAAGACATACGTCAGGAAGGTCAACACTACGCAACCACCATCTTATCTTAAGTTTTTCTCAAAGCTCGGGTATAGAGCTTCACTCATGCGACAACCCACAGTTGACATATATATATATATATATATATATAAGCTAGCATAATGAAGCATAGATATAGAGGCGGGAGAAAAAAATGAAGATAAAGACATAAGACAAAAATATGCAAGCAAACAAAAAACACTTAACCTAAGAACTAACTAGGATAGGCCTGACTCCCTAGTGAGAAACAACAGTTCCCAGCGGAGTCGCCAGCTGTCGCGCCGCTAAAAAACGCTCGAGCGTACTAACGCTCGGAATAACTACGGAGTCGCCACCAAAGTTTTATTTTTAAAGGGAAACGTTGATAAAACCCTTGACGATTTGGAAAAGATGGTCATCACAACCATTAACGGGTTCGGGAGTCAATTATGCAAGGGGAAGGTATTAGCACCCCTCGCATCCGTTGTACCCAACGGGAACCTCCTAATTAGTTTAGGGTTAAAAAGTGTTTTAAAGGTTGCTTGCAAAATTTTAACATTTCAAAGAAAAAAAGGAAAGGGGGAAAAAAGTTTTTTTTTTATATTAGTGTGCTTGACAAGAGTTTGATCTTGCTCCTACGTATCTCCTGGTGTGATGGAGAATTCAAAGCTACGTAGTTCTTTGGTAGAAAATATTTGTTTGTTGGTTGATTTTAAAGAACGATGTTTTTGATCGTATTCTAGCAGTTAAACGTAGCTTGCATGCTCGCGCGTGGGAGGCTTAAGAATTTGTTTGCATCGCGTTAGAATTGATAAAAAATCGTCTGTTTGTGAAAAAAGATTTGATTTTTATTTGACCGTGGGGGGGTCAAAAATTAGTTTGGTGTGTTGAATTTGTTTTTATGTAAATTCCTGGCAGGACTTGGTTCTGAACCGTAAAACAGAGTATCCAAACAGCAGTTCAGAAGCAGAAATATAAAAGATAGAAAGTAAAGGAACACAGTTGATTTGTTAACCCAGTTCGGTGCAACTTCACCTACATCTGGAGGCTACCAAGCCAGGAAGGAAATCCACTAAAATAGTATCAATTCGAAGTCCTATGACACAGCCCCTGTTTCACAGCCCCTATGACAACAGCCCCTGTTTCACAGCCCCTTCTCACTTAATCACTACCCGTGGTATTTCTACCTAGGAACTCCTATATATAAGACCCCTCTTACTTCCCTCAGTCAATCACTGGCCCAGTGATTATCAAACTCTAACAAATCAAACAAAGATGGAGACACTCTCCTAAAAACTCAATACGTCACTTTTGCTTAAAAGTTTCAAGTGATTACAACTCAATAAAAACAACCAACTCTTAACACTTGAGTGGTGTACAAAAACAAAGCACAAAGCTTACAGACTCAAAACCTAAGTATGACTCTATATATCTTCTGTTTTGAATAAATTTCTTCAATAGCAGCTTCCTCTATTTATAGCAATCAGCTGCAACATAATTCTTGAACCAAATCTTCTTCAAAGATATATTCCCAGAATTCTTTAAAAGCAAATGGAAGCAATATATTTTCCAGCAATATATTTTCCAAAGATTTCTTTGAAAATATATTCACAAATAATTGAATCCAATCTTCAGAAAATATCTTGTGAAATTAATCTTTCTTCTAGAAACATCAGCTTGGAGAATTCTTCAATTAAATCTTCAAAAGATAATGTGAGAAAATAAAACAGCTCTGTCATACCCCATTTTTTGACTCATTTTTTTCTTTTCTTATTTTTATTTTTTATTATTTTATTGTTATTTCCTTTTAGTATTATTACTATTTTTCTTCATTATTTTATTTTTATTCTTTACTCTTATTTTTACTTTTATTTCTACTATTATTACTACTATTATCATTTTTGTTATTATTATTATTATCATCTTTATTATTATCATTATTATTATTATTTTTTTCATTATTACTTTTATTATTATCATTACTTTTATTATTATTTGTTTTATTGTTTATTTTTAAGAAAATAAAAAAAGAGAAAAAAGGGATTTTGCATAGCGAAGTTCTAATCGCTCTGCGAGCTTTGCGATGAATATCGCAGAGCGATGTTGTAATCGCTCTGCGAACTCTGCGAATTTTGCAGTTTTTGATTTTTCTGATTATCTTTCTTTTACTTTTATTATTATGATTATTATTATCATCTATTATTATTATTATTACTGTTATTATCAATTCCACTGTGGGATTTAACAAAGAAAGAAAGGAAACATGTATCAATGCAAATCAAGGAAAGAAGAAAGTTGTGCCAAAGAGGGCATGTGCCAAGCAAGTTGGCTGCCCTTGGGCAGCACTTGATCCCTCCCAATTGCCTGCTATTGATCCTGCACTTTCCAGCAAGCAGCTTGCTCTTTTTCTTCCTTCCTTCTCCACCAAAAACCAGTCAAACATAGCTGTCAATTGCTTGCCCAAGGTCTAATTTTGCTGCCCTGTTTCAGCATTCTTTCTTTCCTTCTCAGAACAGCACACTTGATCCTTTTACTTCCCCCAACCTCTGCACAAACAACACACTACTCTTTCATGTTTGTCTTCTCAAAATTGCAAGGATCAATTCCAAAGGGCAGCTCAAGTTGCAAACAGCACATGTTTTCATGTTTTCCAGCAATTTTCTATCAGAAATCAGCTGCTTTGGGTGCTGAATTTGCCCAAAGTCTTGACCATGATCACAAGGCAATGTCACCTCTTCCCTTTTGCATTAAATGCAAAGCAAATAGCCTGATTATAGCCCACAAAAACAGCCTGGTTCTAGGGATTTTTCATGATGACATTTGATTCTAATTTGCCTATAAAAGCCATGCAATGCATAAGGATTATACACAGATTTTTTGAGAGCAAAAACCAGTTCTTAGACAGAATTTCAGAATGAATTAGAGAGTGAAAGATAATAGCTAAACACTAGTGTTATTGTCGTCCATCATCTTCAACATTCCAACTTTGCAAAATCACAATCATTCAAGTCCTTTTCTATTTCTTGCATCCCAAACCATTGCTAGGAGTTTGTAAGTCATTCTAACCTTTTATATTTCATTTGCATACTGTCACCATTTGTTTTGATTCCTGTTTGATTCAGCATTTTTCTGTTTCATTAGTGTTTGTTTAAATCATTTTGCACTAAAAACAACTTTTGAAACTTCAAAGAAATCTCAAGTTTGCAAAACACCAAACTGAGTTGTTTTACTCCTTTTCTTGCTAATTTCCCAAGTTTTTTCCATCCTCTTAAGGTTCTGAAGCTTGTTCAGAAGCAACTTCTGAACAAAAGTTCAGAAGCAGCTTCTGAGTTCAGTTTCTGTCATCTTCGCAGAGCCAAGTTCTGAACGCTCTGCGACCATGACAGAACTCAGGTTCGCAGAGCCATAATTAAGGTCGCTTTGCGATCATGACAGAACTCAGTTTCTGAGTTCAAGTTTCTGAAAACTAACTTTTGAGGTTCTGACTTGAAGATTCAGAATTTGAGAGGATTAAAACTCATTTTGGTCCAGAAACATAACAAGAGTTTTTGCATGTTATTGGAAATTTCACAAGTTTGAGCAACAATTTTGAGTAACTTGAGCAACAAATTATGTTCATTAAATTTCAAAATCAAACTTGAGCAACAAGCTATGTCCAATAAGTTTCAAAACCAAACTTGAACAATAACCTTGTTCATGAATTTCAAACAAACTTGAACTTAAACCGAACTTGTGCATTTTCCATAAACTTGTGCATTTTTTCATAAACTTGTTCATTTTACAAACTTGAACTTGAACAACAAATTTGTTTATGATTTTCAACAACATTGTTCTTAAGTTCCAACACACTTGAACAATGCTTGTTCATTTTTGCATCATAAACTTCAAACAAACTTGTTCATTTTTTTTCAATAACTTGAACAACACTTGTTCATAGGTTGCAACAACTAATTTGAGTTTTAAGCTCGTTCATAAGTTTTTAACTAAGTTTTTGTTTACTTTGGGATTTCTTAAGTTTCAACAACAAACTTGAATGAAAAAAGGAGTGGTTTGACGTATGTCTCTCCATTCCCCGATTGAACAAACACTTGACGTATGTCTCGTTGTTTAGACAATCGTCATTCTTTTTTTAAATTTCACCAAGAAAAATACATTTTTGTTTCAACATCAAACTTGAATGAAAAAGGAATGGTTTGACGTATGTCTCCCTATTCCCCGGTTGCACGAATACTTGACGTATGTCTCGTTGTTCAGGCAATCGTCATTCTATTTTCAACGCATCCAACACACCTAAACCTATTATTGGCCCTCTTTGGTCAATTTGAATCTTTCTTGGTCCCACGTGACCATTTGAACCTTTTCTCGACCCCCCGTGGTCAATTTTAACCTTTTTGCGCCCATGCGCGTTTTCAAGCGGATACCATCGCCCGAGTGCGAGTCCGTCCTTTTTACCTTTTTTAAGCTACCCTCATAACGGTAGTAGGTAAAACTTTTTCATCGGTCTTCATTAAGCTATCCATACAACGATAGTAGACCATGTTTATTTAGCCTTTAAAAAGCAAACTTTTCGTCCAAGCGCGATCAAATCTTTTTCATAATTAAAACCAATCAACAAACAAACTTTTGCTACAAAGAACTACGTAGCTTTGAATTCTCCATCGCACCAGGAGATACGTAGGAGCAAGATTCAACTCTTGTCAAGCACATTAATAAAAAATAAACTTTTTCCCCTTTCTTTATTCCCTTTATTTTAAGCATGCAAGCAAAACTTTAAAAACACTTTAGCCTTAACTAACTAGGAGGTTCCCGTTGAGTGCAACGGATGTGAGGGGTGCTAATACCTTCCCCTCGCATAATCGACTCCCGAACCCAAAATCTTTAAATCGTGGTAATTTAGAACTTTTTCCCCTTTTCCCCGAAAAATTAAAAGTTCAGTCGTAATTTAAAATTAGTGAGTCAACACTTATCCAAAGCTTGATCTCCGAAATTCGACGCGACAAGCTCCAAGACACAAGAAAGAACGCAGAAAACGTGCTTCTGAAATGCAACTTCTGAAGGTCAACGAAAGTCAGCGTCTGAACAGTGCGTCTGAAGGTCAACGAAAGTCAGCGTCTGAACAGTGCGTCTGAAGGTCAACGAAAGTCAGCGTCTGAATAGTGCATCTGAAGGTCAGCTTCTGAACAGTGCGTCTGAAGTACTGTTCAGCTTCTGAAGTGTACAGTCAGCTTTTGAAGAACCAGTTCAGCTTCTGATGAACATTTCCAGTTTCTGAAATTTTGTTTCTAGCTTCTGAAGGCACATTTCAGCTTCTGAAGACATACTCCTTGAGATTTCAGATTTTGAAGCACAAATTGCTTGTTTATTTGATTTTAGCAAACATGAAGCCAACAACCAAATATCCAACAATCTCCCCCTTTGGCAAATTTTTGGCTAAACTCAATTTGAGCATAGCAACAAGCAAATTTTTCACACAACAAAGAATGCAACCATGAAGAACATAACACAAATGTAGCAACAGAGTCAGCAGCGGATGATTCACTACATTTCACACATATACTCCCCCTGAACTACCTCTGAACAGATACTCAGGAACAACACAACTCAGGAACTCCCCCTGAAACACACATTCAGGAACTCCCCCTGAAACAGACATTCAGGAACTCCCCCTGAAACAGACATTCAGGAACTCCCCTGAAACAGATCAAACAGAAACTCCAACTCCCCCTGAACTGTTGAACAGCTTCTGAAATAGACACATACTTATTTCTCCCCCTTTTTAGCCAAACAATGTTGACAAAACAACCAGCAATCACCAGGAGCAGAGAAACACAAGAAACAGCAGATACAGACCAGCTGCACTCAAACAGAGGAAAAACAAACACAGAGGATATAACTATCCATCACAGACCAGCATACCATAGAACCTTAGTGACACTTCTTAGACCAGCAGTATCACACAAACAATACTCACACACAAAGTCTTTAAAAAAAGCTCATAACAAATTTGCCTAGTTGGCCCCTCAAATTTTCAAATTGCTTGGCATCTAAGGCTTTTATATCAGTAACATCTTCATCATCCTGAGCACACTGAACATAGGGCATGATGTCTTGAACATCTTGCTCAACATTATCCTTAGACTCACTAGAATCCACTTCTTTTCCTTTTAGTGTCTGCTTCTTTGGGACAGGGACCACCACCTTGCTCCATACTTTAGATGGTCCAACACTTGCACTCTTCTTAGTAACAGGAGTAGGCCTGCTGGCAGTAGTAACAACCTTTCCTCTCTTTGCAACACTTTTTTCAAGCCTATTTCCAATGGGTTCATCATCAGACTCCACATCAGAACCCACATCAGAACCACCATCAGACTTGGATAATTCTTCAATTAAATCTTCAAAAGTTAATGTGAGAAAATAAAACAGCTCCAAGACACAAGAAAGAACGCAGAAAACGTGCTTCTGAAATACAGCTTCTGAAGGTCAACGAAAGTCAGCGTCTGAACAGTGCGTCTGAAGGTCAACGAAAGTTAGCGTCTGAACAGTGCGTCTGAAGGTCAACGAAAGTCAGCGTCTGAACAGTGCGTCTGAAGGTCAGCTTCTGAACAGTGCGTCTGAAGTACTATTCAGCTTCTGAAGTGTACAGTCAGCTTCTGAAGAACCAGTTCAGCTTTTGATGAACATTTCCAGCTTCTGAAGGCACATTTCAGCTTCTGAAGACATACTCCTTGCGATTTCAGCTTCTGAAGTACAAATTGTTTGTCTATTTGAATTTAGCAAACATGAAGCCAACAACCAAATATCCAACATTATGTTTTTGTATTTTGAAAATAGAATGACGATTGTCCGAACAACGAGACATACGTCAAGTGCTCGTGCAACCGGGGAATGGAAAGACATACATCGGACCATTCCTTTTTCATTCAAGTTTATTATCGAAAATTAATATATAAACTTCAATTAAGAGCAAAAACACTTGTTATATATTTTTTAAAATCTGAATCAAATAAAATGAGTTTCAGCCCCTTCAGAAATAGTTCAACTCAGACTCTGAACCTTAAGAACCTTCGGACTCAGAACCTCAGACTCTGAATCTCAGACTCTGAAACTTCAGACTCTGAACCTTCAGACTCTGAACCTCAGACTTCAGAAGTTGACTTAAGAAGCTCACTTCAGAAGCTGACTTCAGAAGCTCATTTCAGAAGCTCACTTCAGAAGCTGACTTCAGAAGCTCACTTCAGACTCTGATTTCAGAACCTCAGGGGTAAAACGTTAAAAACAGTAAGAAGAAGAAACAAACCATTTCTGCTTTGGTGATTGTTATAAACTTTGTGATTTCTTTTTATTTTTGTATGATTTTTTAGTGCAAAAATGAGTTAAAATGACTAAAAATGAAGAGTATCAAAAATGCAGAAAAATATGCAGCAACAGCAGAACACAGTTTTTGTGATTTTTCTCAACTTCTCAATTCGATTTCACACTCAGTACTGAACCAAATACGAAAATAAAAAACATCACTGTAAAGCTTGCCATGAGTACTACATCCTAGTGGTCTTAGATCTACCAAAAGATGTCCTAGAACTAACTATATTTTAGCCTTAAGTCATGCTCATGAACTTATGGTGAAAAATGCATTATTTTAAAAAAGCTACAAATCCCTTAAACAAATGCGAAAAATGAAATAAAAGGGTCCAAGATACTTACAAAACTCCTGGCAAAGGTGTAGATGCACGAAAATGAAAAGGGGCTTTTGAGTGGTTGTGGTTTTTATTGGAGGTAGAGGTGAAGAGAGTAAACAGTAGCAAAAAGGAGTATTTTGCTACTAATCTTCTCTCTTTGTGTGATGTTTTTGTGGTGTTTTTGTGCGATTGGTTGTTGTTTTTCACTCTTTGATTCAGACTTAAGAACTCTTGCTCTTGCCTCTCTCACTCTAGGTTTCTTCTTTCTTTTTTTCAGCCAAGAAAATCTCTCCCAGCCTTTGATTTTGGTCCTCAATATATAGGCATTATTGGTGTTCTTTTGTGATCATGAGATCCCTTGAATGCTGGATTTGGTGTGTGCTTTGGCAAAAAATTTGGTTAACATTTATTGAAAAGGGGAGGAAGTGACCTTGCCTTGTGATCTTGGTGAAGACTTGGGTCTAATTTTGGACAAAGGATGATGAAAAAAAGCAGGAAATGGGGCGCTGCCTCTGCAGTCTGCAGCATTTTTTGAATTTTTCTTCTTTTTTTTTTTTTTTTGCTTTATTATATATATTTTTTTATTTTTTATGCATGATGATGATGATGATTTTTTTTAAAAAAAAAAGACTTGGACAAAATTAGGGTACAACACAAAGTTCTTACACTCGAATTATCCAAGCACACAGAGAGAAAAGAACAACAAAAATGTATGTACACTGATTTGATGAACTATTTTATTAATGCAATGCAAATTTATTTTCTTTTAACTCTGTACTTTTATCTTTAAAGTTCAAGTTTTCTTTTCAAGTTCTAGATACCTGTTTGATTCTGTCGAATCAAACCTTAACATTCATCTCCTTTGTGTTTCATCTTAA
This sequence comes from Medicago ruthenica, assembly GCA_018208015.1. Lineage (NCBI taxonomy): Eukaryota > Viridiplantae > Streptophyta > Magnoliopsida > Fabales > Fabaceae > Medicago > Medicago ruthenica. The sequence goes on from CM031373.1 coordinate 23,387,690, forward strand.
GAACATGATGAACATTCAAACATTTTCTGAAAAATTATTGCACAACATGTCCTAGAATTTCTAGTTTAATCCTGCAAGCAACATTTTAAAACTAGCGTCTTGTTTACCAAAAACACCGGTAAACATATTGACATGCCCGGTGGAACCCAGTTTGTGCAATCTTTTGTAAAGAAAATTCCATTGTTTAAGAAGTTTTCTAAGTGTGTTGATAACTGTTCTTGCATAAAAAAAATATGGGAACGTTTTCTTTTGTGCATGCGTTTAGGAAGTGGCAAAGGCCATCCAGAAATGGCTCGTCCTAATACAATACAAATAATTCTTCTGCATCTAACGCACAAAGTAACACTCAAACCACGCAAGAACAATCAACCCAGGCGTCAATTTCGACGGTTAATGGCGCTAATGTGTCAACTGCTATTAGAGTAACTGCTCCCATGCCCGTCATCCAAAGATGGAAGCGGTGGTGGTTTAAAATTAGGTGGGACAATATCATCCCAAATCTCGTATGAGAGAGGTTGATAACTGTTGAGATCGCCTATATTTGGGTCACCTTTGGCTTGATGGTCCTGTTGTTGTTGAATCACCGCTACCGAAGCTTGTAATGTTTCATTCTGATGCCGTAATTGTTCCTTTTCTTGCTGCATTGCTACCAAAGCACCATCCTCTTGTTGAGTTTGGTGTGTGGTTGCGCTGCACTACGTTGATGATCCTCCCCGAGCCATTGTTCCCTAATTCTTTCAAATCTGAGGTAATGGAGATCTTCGTAGGATGAAGTGGTTCAGATAAGTTTTACCGGTTCCCACAGATGGTGCAAGATGTACTTGTGACGAGTACGATCGTCCCTACCCTGTCCGTTGTAACTCCAAGAAGGGCAATATATATGTGTATGTGTGTGTTCTTTCTTTGGAATAATTATTTGATACTTTGTTCAATGGTTACCTTTTCGTTTTATCCTCCCCTTAATCCTAAAACTGTCCTTAACCTTTATGCCTTCGTGGGAAATGTAACTTGTGAGGAGTACGATCGTCCCTACCCTGCCTGGTGTAACTCCAAGAGGGATGGTATGTTTGTGTATGTGTGTGATCTTTCTTTAGAATAATTATCTGATCCTTTGTTCAGTGCTTACCTTTTCCTTTTGTCCTCCCCCTAGTCCTAAAAATGTCCTTAACCTATATGCCCTCGTGGGGAATGTAGCTTCCTCCACTCTATGTTTGAATTTCTCTAGTCTCCTGCCCTTGGCGAGTATGTAACCTCTTGACTTAAGTCGCCTATGTCGAGCACGCGAGGAATCTGATGCTATGTTTTAGAAGGAGGATATGGTACTATTCTCTCTCTGAGGGTCCACATCCCCCCAAGCAAGAAGCTAAATTAGTTTAGACGAAGTGATTGAGACAATTTATTATTTCCTACGATGTGGGTACGATATTATTTATTCCCAGATGGTCCATATCCAAATAAATCATATTCATTCATTCAAATTGGTAGAGTACATCAATACGATACAAATTTAAAGTTGCTAAAAACATAAATGATAAATATGCCAACAAACTCACACATCCATGTTAATAGCATAAAATGTCAATGTACATATGCCCTCAAATATGACTATATTCAAATATCATAAATACTCGAGTCTCCAAATATGTAATGTAGACCACATCAAAATCATTGATTGGATCTGCACTTGATCAAAGCTAATGTTTCAATTTGAATCAAATAAACATCACACTAAAACGGAGAATCAATAACACACTGCACAAAGACAGAAAATCAACACAAACAATGACGAAATCAAAAAATCATACGAAAAAATATTCAAAATATGCGCGAATCAAATAAGTTGTTCCAAGTGACTCGACCTCTCTCTCTCCCTCTCCAACAAAGCGGCCCTAATTTTTTTCTCTCTAGGTTTTCTCTTCTAATTTCTTCATTGAGGGTGTGGTTTTAGGTCAATTTTTGACCTAAAGTCACCCCTCTTCATCTTTTTTCTCTCTATTTCAATCTAAATAAGTGATTTTTACGTAGATCAAGATTTTTTTCTTCGTGATTTTGTCATCTAAGTGTGGTGGTGTGTTGTTCGTCTTCTTGTGCGGCATTGTTTGATTTCCCGTCTTGTTGCGGTGTTCATTTGATTCATATTGAAAGATCGATTATTAAATCAAAGATTTGGGAGTCAACGTTGCAAATCCGGAGGCATGGGTATTCCGGTCACTTTAATTTTATCATATATTTTTGTAGGCATTACGCCGTTATATGCTATTAACTTGGATGATGTGAGTTTGTTCGCAAATTCATCCTTTGCATTTTTAGCAGTGTTGAATGATATACTCTATCAATTTGAATAAATAAATATCATTTTGTTTTTGTCAAAAAAAAAATAATAAGTTGTTCCAAGACCACTCACCTACCATGTCATTGATTCTCCATTTAATGAGTAACAACCGTAAGGCTATTCATTATTGATATTCATTAATTCCATTTACCTCTTTGTTATACCATCTACATAGAGCGAGACAAGATCCTCTCTATTTATTAGTCTTTTCATTTCTTCCATTTAGAGAGATAAAGACACAAAGAAATTTGAAAATAATTAATAGTAGTGGGACCCACTTTGTGGTAGGACTCACTACATACTTTTTTGTATCTATCTCTCACTAAGTGACATTGTCTATTTATTTTTAACAAATGGAGAGGATCTTAACTCTCATTGAGCCACCTTCCAGCTCAAATCAATTGAATCCTTTATTTCTTTCAAGTTCAATTTGAATTAGATTTGCAATGTGTTAACTTCTCTTCCTACAAGATTTTGTTCATTAGTGACCCATTTTTCATCAACAACTCATGTCACTTATATACTCCCTCCGTCTCTTTTTATAGAAGTAGTTTATAAAAAAGTTTTGTTCCTAAATATAAGATCATATACAAATTTCTAGATGCATTGATTATTATTTTTTTCAAATATACCCCTTATTAATACTATCAATTTGTCTTGGTATATGAAAAGTTAACTTTAAATATATATTTAATTAAGGGTAATCTAGTAATAGTCACACACATTTGAGACAACTTTATTACTCAAACAACTTTTTTAATACCCGTGATTTTTGTATATTACTCCTATAAAAAAAGATGAAGAGAGTATATATAAAAGATATTTATTAAACCCTAAAATTTCTTGATACTTTTTCCAAATTCAATGTTTGTATATAACAACGACATACTTGAATCTATTTATGTTTTTCAGTGATTAGATTTTACAAAGAAAGACTTACAAATGAATGCTAAATCCTAAATCAGAAGTCTCAGTGCATAATTATTCGAATAGAAACAAAACACATTTGTAGCATCTAATTCAAAACACTAAGTGCTTCCCATGGACCATTGCGGTGGACCACACCGTTCGGAAATTCTAGCTCCCTATGCCCTTCGTATTTATCAGCAGAAAATCACATTATTCTGTGTTGGCACATGAACTTTCTTTTCTTGGTTTACTAACGTATTGTTTGACCTGACTTTTTTACAGTCCAAAAGCTACTTTAAAACAAAGTTAAAATTAAAGGCTTTAAGAAAGAAGTAAAGTTGTTTGATTACTTTATTATTTTTTTAGTTTTAAAGCTATTTTTAAATTAAAAGTTGTTTGGCAAAATATTGTATAAATATATAATAAATAAAAAATTGTTAAAATATTTTTTGAAGGGAAAAAATATTTAAAAAATATGTTTTTAGCAAGTATTTAATAGATATTGTGTTTGGTCTACCTTCTCCTTAAAATTGTAGAGAAGTAGAAAAAAAGGCAGGTCAAACGGTACCTAATACTTATTTCTATGCATGAACTTATTTGCATAGGTTCCTTTTACAAGAACATGTATGGTTGTTTCAAAGAAGTTTAGTTTGTCTACAATTATGACCATGTATAAATTTTACATTCAGGTAATTTAAGTGATAAAAAAATGTAGTAACCGAAACAAACAATAATACAGAACAAAATACAACAGAAAAGAGTACAAAGTACTGTAACTCAATACAAACAATAAGCAGAGTGCGGCTGAGGCCACAATAATACAGAACAACCAAATCTCTAGAGGAAGAAGGCATTATTTCTTACAATCATTCAAAGGAAATATCTCACAACATATTTTATACATCATATAAATCAATTTTCTTAAATAAAATGACTAAGTAGGTGGATATTATAACAATGAAAAACAACACATTTAGTTTTTATTGGAGAAGGGAAGTGCCAAAACAAGAACGGAAAGAAGCAATGCTGATATAAAAGTCCACTTGAAGAAATTTGAATCTCCATACACCGATGCCCATCACCTGCAGTTCACACCAAATTATCAATATAAAACACAATCATGACAATGACAAGATAATTTAATATAAGGATTGGAAAAAAGAATAAAAAAAACCTTGAAGATCTAGATCAAAGCCCAAAAATGAGTGATATGTAAAAAAATTAAAATAAATAAATAAATAAATAAAAAGTTATTCATAAGAAAAGTAACAGGAGGAAAAGTCGAGAATTTGTTTTTTTTTTACTAGATGTCGTTAAATTATTTTACTAAAAATTACATTGCTTGTATTTTGATGACTAAACAACCACAAAAAATTTATCTTCAAATTGTAAGGAAGCGAAAGCGTACCTTTTAACTCACAATTACAGAGGGCACTTGGTTGAAGATCCAATGATCTTTTCCTTCATCATCAGGAGCAATGCTCTGTTTAAGTTCATAACTCATACGTTCAAGACGGAGAACTTCAAGCTTTTGTAAGTGTTGAATGCCAGTTGGTATCCTCTTCAGTTTGGGGATGTACCATAAAGTGAGGTTTTTCAGAGAACCCAATGCACCTTCATCAATAAGGATGTGACTCAAGGAATAGAAAACACGAAGAAATAGTTCCTTCAAATTCTTAAACCATCCATCTTGAAAATGTAAACTTTCCAATTTGTATCCACAACGACCACCACCGAAAGTGAGGGACAACAGGTTTGGCATATTATGTAAACTTTGGAGTAATTTCATTGCATCTTTCTCTTGCTTCGGAATATTCACTTTCAGCTTAACAAGATTTTGGAGTTTTGAAATCCACTCAGGCAACTTCTTTAAACTCTCATCAAGATTAACACGTTGAAGCATAGGTGGGGGTGAATTCAAATCCAGATCAATGAATGTGTAAAATTCGATTCCTCTAATACTTAGTTTCTCTAATTGTTGCATCTCATTGATTGAGGAAGATAAAGCACTCATGTATTTACTCTTAACACCGCACAAGACCAATTTCCTTAGCTGATTTAGCTTTCCTAGCTCTTGGATTAGCTCTACCACTCTATTATCATTTTCATCTTCATACTCATTTAAATAAACACTATCTAGAGTTTGTAGGGATTTCATGCCTCCAATACCATCCTTCAACTGGATCAAAGACATATCATAGCATAAAAGATGGCGTAGATTTCTAAGCTTGCAAATCTCCTTCGGCATTTCACGATTTTCAAGCACTGCATATCTTAAATCTAAAGTCTCTAGGTTCACGAGTATGCCAATGGATTTGGGAAGTTCAGAATATCTCGTTCCAATCCGCCGGAACTCAAAATATTTCAAGTAGTTCAAACTTCGCAAATCATTAGGAACTTCAATGTGTCTCAAAGCAAGCACCTTCAACCGCCTATATTTTGTAGGGATCGTCTTTACAAAGGATTCAAGTGATGTTTGAGGTTCGAGAACAAGCAGTGATCGAACATGTGAGTTTTCAATACCTTCAATTGGATTATCAAAACTGGTTGTTATTGATAGGCGTCGAATCATTCCACTTAAAGAAAATTGTTTGTCCTCAATAATATTCTTGCCAAAACTTAAATCCTCACATTTTTCAACGATCATTGCATGCACTAGATCATGAACACCACAACTTTTTACTCTTCCATCAATACTGATTGAATCTACTTGCACCAAACTTCTATGGATCAACTCATTTAAGTATCCTTCTGCAACCTCTTCCAATGTCCTTTCCTTGTCTTCTTTCACAAACCCTTCAGCAATCCATTGACGAGTCAATTTCTTTGAATGAACTTTATAGTCTTCAGGATATAATCCAAAATACAAGAAACATGACTTGAGGTTGCAAGGCAAATCATGGTAACTAAATCCTAAAATTTTTCTTATTATGGAATATTCCTTTGACTGATCTGTGTTTATATTTTCACTAAACTTAGACCATTCAACTGGATTTCTATCTTTGCAAGATAAAAGACCACCAGTGACTACAATTGCTAGAGGTAATCCTTTGCATTTTTTAACAATTTTGGAAGATATATCAATAAGATTTTCTGGACAACACCCACTCAAGTCATGGAAAGCCTTCTTATTGAACAATTCTAAAGAGTTTTCGTCTGTTAAACCTTCAAGTTCATGCACTTCAACAAAAGAAGATATCTTACAAGCATTTGCAACATCCATGTTTCTTGTTGTGATTAATATCTTAGAACCATTTTTGTTATCAATCATAGCAAGTTCAATATCCCACCAAAAGTTTAACTCCCATACATCATCAAACACCACAACGTACCTTTTTCCTTGCAAGTAGTTTCTCACTTCATCAACTAATGGCTTTCGATCCATTTGATGGAGACTCTGAGGAGGATCTTTCCTTTGTTGTCTGTAAATCTCCAGCAAAATGTCCCTCAACAATTTTTCTATATTGTATGCTTGAGACACTGTGATCCATACAAGATAGTCAAAGTGCTTAACTACCTTTTGGTTGTCAAGAACTTTCCTGGCTAGAGTGGTTTTTCCAGTCCTCCCATTCCAACAATGGAGACAACTGTGCGGTCTGCTCTTCCCTCTACCAACAAATCAATCAATTTGTTTCTTGGCTCTTTAAAGCCCACAACATCAGATTCATCCTTGTGCAATGGAGCCTGATCTCGAAGGTTGTACAATGATGAAGCGTTTCTGTTTGTTGCAGAACTACTTGATGCTTTCTCCCGAGAAGATGGGATATGGAAGCCATGATCTTTTTCAGTACTTGTTTCTTTTATTTCTTTAATTCGGGATTTGATGTCCTGAATCTTATGAGCTATTTGGAAACGAAGACTCATAGTTTTGACACAGTTAGTAGCAGCAGCAGCACATCCAGGATCGGGAAGTTGTTGCTCCTCATAGATCACATATTCATCAATCACATCTTCTATGTGAAAAGATACTTCTATCAGCTTCTTGATCCTTGCTTTCATTCCGCGACTTTCTTTCTCGTCTACTTCAGGATCATCAGCCCTTCTATCTGCATCGTTGATTGAGTCTTCAATTCTTTCTAGTTCCACTTTCAGTTCTGCAATTTCTTTTGGGACACCCCTAATCATGCTGGCTGCTTTCTTTATGAATGGAAGCAAATGATCACGAGCAAAAGAAAGTGCAGTGTCACACATTTTTTTTGTATGTTTGATTTTAATTTGCTACTAGTATTGTGAGTGAGAGCAGTGGTATGGAAAAAGCTATTACTCCTTCAAATTTATATAGCATAAAGTCAAGAATGTTAACAATAAGATAAAAAAAAAATGTTTAAAATATTCTCCACGAGTATGAAGCAATTGAATAGTTCGTATGAAACAGAAGATGCCTTACAACAGGAAATTTTATTAAAGCTGACAAATCACGTGAATGAGAGTAAATGCGAGCGCAATGATCCCTCCCTGATTTTCCTTCCATTATTTTCTTTCTCTTTCTTTCTTTGTTGAAACTTGAAAGCGTCCTTTTTTATTTGTCCATTATTTTAGTTCTTTTTTTTGTTGAAAGTGTCCCTTTTTAATTGCGTTTAGGATGGGAAAGCAGAAAGCTTTCCCACCATAGGAAAGCCTTTTCCAAAGGTTAGATGCTTGAGAAACATAATTTTTATGGTGGATTGTCTACATCAAATTTTTTTCCTTTCTCTTTTACACTCTTATATTTTTGTTTAGATCTGGAATACACAATTTTTATCATAGACTGCCTACACCATATTTTTTTCTCTTTTACACTTTTATATTTTTGTTTAGATCTGAAATTTTTTTCTTTTCTTGATCCGGAAACAATTGGTCGGATTTTCTCGCTCGCGCGTATCCGCGTGCGCGCGCGCCCGTATTATAAGAGTGACTTAGAAGTTGAATTTTTTCACGATTTTTTGTAGGCATGTTTAGGACATAAAAACAACATCGCCCACAAAAAACGAGAATTTTCCGACAAGGGACAGATTAAATATGAATTTTTTACGCGCAAAAAACTCAAGAACGCGAAACAACAAAACAGTCTACACCAAATTTTTTTCCTTTCTCTTTTACACTCTTATATTTTTATTTAGATCTGGAATTTTTTCTTTTCTTGATCTGGAAACAATTGGTCGGATTTTCTCGCTCGCGCGCATCCGCGCGCGCCCGTATTATAAGAGTGACTTAGAAGTTGAATTTTTTCACGATTTTTTGCAGGCATGTTTAGGACATAAAAACAACATCGCCCACAAAAAAACGAGAATTTTCCGACAAGGGACGGATTAAATATGAATTTTTTACGCGCCAAAAACTCAAGAACGCGAAACAACAAAACATGCACCTAGAAAACGAATTTGGAGCTGGTTTTTTGCAGACACCTCTATAAAAATACATATAGAGGATCTGCAAAAAACCAGCTCAAAATTCGTTTTCTAGGTGCATGTTTTGTTGTTTCGCGTTCTTGAGTTTTTTGCGCATAAAAAATTCATATTTAATCTGTCCCTTGTCGGAAAATTCTCGTTTTTTGTGGGCGATGTTGTTTTTATGTCCTAAACATGCCTACAAAAAATCGTAAAAAAATTCAACTTCTAAGTCACTCTTAAAATAAGGGCGCGCGCGCGAGCGAGAAAATCCGACCAATTATTTCCAAATCAAGAAAAGAAAAAAATTCCAGATCTAAACAAAAATATAAGAGGGTAAAAGAGAAAAGAAAAAAAATATGGTGTAGGCAGTCTATGATAAAAATCGTGTATTCCAGATCTAAACAAAAATATAAGAGTGTAAAAGAGAAAGGAAAAAAATTTGGTGTAAACAGTCCACCATAAAAATTGTGTTTCTCAAGCATCTAACCTTTGGAAAAGGCTTTCCCATGGTGGAAAAACTTTCTGCTTTCCCATTGTAAACGCCACCATTCATGAAAGGTATCTGTCAATTTACAAATTTAAAACGAATGTTTAATATTTTCACCACGAGTAACTCGCCCAACCCAATTCAATGTTGACTGTGATTTCTAAAATAATGAAATCACTTTAAAACTTAAAGTTATAATTTTTTATTATTTGGGTTTCAAAAGTTGTAACTTTTTATGAGAATCATTTATATATATTAAAACATTATTATTTATTGATAGATAATAAATCATAAGATTGATTCAAGTCAAAAATCTGATGTATATGATCATAACATTTGGTAAAGGGGTGTTTTCTCTCATGTGAAGGGTCATATGATGCACTATAAATGTTTGACATTTGGGCATCAGTAGGCTCACGAATTTTGCTACCTTAATAGCATAATTCTCCCTCATTCTCTTACTCTAAATCATCCATCAATTCTCTAATGCATGAGTGAATTGTTGGAATCATAAATTTTTAAAATATTGTTAAGAAATGTGTTTGGTGTGATTGTGCAATACACATCAAGGAACTCATAGTATCCTGAAGGGGATTCGCTGGTCATTCATATTGCATACAATATACAATTATTGGTGGGGGCGAATCAAGTGTGCAGGTTCATATTGCATAAATGTTAGTCTGGCAACCCTATACGCTTTGAATTTTACGTACATAACCATTAAATTTTTCAGATTTCAAGTGTTCAGCAGCCTCTTTCCAACTTACAAAATTTCTATAACAAGTTCGTAGGAAGTAGAAGATGCCTTACAACAGGAAATTTTATTAAATCTGACAAGTCACGTGAATGAGAGTCAATGCGAACACAATGATCCCTCCCTGGTTTTCCTTCCATTATTTTCTTTCTTTCTTTCCTTGTTCAAACTTGAAAGTGTCTTTTTTTATTTGTCCATTATTTTCGTTCTTTTTTTTTTGTTGAAAGTGTCCTTTTTTATTTGTCCACCATGTGTAGTGTCTTTTTGGAATTCATGAAAGGTCTTTTGTCAATTTACAAATTTATATACCGAAATGAAACATGATATGACGTGATTGAACAAAACTATTATCACTAGTACGACTAAAATTTCTTCATAATTAAGGGAGGGGAAATACTTGGGTGTGATAGGTCTTTGGTGTTATTGATGTCATTGGTTTATTTTAGATAAGAGAGAATGATGAATGAATGATTAAAATAAATTATTTAAATGAGAGAGAATGAGTGGTTAAAAGAGAGATATGAACAAAGGTACCAATGACATCAAAAACCAATAACACCAAAGTGCTACCCTGTTTACATTAGTTTTTGGTAAACAACCGCTGGTTACAAAAATTGTTACTTGCGAGATCAACCAGAAATATCAAGACATATATGTGTTGAACTTTTCCAGAAAAGTTTGTGCATTCGTGGTATTCTTGAGTATATTTTTATGAAAGAAGAAAGAAATATCTTGAAGTTCAATGAAATTGAACTTGTCGAAAGGAATTTCTTGTAAGTATGACTTGAATGTAAATTTGTAGAAAACAAGTAGAATGTAAGAAAACTTAAAGAATGCACTTAAATTGCATTGATTCGAATAAAAAGTGTTCACAAGAATCATACATTGATTTGTTACTCATTTCTCTCTTTGACACGGATACTTTGAGTTTCTAAATTCTATGCATGTGATTTGTGACCTCGTTTTCCTCACGGAAAACTCTAATTTATACTAAGAAAACTAACTGTATAATCATATCCACACTATAACTGCTACCAACGTCTTTCAACGGGAGAATCTTCTGATTTTGAATTTGAATCTTCTTCTTTCGACAACAGCTACTTGACTTTATCCATAATCAATCCAATCTCCTGTTTGTCGAATGCTTCATTTGCCAATCTTCTTTATTTTGATAAGTCTTTGACTCTATCGAAAGATTTCTTAATGAACAGAACCTCAACAACCTTTTGATGTCGAAAACAACATCTTTTCCTGGGAATGATAAGTCAAACTATTGACTGTATTTAATTGAGCCTGTCGAAAATACAAGCTAACAAACTGCCCCCAAAAATGTCTTTCTCGACTAAACTTAAGTGAAAAGTGAATGACATTTTTGAAGTTTCTATCCAACAGCTCTATGTCGAATATTATTACCTCGACATTTCTTAATTCATTTTCCGATTTCAGAGTCGAAAAAGAGCAAGCAGTTCCACCACTGACGCTCTTTCCAAAAAATCCAAAAAGAGCACTCAAGTAGTGAGTGATGATTCTGAGGTCGAAATCTCTACCTCTTTACTTGTTTCATTTCATATCTTATATATTATTGCTGATTTAAATGTTGAATGAATTTTCAGTCTAACACCCCTTCCAACAACAATCAAACAATTGAGGTTCCTCAACCTCAAGTTGAGAAAGAAAGAAAAAATGAAGCATGCCCAAGAGCCATCTAAAGCTGCCTCTTCATCAACCAATGTCGAGGATCAACTCCAGGACAAGGAAACAATCCAGGATGAGGCTCAAACCGAGCAAGATAATCCTCCAACGAAGAAAAACCAAAAGACGAAAAAGAAGCCTTCAAGTGAAAGTTCCCGCGTCGGAGAAGCCGTGTCGAAGGTATTATATAACTTAAGACTTTTAACTTTAGTTTCTTAATTGAAAATTAACTCACCTTCTCTTCTCATTAAAACAGAGCACAGAAACCAGGAATGCTGAGACTCAAAGACAGCCAACGCCTACTTCGACCCAAACTCCTCCGATCGTTACAATAGCTGAAGAAGCCAATGAAGAACGAAAAGATAGTCCTGTCAAAATAGGAGAGCCAACTCCTCATAAAATCAACGAATTAATGGTCGATGATTCTCCTCCCTCAAACAAAGAACATGAAGTCGAGAAGGAAGTCTCCGACCATAATTAAGACCCAATCAATGATGGAATGGTCGAGGGTGAGCAAGAGCACCAACAAATTGAAACCAATGTCAATCTAGGCATCGAACAAAAGAGCCCAAATCCAGAAGAGGTCGAGAAAGTGGTTTTTCCCCCAAATCCAAGTTCCAGTAAGTTTGAAGAGGATGAAAGTGAAGGAGAGGATGGTAGTGACGAAGAAGAGCAAGAAGCTGATCTGGAGGGTTCTCAGAGTCCAGAAGGTGTGGATGAGTCTCCTCCAAAGACAGTTCTTTCGACAAGCGCTGCCATTAGCCAAGAAGAATTGAAAGAGCTCAAGATCACAAATCCTCTTGAAGCTTTGAGGCTTATGTTGAGTAGCAGAGCAACATCAACTAAGAAAGATCATGGATCTTCGACTACTTCAACTGGGAAGCTTCTGAAAGCTCGAAGGAGGATTTGCTTCAAGAACTTCGCTCAAAGGTTCTTGATGTGGATCTTTTTGCAGCTGTCGAACATGACCCTAAGAATATCACATATGAGATCAAGTCCTTGCTGCGCAAATTGAACAAGTCCACATCTGACAAGACTCTAATTGGTTTCTTGGTCGAATTTGAGCCTCTGTTGGAGCAGATTACAAGAGAACTCCAAAAGAAAAGAGATGACGTTGTCAATCTGAAGAACCAAATCAGGCTTTAAACTTCAGCATTAGAAGCAGTTGAAACCTCCAAGGCTAAGATTTCTTCTCTGGAACTTCGAGCAACTCAAGACACTAAGGATGTGGTTGATTGTGATAAAGCCATCGCTTAGTGTCAAGAACAGATTATAGCTTTGGAGTCGAAAATCAAGGCTGAGGAGAAGAAAAAGGCTTTAATCAGAAGCAGGACCTTGGATTCATTGGATTCAGAACTCCAGAAGGAAGCAAGATTGGCTATCGACCAACTTGAGAAGGTGAATGCTTATGAGGCTGAGGTTAACAGGTTGATTGAAGACGAAGTCCGTACCAACACTATGCTGGATCATGCTAGGAGTGTGTTTGAAAGGCTAAAAGCCAACCTTGAAATTTAATTTTCCTAGCATTTTATTTGGAACTTGTAATATTATAACTATTATTGCGTGATTTTAATTTCCTGCAATGTTGGTTTGTACTTTTTTCAAATACTTACCATTTATCCGCAAAATTCGACTGTCAGCACCTATTTCTTCGACTTCATAAGCACCATTGGAAAATATTTGTACAATTTTAAATGGTCATTCCCAATTTGGAGACCATTTGCCCAAGACTCTATCTTTTTTATCCATAGGCAAAATAACTTTCCAAACTAAATCTCCTAAGGCAAAAGATTTCGACTTAACTTTCTTATTGTAAGCCTTAGCCACTCTTTCTTTTTGCCTTGTAAGGACATCTAATGCAAATAATCTTTCTTCGTCTAAATTAACCAATTCGTCTAAAACCATATCCCAATAATGACTGGTTGGGATTTCAAACTATCTTTGAATTCTGGTTGACTGTAAATAAATTTCGACATGTAATACTGCATCATGTCCAAATGTGAGTCTGAATGGAGTAGTGTTAGTTGATTCTCTAGGAGAATTTTGACAAGCCCATAACACTTAATAGAGGGTATTATGCCAATTTTTAGGCTTTTGCCCTACATGTTTTTTAATCAAATTAATGATAATTTTATTGGTTGCTTCGACTTGACCATTTGCTTGTGCATAATATGGTGTCGAAGTTAATAACTTAAACCCAATCTCATAGGCAAATTCTACCATTTTTCGTCTAGTAAAAACTGAACCTTGATCTGTGGTAATGGTTTATGGGATTCCAAATCTATACAAGATGTGGTTTTGAATAAACTTAATAACTGCCTCTTGATCCACATTGGGTAAAGGAATACTTCTACCCATTTGGTAAAATAGTTTATTCCAACAAGTATATAATGATGGCCCTTTGACGAAGTAGGTTTAACTTCAACAATCAAATCTAAGGCCCAACCCCTAAATGGCCAAGGTTTTACTATTGCATGTAACTCACTTGCGGGCACATGTTGGATTCCTGCATGCTTCTGACACTCTTGGCACACTTTAGCAAATTCTATGCAATCTTTTAACATGGTTGGCCAGTACACACCTTGTCGAAATAAGAGCCATTTCATCTTACTGTCTGCTTGATGAGTTCCACAAGTTCCACTATGAGTACTGGATATTGCTAAATATGCCTCATTTTCACTAAGACATTTAAGTAATACTCCCTCAGGAGTCTTTTTGAATAATTCATTTCCAATAATCACGTAGCTCAAGGCTCTATAATTGATTTTTCGCCTTGTGATCCCTGAGGGATTTTCCAGATATTCGACAATCGGTTTTCGCCAATCATTATTCGACATATTGTCAATGGCAAAAATTTCAAATTTTTCAACATTTCCTGACGACAAATCTCTTGACTTTTCTGCCCCCCAATTTTTGGTATTGACAATTCAGTCGAAGAAAGATGTGTCGAAATGAATTTATCTTTAATTTCTATTAACTCTTCTAGTTTCTCTCGAGAGTAAGTACTCTTTTCATCCCAAAATGAGTGATCAATTTGCAAATAGAAATTACTTCAAAATGGTTCTTTTTTAATTTTTAATGCAACATTAATTATGTTTTTTAATTGCACCTCTAATTAATACTATTTGAATCACTCTTCATTCAAATTCCACTTAGCTTTGACCTCTTCAAACACTCCACGACCTTCAAACATTTGCCCCATGTCAAGAAATACATTTGTCTTAAAAAAAAATCACTTGTGTAAAAATTATCATTATTTAATTTAATTTTTCACTTTAACTCTCAAATTATAACGTAAATTTATTATGAGTAAGACGATATAGGATGAAAGTTTCTTGGAGTTGTAAACTTAGTCAGGATGTCAGAGTCGCTTCTTGATGCTTGTCCTTCCTCTTAGTTCATTGACAAAATACGTAAATTTAATATTTAATTATGAGTTAACAGGTGTTTACCCCCTGTCATATAGACGAATTTTGGTTTACTCCCTGTAAAAAAAAATTGGAGATTCCCCCTCGTAATTTCAAGATTCTTTGGTTTTCACCCCTGAGTCCATCTGATTGTGCAAATATGCTGACGTGGCTTGCTGACTGTGTAAAACCGATGATTTGGCACGTAGAGTTGGAAATTTTTTAATTCTTTTCTTTTTTTATTCCATCTGGAATTTTTTATTAAAGACTTAATTTTAAAAACTTAAAACATTAAAAAAAAAAAAATCCTTCTATTCTATTCTCTTCTTCTCTCTGCTCTAACTCTCTAGCCTCTTTCTAACAACAACAACAAGAACAACAAAATCAATTCTTCAGCCCAATTCCAAACCAGAAAAAACAAAATCAGATGGAAAAGACTACTTCAAAAATCCCCAATTTTTTAAATCCCTTAAATCTTCGATTCCCCAAATTTATCAAATTTACATATCAAAATCAAATGAAAGAAAATATTTATTATGGGACACGATTTTGATTCGGATTTCTCTTGCAGGCTTCGAATCGGACACAATTTTGATTCTTCTTCTTCTTTAAACAAAAGGATATTGATCGGTTACTAGATCTACGGATCTATGTTTTTTGTGTGATTTGTGGCATTTGCTAAGGAGAAATCCATGAGCGATGCAATCAAGAACACAGTAACAAGGAACTTTGTGTTGTTGTGATTCAGATAAAAAGGTCATTTGAGGGATGAATTTGACATTTCTACCAGGAAAATCTATGACCTGATGGTGAAGTAGGAGCGAATGGTGGTGGATTTTCTCATCATCGTGTTCATGCTAATGCCAAACTCAACAAAATGAAACTTGTATGATGATTATTGCGTGATATGAGATTATTGCTGCTGGTAAGATGATTTGAGTGTTGATTATTGCTACTGGTTAGATGATTTGGATGAAGGATTTTTCTCAAAAAATTTATGTTTTAACTTTATTAAATTAAGTCTTTAATAAAAAAAAATCCAGATGGAATAAAAAAAATGGAAAAGAATTTAAAAAATTCCAACTCACCGTGCCAAATCATCAGTTTTACACGGTCAACATGCCACGTCAACATATTTATACAGTCAAATGGACTCTGGGATGAAAACCAAAGAATTTTAAAATTACGAGGGGGAATCCCCAACTTTTTTTATTGAGGGTAAATCAAAATTCGTCTATATGGCAGAGAGTAAACACCTATTAACCCTTTAATTATTAATTATCTACTCCTATAACTTTTTTTTTACTAATACTACGTTAACTTTTGAAATTCACCACAAAATCAATTTTTTTTATTATTCCAAAGAGGTCCGAAAGCCAACCAGAAAATCAATATTTTAATAATATTTTTTTTTGTATGCTATGGCCCCGTTTGGTTTGAGCTTATTTGAGCTTATGAAAAATAGCTTACGTAAATAAATTAGCTTTTATTTTAATTTGTAAACTCTCACTAACGAAAATTGAATTTTCATAATCTGTTTTTTCATAAACTATCTTAAAACTTATAAATAATACATAAAAACTTATTTATTTGCATAAGTTGTTTTATATAAGATCTAAAATAAGTTAATCCAAACGGGCCCTATATTAATAACCTTTGGAGAATGCTAACATGTGCTCTAAGCAACTCAATGTGAAAACTTTATCTTAAAAATTGTGTCAATTTATTTCCCCTTATCTATCAAATGACAATGCCGCTCACACTCTTATATTCTTATATGTTAACAACTACATTACTCAGTCAACAAAAGATGAATTTACCTATTTAAGTTGACATTAATAAAAATTATCATGTCTTTCACTAACATAAATGAATGATTTTTATTAGAGTCAACCGAGATGGTTAAATCCACATTTTATTTATGGTAAATAAGAATTTCCCTTCTTGTATTTTACTCTCTTCATTTTCAATGTGTTCCCCTTCTCTCTTCGTTCGAAAAAGCAAATGTGAAAAAGATGTATAAAAGAAATAAAAATAATAGAAATAAAAAAATTTTATATGCCTAAAATTCATTCATGATCTAATTGATTTACATGTAACAACATTTTTTTAATTTAAATAATAAACTAAGTATTAATGATACTGCTTGAAAAATTAATTTGCATTCAAATAAAAAAGATTTAATTTACAACACAGCTAGTACTTTCAAGCCAATCAATAGCATAGGAACTAACCCATAGTCCCTTATACATTACCAACAGTGGCTTTATGACATAGGATCCATTTTTTCTTCAACTGCGACCAACTCATATTCTTAAGCTTTGCATCTTAACTTTACATTGATGGCAGAAGAAGGAAGGCATTGCAAAGACACCAATTGTATATATTCGACCCAAAAAAGTATCCAAATCATGATTGCATAAAAAAATGCAATTTATTTTCCACATGCAACTGCATCTAGAATATTGAAAAAACAATACATGTGTCAATTAATTATTTTTTTTAAACTGATGTGCCTACCAGAAGAGGGGCAATTTAATTTACAACCTAAGTTCCTATAGATGCAAAAAACCCAAATAGAATATGAAGAAAAAAACAATACATGTGGCAAACCCCATGGAAACACACAAATAAGTAGCTTTTAAGTAAATTGGTAAGTAATTTTTATATTTACTCTTTCTTTGATTTTATACATATTGTTATTTTAAAGATTTTTGGTCAAATTCAACGATGTTTCTTGTAGAATTCGGACTATCTATCTCCACAATACCCTAAGATATAAATATAATCATTATTATAAAAGGATAAGGATAATTTATACAAAATTAAGTTCTCATTAGATATTTTCTTTTTGAGGGAAAGTTCTCAATAGATATGAATAGTAAAGTATCTACCAATATAGAATGGTATAGCCATGCACACGGGGTTAGGAAAAAACCTATACATCTTATATTTAGTTTCATAACACATCAAAAGATTATGACACACCAAATTATAAGAATGTGATGGCTAGTTTCACCCTATGCTTAGAAAAAGAAAAGAAACCATTTTCTTCTAGAAGTGATATCCCATAAAAAACTTCTCCATACATTCCAGAGTATAATTTAGAGTATATTTTGATACTTTTGAAAGCTTGTATCAAATCAAGGACATTTTGATACTTCTGAAAAAGAGACGGAACAAATGATGTGGTGGAAAGTGACTGTAGAATTAGCTTATTTATAGAATAGTCGGAAATGTAGTTTTGTTAAGTCAACCAAGTTGTAGTAATTAGATTTCAATGAAAATGAAGATGCATTAGAAATTACATCATGTGACAGCTCCAAGTCAAACAATTATCTTCCAATAATATTCTGCTACACATTTCCAAATATTTTGCTACACGTTTTTTATTAGTCATTTTCACTAATACTTTGATTCATTCTAATTAATATTTCACTAATATTCTCTCCCTAATTGTCTGTTGTACACTATTTTTCTACATGTTTATTTGTAGGGTCATTTTTTTTTAAGTGGTTCTCATGGATTGTTAAGTATTATTCACTTTAATAATTATTTACTTTTTATTTCGAAATAAAAAACAAATTGCAAAATAATTATTGATGGTTAAATGCAGAATCAACTCATTTTTAGACAATCAAATTAGGAATTTGTTCCGTTATTTTTTGGTTATAGTTATAGACATTTAAATTAGTTATGTTGTCACTAATTAAATTGTGAGTAAAAAAAGACATTTTAATATAAACATTTACAAATTAATTATATATGTGAGCATGTAAAATAAAATATGTAAATATATATTATATTAATATTATTTATATATATATATATATATATATATATATATATATATATATATATATATTTGAGACAAATCAAAATTATTATTTTTTCGTTTCGAGTGATTAGTTTTAGATTTTTTTTTGTGTGCAAATTGCGTATATCAATTTTCTCAATCAGAGAAGATCACACAATTTAAAATCACCTAAACAAATGAAAAACAACATTGATGGTAGTTGATACGAACTGTAAGTGTACGGTTCTATCGAGTAGTAAAGATTATCGATCCATAGGGAGTTTATGTAATTATCAATCTAATTCTTAGTTTTGATTAGCTGAAAAGATTAAGTTTGTTAAATTCGATGGTTTCATGATATAAATTCAGGTATTATAAAAGAGCCTTAGGATCATGGTCTAATCATAATAATCACAGGGAGTTTATGTAATTACCCATCTAATTCTTAGTTTTGATTAGCTGAAAAGATTACGTTTGTTAAATTCAATAGTTTCTTGATTTAAAATCAGGTATTATAAAAGAGCCTTAGGATCGTGGTCTAATCATAATAATAAATACTAAACATTCACTATCTATTTCTCTATTTTATGTCAAATTCGTTTCTAAAGACAAGATTTTCTTTTGTATTTCGT
Source organism: Medicago ruthenica (assembly GCA_018208015.1). Lineage (NCBI taxonomy): Eukaryota > Viridiplantae > Streptophyta > Magnoliopsida > Fabales > Fabaceae > Medicago > Medicago ruthenica. The sequence goes on from CM031373.1 coordinate 23,407,068, forward strand.
GTTTTCTTTCAGAATACATGAGTGTATCTCAATAATAATCAAACTTATTCTCATGGTTGATTATCATTGAGACCCTTTAAGTATGAATCTTATTGTCTCAAGAATCACAAAACTATTCTCATGTTTTGTTTATCTTGTCTAATCTCATTTGTTCTAATATCAAACTTCACCTTTTCGGTCCTTCGTTTGATATTTGATATAAAGCTTTAAAATGACGAGATTAGATTAGAAAATGAATCTTAATAAAATAGAGTCTATACTTGTCTTGAATAAGATTAGATCATTCCAACAATCTCAAGACTAAACAAGTCTACTCACTCATGATCATGGTAGACAAGGAATTTAAATTAAAAGACATGGAAATAAAATACATAAAAGTAAATGATTGAAATTATAAAGTGCAGAAATTGTAAATGGCAAGAAAAGTAATGTGCAGAAAAATAAGAACAAAATAAACTTAGAACAATGTTAAACTTTGATTTCAATATATAGAGCAGGTTCACAAAATATTCCAAGATCCTTTTCAAGTCTGATAATTATAGCCTAAGACCTCAGACAATGCATTGAAGATGATTTACAAGCCTTAAATTAGGAATTGCAAGAGTTTTGTAACAACCACTGCTAACAACGTAAAATGCTTTCTAGATTCCAGCTATAAATAACGCACGGTCGTGCACTTGCCTAGCTCGCCAAAACGCACGGTCGTGCTCACAAAACGCATGGACCGTGCATTTTCTTCTGCCATGCCTTCTTTTTTCCTTCCTCAATGCGCACGGTCGTGCATTTTTCTCAGCATTCTTTTATCATGATTTTTTATCCTTCCTTGCTCATACTTCAGCCAAATGTTCTCTTTTCTTCATTATTTATCCTGAAAATAAAAACCAAAGTGTTTGTAGTAAAAGAGCTCTAAACTAAGACCAAAACTAACTAAACTTTATTGAATTTAAATGCTAAAAATACCATAAACTATGACTTATCAGTGATATCCTTTCAAAAAAACATTGATTGTAGAATCAACTTATTAAAATGGAGAATCAGATTTTTTTTTTTAATCTTTTACGTTACAAATGATTTCAATTGGAGAATCATAAATCATTTATGTAGAAATCATCTATATTATGTAGAAGATATCAAAAAAAGCATCTAAAAGAGGTATCAATTCAAATGGAGAATCAAAAAGCAGTGTACCTTACATACCATTTCAAAATTAATGTCATTTATCATTGTTGCCTCTTATCATTAGTTTTGTCATAAATAGAATGAGACAATCATGTTAAGGTATAAGGAAAAGGTGTGATAGAGTGATACAATCACTACAAGAAAAGTTGAAATTTGCCAGGGATTTAAGCCAGGAGCATGCACTCCTGGCAAAAAAACGAGGGAAAAAGCCAGGGAAGCTCCTGGTAAAATGACAAAGCAGTTGGCGCGCACATGCTTCCTTATACCAGGGGCAAGCCCCTCGCAAAATGCAACTGGCCCTGGCATAATTTTAGGTGGCAGATTTGAATTTGAAAAAGGGGACAAGGGTGCAGCTTTGTCAGCCATTTGTGAGGGCCTATACCAGGGGTTGACCCTGGGACACGGCAAGCAAGGTTTGACAAGACAAAGCTCTGCCAAAAGCTAAAAAATCTGCCATGCGAGGGGCATAACCCCTGGGAAAACACGTGCAAGCCAGGCTTTTTCTGACCAAGCAGTGGACCGTTCTGACGCCATTTGCGAGGGGCATATCCCTCGCTTTGGCCTTGGCATAAAATGTCCTATATGACCGTGTCTTCCTTACACCAGTGACTTAGAAAAAATTGAGAAAAAATTATTCCCTTCATCTCTTCTTCCTTTCTTCAACATACCTCTTTCTTCAACACAACACACACCAATCTTTCTCCAACAACACTAATTTTTATTACTTTGGTAAATCTCTTTATACTTATATTTTCTTGATTCAATTTTTATCTTATATATGTTGACATATTCTTTCTTCTTTGTCATTTGCATGTCAAAGTGAAGCTGCCTCCTGTGATTCTTTGCTCAACTTGGATCTTTTCTTTGTGAAGCTTGAACAAGTTAGTAGTTTCTCTACTTTAAATTGTTGATATGTTATAAATGTTGTTATGTAATTTTTTGAATCTGTTAATTAATGGCTGAATATACAAGTGTATGTATAAATTTTTGGATCTGTTATATATAATTTTTTTGGAATAATGATGTTAATTAATGGCTGAATAAATTAGTGTATGTATAATTTTCGAATTTTTAAAAATAATAATGTGTTATATTTCGAATTTTTGTTTTTTAGAATAATAATGTTGTTATATTTCTAATTTTTTTTTTAATGGAATGTATAAATTTTTGAATTTTTTTAGTGTATGTGTATTGCATGTTGAATATGTTTTTTTTAGGGTATGTTATAATTCAATTTTTTTGTATACATGTTGTTATATATATTGTTTTATACATGTTGTTATATATTTTTTTAGGGTATGTTATATCTGTTAAATATATTGTATTGGAAAATAAACATAGTCTTATATTCAGTTTTTAATAATAACATTAGGTTTCACTAAATTGTGTATACTTTTATTTTAATTTAAAACTGTATTTTTTTTAAGTTTAGTTTGAGAAAAATGTTATTTATTCCTAGGATACAAGATAGTTATTTATTCAAAGTATACAAGAAAAATTGTGTATACATATATGTATAATTATAGTTCTAGTGTTATTAGAATGACAAGATATACAAGATCCAACAATAAGTTTTATAATGGATATTTTTTTTATTATTTAGAACTGTTATATTTTTTAAAAAATATATACCACTATTTTTTAATTAATTAATTTTAGAGAAAACTGTTGTTTTTTAGAACTATGAGATAGTATTTTTAATTTAGAGAAAATATTTCTTAGTGATATAAATAATTAAAACTAAGAGTTGTAAACTTTATTTTAAAATTAATAATAAAAAAATGGTTATTAATGTTTATTAATGTTTTATGTTGTTATTAATGTTTTATATGAAATCTTTTTTTAACACTCATTATAATAAAACTCTTTATAATAACCAAAAAAGTAGGCATAAATTGACTAAATGTTGTGCTAAAAAAGTAGTTTAGAATATACATGTTTTTTTAATTTTCAAAATTAAAAAAAAGAGTTAGAATATTAAATTGTAAATTAATAATAATGTTCTTATTTTAAAACTGTTTTCTATTTTAAAAAATATGTTTAAAAAAATATGTTATTTGAAATAAAATGTATTTTTAAATCAAATTTGTTGTTTTAATTAAAAAAATATACTTATAAGGCTGATTGTTGGAAATTCCCCAAGTAAAAAAAATATGCGCGCAAAAAAAAATTGCGCGTAAAGAAATAATGTTGATGAAAAAAGTACGCACGTAAAGAAATTACGCGCGAAAAAAAATGTTTCGAAATTACGTGCGCAAAAAAATGTTTCGCGTAAAAAAAAAATTGCGCCGTAATAAAATTCCGCGTGTAAAGAAATAATCTTGATGCATAGAAATTACGCGTGTAAATTTTATACGCGCGTAAAAAAGATGGAGTATTAATCATGAAGTTGAATATGTGAATGTTGTAGTTGAATGTCCAAAAGATGGAGTATTATCAGCATTATCGTAGTTGGATGTATGACAGAACATTTCCAGGAAGAAGAGGATTAAAGCCCCATTTTGTTGACGGAGTTCAAGGATTTATTGCATGGGCATGGGTACAACAAGTTTGTAAATGTGAGGGAGGGATAAGATGTCTGTGTGTTAAATGTACATGTAGATATATAAAGAGTGACCCCTGAGAAGTCAAGAAACACTTGGATAGAGTTGGATTTATGCCTGATTATTGGGTTTGGGTTTATAACGGTGAAAAGTTTCAAAACTTCGGGCAAGGAGTCAATGCACAAGCTTCGAGTAGTGGAACAAATGTGGAATACAATGAACAATTCAACGATGAACAATTCAACATGATGGATGATATGGTTCTTGATGCTTTAGGTGTGGAACTGTCTTACACTGATGATGTTGAAGATGAACAAGGCGAACAACTCCCAAATGAGAAAGCATAAAGATTTTACCAATTGTTGAGTGAATGTAATTCCCCATTGTTTGAAGGATCTTCAGAATCAAAGTTATCTATGTGTGTCAGACTTTTAGCTCATAAGTCGAATTATAGTGTTGCTGATAAAGGCGTGGATGATGTTACGAAGATGTTATTGGATGCGACTCCATTTAAAGATAATTTGCCAGGAAGTTATTATGATGCTGAGAGGTTGGTGATGAAGTTGGGATTAAAAGTTAAAAAGATTGATTGTTGCATAAACGCCTGCATATTGTTTTATGACAATGAATTTGGGATAAATGACGGAGCATTGGAGGAATGCAAATTTTGTGGAAGTCCACGGTATCGTGTCGGCAGGCGAGGGAGAATTCCGAATAAGTCAATGTTTTACTTGCCAATAATACCAAGATTACAAAGGTTGTTTGCATCGATGAAAACGGCTAGTCAAATGACGTGGCATCATTCAAATAAAATTCCCGGAGTCTTGCGACATCCTTCTGATGGTGAAGCGTGGAAACACTTTGATCAAGTATATCCTGATTTCGCAGAAGATCCGCGAAATGTAAGACTAGGATTGTGCTCTGATGGTTTCACTCCATATATTCAAGCATCAGCAAAACCATACTCTTGTTGGCCGGTCGTTGTAACCCCCTATAATCTCCCTCCGAACTTGAACCAAAGTTACTGGCGATAAAACTAAAGGAAAGTTATATGGCGTCGGTATCTTAGCCGCTAACTACCGCAAGGGTGTTGCAGCATCCCTCAGACTCACCCTGAATCATGGCGAAGGATCCTCCCACCAGCCTGAGCTGACTCCTGAGATGTGTGAGCTTATTCAAAGGTTGACACAAGAGCAGCTCACGCAACAAATGGCGAGTCACCAGGCCGTTGTGCAAGATTTGCTTGAAAGACAACGATCATATGAGGAGCAACTGGCCCAATTTAGGCAAGCACAGGCTGGGAGTTCTTCAGGTGAACAATTGCAAGTGGAAGACCCCGCCCACACAAGAGCGCCGATTCTGAATGACGATGACGACCCGTATCCAATTTATGGTGAAGATGAGGAGGTGGAGAACGAGGAAGATGATTGAAGTTTGACCCTTTCCTATGACTTTATCTATTTTTTTCCTTGGTTTGTAATATTTGGGGAAGCTTCTTATGCTTCCCAGTACAATTTTTACTTATTTGCTGCATGGTTTGTAATATGATCTCGTACAATTTTAATTTCACTGTTGTTAGACTTAATATTTTATGTGTGTTTTGTATTTTAATTTGTATTTTTAACTACTTTTTTTAAAACAATTAAATAAAAAAAAATTAAAAACGTTTTTTAAAACAATTTTAAATCATTTATAGTTTTAAAAATGTTTTTTAAAATTATTTTAAATGATTTTTATTTATTTTAAACGTTTTATAAAAATATTTTAAATGATTTTTATTTTTAAAATAATTTTAAAACAGTGAACTAAAAAAATGATTTAAAAATATTTTTTTAAAATAATTTTAATAATTCTATTTAATTATTTTAATAAAATAATTTAAATTAGAAAAAAATAACAATTAAAAACGTTTTTTAAAATTTTTTATTATACATTTTGCCAGGGGTTAACCCCTCGCAAAACTCCTGACACAATTATGTGTCAGTCTGCAATGACTTGACATGAGACAGTGGGACAGTGCGTCAGAAAAGTAGGGTTTGAATCAGGCATTTAGTCAGGGGTTGTCCCAGGAAAATTGCCAGGAGCTGTACGAGGGAAGCAGCCAGGGGATGGCCCTCGCAAATTTGCCAGGAGCTGACGCCCTGACATAGCAATTTGCGACCGGCTGTTTTACGAGGGATTGAGCTCCTCGCAGAAGCCCTGACAAAACACTATTTCCCAAGGCTTTTTGCATTTTCCCACTATTTTTGCTCTTGGCAAAATGTAATGCTTCTTGTAGTGAATGTTTAATTGAAAGAGTTGTGTGAATAATTGCCACATGGCATAAAGCTTATGTGGATGTTCAAGAGAAAAGTGACATTTAATTTTGGTCATGGTAATTTTATTTGCAATTGTATATAATATAGATATAGATAGAGATAGAGATAGAGATAGAGATAGATATATTAGGTTTCGTTTGAACTTGTCTAATTTTGTAAATTGTGATTGTTGAAGATTAATAATTGATTGTATTAATTAAGATTCTATTTTGAACTTCTCAATTCATTGTGAATCTTAGTGTTACTCGTTGTCTTTAATTCTTCTCAATTAAGTTAGGCTTATTCAAGCCACTGATCCCTTAACTTAATTGTTTGTCTCAAAATGGTCCCCTAACTTTTATTTGTCTCAAATTGGTCCCTTAAGTTTCCCTCTGTTACATGTTTAAGTCTTTTCTGTTAGTTTCCATGAGAAAACGTTAGTGACTTGAGTCTGAAGTCAGAGTCTCTGACTTCAGACTCAAGTCACTAACATTTTCTCATGGAAACTAACAGAAAGGACTTAAACATGTCACGGATGGAAACTTAGGGGACCAATTTGAGACAAATTAAAGTTAGGGGACCATTTTGAGACAAACAATTAAGTTAAGGGACCGATGACTTGAATAAGCCATTAAGTTAACCCAAGTTAATTCTAGTTAGTTGAAAGTCTCTTATGCTTGCTATTATATAAACGCATTATGTGTTAGTTGCTTGTATAACAAGAATAATATTCAATCAATAAAGTTTTTAGTTTTCTCTTATTCTCCCCAATCCTTTCAAACCCTACACTTGTAACGCCCCGATTTTTAATATTAATTTATTGGTATTATTGTTATATAATATAAGTAATACTAATATTATTAGGAATTATCTGTTTGATGTTTTCAAATAAGTTTTTGGATTGTGGGTATTGAACGAATAGATGAGTTAGTTAGTTGTTGAAAAATAGGAGATTAAGAGAAATTAAGGAGAAAATGATATTTTTAGTGAACATGAGAGAATAAAGGTGTATTAACGAAAAGGAGGTTTAATTAAGTAATTAAGTAGTGTTTTAATTAAATAGGAAAGAAGAAAGTGTAAATAGTGGAGAATAATCTGGTGTAAAAGTTATGAGAAGAACCTAGCCCAATTAAAAGATTATAAATAGAAAAAAGTCATAAGAGAATTAGGTTACAAAACACAAAGATCATAATTGAGAGAAGACTCAAGGAAACTAGGGTTGTGAAGAGAAGAGGCAAGGAGAGAAGCTTAGAAAGAAACATAACTGTAGAAGTTGCTTATTTTGCTGATTTAAGGTAAGCGGGGAGTCTTTATTCACCATAAGGGTTGTATGAACATATGGGTAGTGAAGGGTTTTTGTTTTTCTTCCTTGTTTTCATGATCTTTTAATGAATTCATGTTAAATTCGTCCTCTAATTTGTTGTTGTGATTATATGTTTAATTGTTGCTTCTGAATTGTGATGTTTTCATGTTATATACTAGTATGAATTTGCTTTGGTGAATTTCTTTTAATTTTTTTGTCTCTATGTTTGGACCGATTTGTTTTGCTTCTCAATCTAAATTGCCAAGAAAATAACAATTTACCTATCGGTTACAATGAATTCCAAATTTGTACGTGAATTTGGAAGTAGTTGATTTTGAAACTCCTTGTTACCATGATCTTGTTTACATATGAAACAAAATAAAAATAGTAGCAGTTAATAATTAATAAAGATTTGATTTTGTTTTGATTTTAAATTGACATGGTATTAATTTAAAATAAGAAATATGTCTCCTATAAGGGTGGCTTTAATCTTGCATGCTATCACAGTTGATCTGTTATAATTGATCTGTGCAAATTTTGTTCGTAGAAGATTCATGTAGAATTTTAAATTAAGTTAGTTACCTGATTGCCATGATCAATGCCTATTAGTTAGTGTTACAATCAGATTGTTTTTGTTAGTGAATTTCGTTAACCCTGAACCTTTGTTTCTGAGTTTGTGGCTTATATTTACTGTGCACGTTTTGATTTAAATTGGTTATGTCATTGCACGTTCATGTGCACCAGATTTTTATTTAAAATGAAAATGTCTTGCTGTGCTGGCTTTTAGACAGTTGACTTTGATATTTAAAATACTTTATGAATAATAATAATGAAATGATAGTTATTATTATTGTAAGTTGTAAGACCCTGATTGATAAGTAATAACAATGTGTAAAGATGAATATTTAATGATGTAATTGATGTGTTATTTAACGATGTGTAATTGTTGAGTCATTTAACGAAGTGTAATTGATGAATTATTTGATTAAGTGTAATTTGTGAATTATTTGATGATGTAAAATTGATGCGTTATTTAATGATGTGTAATTGATGTGTGATTTAAAGAAGTGCTATTTGAAGATGTGTGATTTAAAGATGTGTGATTTAATGATGTGTTATATAAAGATGTGTTATTTAAAGATGTGTTATATCAAGATGTGTTATTTAAAGATGTGTGATTTAATGTTGTGTTATATAAAGATGTGTTATTTAAAGATGTGTGATTTAATGATGTGTTATATAAAGATGTGATATTTGAAGATGTGTAATTTAAAGACGTGCTATATAAAGATGTGTTATACAAAGATGTGTTATTTGAGGATGTGTGATTTAAAGATGTGTTATATAAAGATGTGTAATTGTTGAGTCATATAAGGATGTGCATTGTTGAGTCATTATTTGATGTTCATGCATTCACGGTCAGTCCGATTTAAAGATGTGATTTAAAGATGGGGGATAAATCAGTAACATACCTCTGATATCCAAAACCGGTACCACATGCATATAGAGTCGAGTTAGGGGCATTGCATACATAGTTGTAATTCTATTTGAAGATGTGTAATTAAAAAATGTGTTATTTTAAGATGTGTAACTATTTAAAGATGTGATATTCAATGATGTGCTCCTATATGATTATGTGTGAATGATCAGTGTTTTTGTTAAGGACTACTTAATGTTATTACTTGTTTTTGAAGCTTACTTGTTATTATAAGATGTTGAATTGATGCCTATTGATTGTATTTTAAAGAATGTATATGTTATAAATGTGAATATTACTTGACTGCAATATATACATGCCTAACTGTAATTGATGATTATTTTATCTGAATCTACACATGTGTTTGTACCTCTCTTGTGTTGGATATATTCTCACCCTCTTAAATTGGACTGTACTCTCGCCGGGTACAGATTCACAGGAAGAAGATAATTAGTAGCAGTGAGTCTCAGAGGATGGCGTTGGAGCCTTCTTATTTACTTTTGCCGCTTTTGGGAGTTTTATCGAGTCGTCGCTCTGATTGGTAACACTAGGGAATGAGGATTTATTCTATTTCAGATTTTGTTTTAGAATTCTTTCGAATTCAGTTTTGTTGTGGATTTTAAAGATGTGAAAAACTACTTTGATGTTTTGAGAACTTTTCCGCTGCAACGTTTTTAATTTAAATGAAGTCCTTTTTGAATTGATGAAGATGTGTGACACCCTTGCATGCTTATTTAATTATTGTATTTTTATTAAAATTAAAATGTGGGGTTTAGGGTGTTACAACACTTCTCAATATTCCCAAATTTCTTAGTCTGTTCTATCATAGACAAGAGATCACCCTATCTGATAATAGCTTCTATCCAAACACATGATTATGATAGGATAAATGTCTATTACACAAATTTATATTATTCTTCTAATATAAGAGAATACTTGAGGAACAAGTTACGACACAATTCTTTATGATATCATATCTCTATTCTATTATGCGCAACAAATGAATTTGTTTATTATGGTTACACCACATGAACCCTTAACTCTTGTACATTATTTAATTATTTTTTTCATCTAATTTTTTTGTGTGTCCAAATAAAGTGTCTATACTCTTGCGACCACACAAAAATTATTCTTTATTAAGTAGGGCTATTGGTCTCATTAATGCTACTTTTCTCAAGAACCCGATCCCCTTTTTGTGGAGGGACGTGGGTGAATTTCTCTCTCAACACTAACTGAATACCAGTCCTTCACGTGTAGCATTGAATGTCCAGCTTTGCTCCCTTTATTCCGTCTGCCATATTGGTTGCAATTCATCTCTCCAATCAACAAGAATTATTGAAAGGAAAACTCTTGCATACACCAGTCACCATACACCAGAAAAAACTTATCTCATTGAAGTGAACTTAACAACACGTTTTTTTATTGAGGAAAGGAAGTGCCAGAACAGGAACAGAAAGATTAAGGATCGACATACAACTCACATCAAATTATTATCAATATAGAACATGGCAACGATTAGACAGTTTAGAAAGAAATAAAAAAGATAGAAAAAAACCAAAAACCGGACCCTGCAAATGGAAGGTTTCTGATGAAGCATTTTCTCCTCCATGCATTATGCTTAAGTTTTGATTCGAATCTAGAACTTTGATTAAGATCGAAAATATCAGAGTCATCTTATCTAAATACTTTTGAGTATAAAAGACAACTTTAATTGTCAAATAATGGCATAGTTGAACAAGACAAAATGAAATAAAAATTCAGGCATCAATGGCCTTACGACTTACACGACCTTGCTAATATGAATAAGATCTGACGATCAAGTCACACTTGATATTCTGTTAAATAAACTATATATTTTATGAACTTTATTATGTCATACATATAATTAATAACATGATAATTGATTTGTTTTTTTATAGGATAATAATTGATTTGTTATGCATATATAACATTTTTATATATATTATTAATAGACGTGATACTGATAATAAACTATGGAAAATATATATTTGCACTAAGTGTTACACCAAAATTTACTTGAAAGGAAGATGAAGTTTTGCATGATCACAAGTATTTGAGTATTGTATTGGCTGTGAGTACAATCTAGGAAAACTAGGTTTTGGGGTCTGTTTAGGTCCTCCGCCGGGAATGATCCCAATGTTACTATTTGTAGTCCTAATTTGGGCCTACCCGACCAAGGTTTTGGGCCCAAATCATAAAGGGCCAAAACCATGGCCAGGACGCCCTTACAGGCTGCTGAGGGCGCCCCCAGAGGGTGCCTTTAGGAGAGTTCCCTAAAACCGTATATGTCGCGGTGATTTTCGTAGATCAAGCTATTGATTAGCGTTGACTCACTAATTTTATTTCACGACTGAACTTTTAATTTTTCAAAAGAAAAGTGGAAAAAAGTTCTAAATTACCACATTTTTAAAGATTTAGGGTTCGGGGGTTAGTTACGTTTAGGGAAGGTGTTAGCACCCTAAACGTTCGTAGTACTCTACGAGAACCTCTTGATTTTATTTATTTATTTTGGCTATAACTTGCTTATATTTTTTTTAAAGAAAAGAAGGAATTAGAGTAGTGAGAAAAAATTGTTTTTTATTTATTTTTTATGATTTGGAAGGACAAGGTCCTTTGCCTACGTACCCGTGAGGGATCAAAACCTCGTAATTCGGGTAAAAATGACGGTTGATTTGTTTTGTATTTTTTATTAGTTTTTAAAAAAAGGTTTAAAGATAAAAATAAAGCCAAGTGGCAAAAATGAGATTGGTTTGTGTTTTTTATTTTGAAAATGATTCAAGTGTTATTAAGATAGATTAATGGTTATTTAAAGAAAATAAAAGAGAAAAGGGACACTTGATTGAAAATCAAGGTTTATTTAAAAAAGATTTTTTGTGATTTTTTATTATTATTTGCATGTTTTTGTTTTTTTTTGTAATGAACTAAGACTAAAAACATAACTAAAAGCTAAACGCGAGGAATTTCCGTGGTGACGTTGGATCACCACGAAATCCCTTTGAAATTAAACTAACCTAATATTTTTGTATTTTTTTTTATAAGGCGAAATAAAATAAAATAAAAATAAAAATAAAAGACATAAAGCGGAATAAATAAAGTGTGGGTGTCAGTGCATGTTCTCATTTATATTTACATTGCTCCTAAATACATTCTAATAGAATAAAAACGAAAAATGACAAAATGATAAACAAAAGAAAAACAAAATTGCAAATGCATTAAAAATAAATATGCTAAGAATAAAAATGAAATGAAAATGCATGAAATAAAAGGAAAATAAAAAAATAAAAATGCATGATGTGCTAAAAATAAAGGCAGTGAAATA